>NNCF01126672.1:585160-666912 GCA_002313205.1 Laupala kohalensis
GAACAGTAATAAATAAATACACAAACTTTAAAGCGAAAAAAGCAGTTGCAAACTTCGTATGACCATGTGGGGGATAATAAACTAAGTTACTCTCTGGAAACAATCTCTGACCATCCCATCAATTCCTATCAAGGAACCGAGGGCAGTGGTGGATTTAATACTTATAAAATATTTTTTTACTAAATACATACTCTAATAATTAATAATTTAGAAAAGACTCGTAAATATTATGTTTTCTAAAAGTTTGAGGTCGGTGGTAACAAAAGTATTAAGTCATTTTTGCCTATGCAAAAACCCGTATCTAGTTCGAGAAAAACCTCGAGAAGGATGGGTAAGTAAACACTATTGTAAGTAAAAATGACAATACTTTTAAAATTAGTATTACAAAAAATATGTTTATAAAATCTGCTCTCAAAAGACGCTATATTTACTACTGCTCAGGGGTAAATGTCAAAGGGCGCCAAACTTTTAAAACCGTCTCTGATCGCAATTAATGCACAAACAGAAAATGAACGAAAACCTTGAACACCTATAAAACTATGTACAAACTAAGCAAGTCTCGAACGACAACCAACCGCTTCGTTGGTCGTGATTTGCTTAGTGTTAGTACGGGAGGTGAATCAACGAACGAAGCGGTTGGCCATGGTCAGGGTTCTTACTTGCGGCGGTAAAATCAACATATCTCAAGAGATTTGCCCTTGCTCATAGTGATAAGTGTGCATGTGGGGAGGAAATATATTTTGTAATTGCATGCTTTTTGGAGCAGAAATAGAACAATATATAGCTCACCTGAAGACAAACACTGGAACCAGGAAGTAATTCCATAAACACAGAAACGCGATATAGACATTTCAAAGAGTACATAACAGGGATGTGGGAAATGAAGCATGGATTGAAATGATTTTAAAAGATGAAGATAGACTGTAACAACTCACACCACAGAACATGGACACGTTAATAAAGAAATTTGAAATGAGAATAACGTCGAAAGATATTGACGAGATTAAATATAAAAAATAAAAAAAATAAAAGGTTGGCGTTAAGTTGGCCTTGGGACACCTCTCCTAGTGTAGACGTCGGCGTGTCATTTTCTGGTTCATTTGTAATGTACCTTATCTGTTGAACGATTGTGTGTTGTATTTTCTTCTTGTGTTGTAAAACGCTGAAATATAGAGTGGAACAATGAGACTGCATTAAAACTGATATACTTTATGGAATAAACAAACATAGTCGCGACTTCTTTTCCGACGAGTTCTGTGATTCCGTGATTCAATGTGAGTCAACTGTGATTCCGCATGGCCCAATCTGTTGGCCCCAACCCCTTGTTTTGATGAGGATGAGAGGAAAATGGCCAATGTGTTGACGAGCAATGTTCACCCCGAAATATTGGTTGTTGTTCGTTGGCCGAGATTTAGTTAAAGAATACGTACATTTAGAGACTCAGTTACCTTCAGAGAAGTAAAATTGGGCGGCTGACGTACAATTTCATCGACAGTCAAAAGTATTTCAGGGAAATGACAAAAAGGTTTAAACCAGTAGTAGTATTACTGGAGTTTTTAACAGTACATGGTGATTTTAAATCGTATTTCAAAAGTATTGGAAAAGAGGATGATGACATTTGTCTGTGTGGAAAAGGCTGTGAAACGCCGGATCACATTCTATGGGAATGTGATTACTACGCACAAGAACGAGCGTGGTATCTCACAAAGAATAAGGATACAGACATAATTTTTGCACATTGTCGGACACTAGTAAACTCAGAAATGAAGTACAATTTATTTGAGGAATATATTAACAAATTAGGATATATACGATCTGATTTGACATGAATACTAAACAGACGATAACCAACATTTCCAAGAAACAGACAGCTTCTTTCTTGACAACAACTCATCTGGACGGGACCGGCAAAGCTGCGTTGTGCAGTAAACAACAGTGATAGCAGTGACTGAATACTAGGCTCTCGTGTTGCATATGCTAAGGAGACGACGAAGAGGTCAAATAAAATGAAAAAACAACAACAACAACTGAGTTACCTATTTTCAGATATTAAGTTGTTAATTATAATTGGATTGCTTATTCGTAAAAAAAGTTTTGTCTTCCTAAATAATATAAAATAATTGTTTTCGTCAATTAGTAATGATAACTATCGAAAATCAGAAAATGACTTTTATCTCTTTCATAGAAATTGTTATCCACCAAAAAAACACGTACGTTGTGGAGAGTGAGGTGGAAATGTTTTAATTTTTTCGTAAACGCGTTGCGTAATAGTTCAGGTAAAGTACAGAGAGAACTACCAAGATTTTTAGAATGAATTTACGTTTTCATTTCAAATTGCCTCTGGAACAAGAGTGAAAAAGAAATAATTGTCGAGCGCAATTACGTTTACTTTCAATCTTTTTTGTTTTCGCTTGGAATATTTGATTTTACTCGCAATTATTTTTTCCTAATGAAGTACACAAACATAAATAAACGAGGATTTAATGCAGATGATCTTGAATCTCCAATACGAAGATTTCAGATAAACTTACACTGTTATTGGCTATGGTATGTCATTTGGTTTCTAATATAACTTGAAACTTGTGCAGTAAACAACAGTGATAGCAGTGACTGAATACCAGGCTCTCGTGTTGCATATGCTAAGGAGACGACGAAGAGGTCAAATAAAATGAAAAAAACAACAACAACAACTGAGTTACCTTTTTTCAGATATTAAGTTGTTAATTATAATTGGATAGCTTATTCGTAAAAAAATTTTTGTCTTCCTAAATAATATAAAATAATTGTTTTCGTCAATTAGTAATGATAACTATCGAAAATCAGAAAAAGACTTTTATCTCTTTCATAGAAATTCCACCAAAAAAACACGTACGATGTGGAGTGAGGTGGAAATGTTTTAATTTTTTCGTAAACGCGTTGCGTAATAGTTCAGGTAAAGTACAGAGAGAACTACCAAGATTTTTAGAATGAATTTACGTTTTCATTTCAAATTGCCTCTGGAACAAGAGTGAAAAAGAAATAATTGTCGAGCGCAATTACGTTTACTTTCAATCTTTTTTGTTTTCGCTTGGAATATTTGATTTTACTCGCAATTATTTTTTCCTAATGAAGTACACAAACATAAATAAACGAGGATTTAATGCAGATGATCTTGAATCTCCAATACGACGATTTCAGATAAACTTACACTGTTATTGGCTATGGTATGTCATTTGGTTTCTAATATAACTTGAAAATTGAGGTTGTATTCAACCAAATACTACGAGAAACGTAAATAGTTGATGTTGTTTTGAGAAAATCTTAGTTGTTGTTTTAAAGACAAATATTGACAAATTCGATTTAATTGTAAATTAAATTTTTCTTCGTATCCTTAACTTCGAGGAAATTTCCTTCAAAACTGGTGTGAGTACATGCACACAAATAGCTATTAAAAAGAAGTAATATCACATGAAAAGTTTATAGATAGGTTTTTAGAAGGGAAACGACTCACCGAAGTTTGTATTTTCAAAATATGCTAGAATATGTATTTTCTTGTGTCAATCATTTGAATAATGTATATTAGACAATAATCAAGAGTTACAGACAATTGGTTTCAGACTGTCATCTGAAAATGATCTAGAAATTAATTAATTCTGCTGGTTAAATGGATTAAATATAGTACTTGCGGAGAGGGGAATATAGTAGAAATGCTAACAAAGAAAGTAGTTCTCTTTTATCTCAAACAATAGAGATGTTGTTGAAAGTATTCATTTCTTATTGATTTTTGAAGTAAGTTGAAGTGGAAATAAAGTATGTTTCATGAAAACGTTCTTTTATCATTATTGTTTGCGTGTTGTATTCTTCGGAATACGATTAAATATAAATTGAAAATTTTGTAAGTGGGACATCACTGTGTCAAATTTATTTCTCTGTATTGTCTTCGTTCTCCAGACTTAATAAGAGAATCGAACCCAGGACTCCTCGCCCGGGGTTTAATCGCAGTGGTGTTAACCACTACACCACCCTTCCACAACTGTACACACCTCCACCCAGACCTAACCGCAAGACCTGAGACACATCACCACGCAGGAGATAACTGAACCACACACTATGTTATGTGCGCTTACATACCGGTTTCAAACATAAATTAATAAAAGAGCATTCATAAAGTATGAATTGGCACAACGAGTCAGTAAAAGTAGCACATTTGTGTCTCTGTTGATTCCACAACTCTCTGATTTTGCTGCTCAAATGCTGTAGCGTGAATCGACGCAACAGACTATACGAGTGTGAAGATTCACGCTACAGCAATTGATTGCAATGCAAATGTATAAGTCACGTTGGTATACTCTTTATACATTTCTCATTAATCCTACAGCAATCCATTTTCTGATCAATAGTTCAACAAATATAAGAAATGTATTGAGCGATGTGAAAGTCATGCTTCCCAGATAAATACCACTGTGTTGTTCGCGATAATGTTTCCCTTAAATGTTTCACCTCACAATGTGAAGTTCACACTTGGAATTTTTAAATTTGCGTTGAAACACATTGAAATACGTTTTAAGACATTGTAACAACATATCACTTAACTATAAAGAAACAGGACGAATTAGTTCCATTAAGTACAAAGATTTCCCTTGAAGGTTTGTGTTTGTTTCTTTCTTTCTATTTAATATCAGTTTTTATTCATGCATAAAAGATATTGATTTTCAAATGAATGACTTGTGTATTGTATATGTATTATGTATATGTATTATGTATATGTATTATGTATTATGTATATGTATTATGTATATGTATTATGTATATGTATTATGTATATGTATTATGTATATGTATTATGTATATGTATTATGTATATGTATTATGTATATGTATTATGTATATGTATTATGTATATGTATTATGTATATGTATTATGTATATGTATTATGTATATGTATTATGTATATGTATTATGTATATGTATTATGTATATGTATTATGTATATGTATTATGTATATGTATTATGTATATGTATTATGTATATGTATTATGTATATGTATTATGTATATGTATTATGTATATGTATTATGTATATGTATTATGTATATGTATTATGTATATGTATTATAACTCGCAGCTAACTTTTTATCTTATCTAGGAACTTTTGGTGAAATTTTTTAATCCGCCTCTGCCTTAGGGCCCTTGATCGGAATTGATGGGATGGTCCCTTGCTTGCTTCCGGAGAGTAAATTAGTTTATTGTCCTCCACGTGGTCATATGCAGTCTGTACTGTTTTTTGACAATAAATTTATTAAATTTATTATAATTAAATATAATAAAAAGAAATCTGGGTGGATCTAATTGCTAGGATGGCAAAGAATTTTGCATTTAAAACAAAATGAACTTATGGTTTATTATTAGTCGTCTAAAATGATAAAACACTGTACCATTGCACTATCAGGCGTAACACCATGTTGACAAAAATTAATTTAAAATCTCAGGTATTTGTCGGACATGATATCGAGTTTCGAAGTAAATAAAAATCACATATAAACTGTTCCAAAAATGGTGGAATAATTTTGCTTCATATGTGACTTTCGAGACTTATACAATACATATATTGCATTCAGCTTACGTTTCATCCCATGTGTAGGGACATCAGAGATACAAAAGATTTACATTATCAATAACAAATGGCAAATAATATTACATACCTGTTGTAATAAAATGATTAAAAGATATATCATAAGTTAAAATATGTACAATATCGATATGTCATATTACAGATTTAAAGTATCAAATTCTGAGTAATCGTTATATTAATATAAAAATTATACATCAGACAAGGTTGGAGAATGGACATTCGCCTCTCTCTGGATCCATGGGAAGAGTGCTTTGTGTTGTATTGAAAACTATTATCTGAGAAGGTAAGAGCAAAACAACATCTTTGTTCTTACTTTCTCAAATCTATAATTTTGCCTTATGGTCACTATACATTACATCGTAAAATACACAAAAATCTTATTTTTATGTGTACTTAATAAATTTATGCGATGAATAAGGTAAAATTATATCACCAAATTACGGCAACACAAAAGAAATTTCAATGAGTAAATGGACAAAACCCAGAAAAATAAAAGAAGAACCAGAATTAAGATAGTACTAGCTTAGGTAGTATCACTAAAATATCTGAAATTGGCGTAAATAAACAGAGTATCATGTATTTATTGTGATTTTAATTTAAAAAACATACCTCACCAGCCACTATTTAAATGAAGTTATAATTGATGGTGAAATGCATTACGTCTTATGGGGAAAACACTTCTTTACAAAACAAGACCAACTTTAGTATCACGAAAGAGATGGAAAATTACTTTGATTTGAAGTAAATTTTCCGTATTATTTTTCACATCATTTTTATCGATAGGTCACCGTTATACTATATTATTAACCAATAGATAAAACTTTTCATCATTATATTTAATATCATTGTTTTATAACAAATATAATAAAAATAAAGAAATCAATTATGCATGTCAGGGATTCGACTAACTAGGAGTGCTGTCCCCAGCGTAATCGGTTCATGAGAACGTGCACGTTTCATTTTCAGACTCGGCGCACCCGACGTGCGCGTGGAGACCATGGCGCGTCGCGGCGCGTACGACGTATCTGCGATCGCGTTGTTGCGTGATGCAGACCTCGAAGCGCCGACATTCTTCGACTGCGAACTCAAGATCCCCGAGGTGCGCTACGCCGTGAGGAAGACCATCGTCTATTACCCAGGTGAGTTCTCTTCCGAATGGATAATGTATAACCTCATTACGTGATCGCTGCATGGAGAATAGCGTAGGTCTCGTGGCAGAGGAATTATTACCGTCCTGTCTAACCTCGTCGAGGCGGATGATGTATTTATGACGACGCTACATGTGGCGGAATAGAGAAGTAAATAAATAAAGACATACGTCCTCGTGATGGACGAATACTAAATATTTTGTGATATTAAGTACACAACGTTTCGATTTTATATTGAAGTTGTCGTCAGATGTTACAAATTATAGTAAGAAACGCAACAACAGAACAATCGAACATGGTACTAAACGAAAATATAAACACAAAAACACAACATTGCATATTAGAAAGTACACCCAGGAGAGTTCGAATTTATATAGAGACACATAAAAGTTATCTGGTAATATACAGTACAATATTTTAACATGTTCATGTTGCCTCTGGTTTTTTGAAAACATACTTTGTGTTTTTATGTACGTTTAGTATCACGTTTAATTGTCTGTTATGTTTCTTGTTATAATTTGTATACAACACCCGACGACGACTTCAAACGAAAGTCGAAACGTTGTATACTCAATATCACAAAATATATAGTATTCGTCCATCATGAGGTCGGATGTCTTAAAATTATTTATTTATTTTGATTATATAATGGACGTAGGGGAATAGAGAAATATTAATGGGTCGTCCATAAGTTATATGACGCTGTCTCCGAGGGAAGAGGGTTTCTGATATAGTTTCTCTGCGTTACGTTGGGATAGGGGGTATTAGCCTTGGTGTTATGTAACGTTGTTTCGTATGACGTTTTTAACCTTAAAGTTTGTTTCTGCAATTTATCAATGACAACACAGAGTCATGACAAAAGAACTATTAAGTCATTGAGTTAAAATATGTCCCCACACCCGAGAAGCAACAAAACTTTTCTTAACTAGGCGGGGGGAGTTTTGGCAATCATTTTAGAATTATTGCTGTGAGGTGGGGAGGGGGGGAATATATTTTTACAGGATCGTTGTGGAGGAGTGACTGGGTTAAAAAATGGTGATTTTTCGCTTACGAAATTTATGGATAACTCCAGATAACAAGGGGAATGGGAATATTCCAAGGAAACGAGCCACAAAACCGCTGAGACCATCGCGAGAAATAACAGTTCGATTAATCGGGGAGCGTGGTCATCGCGACAAGACGACGTGCCCTTCAATGATCAATACGGCTGTAAATAATTATTTTAAAAGCAGCAATCAATTTCAAAGGTTCGATAAATTAAATTTCTTCTTACGATACGGGATATACCAATATTATAAATTAAAATATTGTTTAATTAATTGTGTTTTTTGAAGTGCTGATAAGAGTGTGAATGCGTGGTTAAAGAAGTGGTCATTTATGTTTCAAGCCATTTAATTGAGTGATTGAATATAGTACTGAATTAATTGTAGTATTTTTTTCGGAACTACATAGTTACTACCAGTAAATTACAGTTTACTCGAAATAGGTGTTTTTGGGTAAATTACAGTTTCTTGAAACTCAGAAATGTTGTATAGAAGTAAGTAGTAGAATTAAATGACTTTGATTATATAATGAACGTAGAGGAATAGAAAAATATTAATGGATCGTCCATAAGGTATATGACGCTGTCGCCAATTACATAATTTCTCTACATTACGTTGGGATAGGAGGTATGCTTTAGTGTTATGTAACGTTATTATTATGATTATTATTGTGGAATAATACGACCTACAATAAGGATTATATGAAACGAAATATAGTACATCTGTGGAAAGATTAAGTTTATAAGATTTCATAAACTTTATCACCTGAGTAGAGCACGTTTCACATTATTCAGTAGAGATATTTGAGAAATATGAGACCATTCTGGAACACAGACATTACATTATACACAGACAGACGCAACTCGGTAGCACCTCTACGTGCATAGTAAACCTACATATGGAAAAGCCCTGTATTAATTCCGAGTTTAGGAGGAGTGTTGGGTTTGGCATTATGATAATTGCGGTAAGAATGACTTGTAGAGTAAGAGGAAATGGTTCTGTTTATAGGAGCACCATGTCATGTGAAATTGCTTGAGGTTACACACAGTCTGCAGTCACAAAAATACTGATGAGATGGCACCCACAATCACATCTGGCTTGCCCCATTAGCGAAGTGCTATGAGGCTAGCTCCCTTATATTGCTCTCCTTTGAAGTCAATTTTGTCGTGGAAACTGCAACTTTGACTAACTCCTGAATTTTATATGATATTTTAGATTTCCAGTGCTCTGTATTTTAGATGAATGACTTCGGACGGGTAACTCCTTTTCCCGTTTCTAAAAGCTTATCTTATCATGAATTTAAAAAATAAACAAAAATAAGGGACACAAATAATGTTCTAGGTGAAATTATCTTTTAGTCAAATGTGAAATAAATGGCAATTAATCACTCCCATGGAAATGAGAAACATTCCAAAAATTATGTAGGAAAGAACTAAAATATCAACTTGATTGTTTCAAGTATTATCAAAATTTTTAATGTTGTTATTATTAATGTATTACCAAGTTTCAATGTTGTGTTATCAAATTTTTAATATTTGTTTCTCATGAAATTGAATTTATTTTACGTGTATGATCCACTCCAATATTCTGCAAATATTCGGAATTGTGATTCATTTCAGGCAAATTCGCAATTAAATACTTATCTCCAGACCTCTCGCAAAAATTAAAGTAATATTTTCAAACGACGTAAAGCAAGGCACAGTCCTTTTCAATATTTATACTTTCCTCGACTATTCCTTACATTCCAAATGTTACGCATAAAACACTTTCTGAATTTCTCGTAAAACAAACGATATAGATTCATACGATAAGACCGTAATCTACATCAATTATTTCTTGAAAACCCTTGTTCATCTGATAACAAAACAATAAAAAACGTATCCTTGTTGACAGCTATACAATTTAGATTTGTACAAACCACCTCGTAAGACTGCTCGGTCGCCAATCTTTAATAACTACTTAGCAGATTAAAAGCAACGTTTGTAGTCTATGAAACTGCGTACGCTCGAAGTTAATCCGTTGATATATGAGACTAATATTTATGTAAATTAACTCCAACTATTACCAAGAGTGTGTGCATAAAACTTGCCCCCCCTCTCCTTCGTCACCGTTAGACCTCGTCTCGTGTGGAGGGGGGTGGGGTGGAAGTTGGAGTGGGGGGGGGTGTTTATTTTGCTAGTTTCGGAGGCGATAAGCGCCTCGCAACGGAAGCGCGGGCAGAGAGGAGGGGGAACAGGGTTGCCAACAGCCACCAAGTCGACCACCGTACGTTCGAATCACTTGCATGATATTGGATTGTGATGCGTGGAAGTGGATAAGCGGACGGAGAACGCCGATCGTATCACGTAACGGATGGTGGAGATAGCTACCCTTGCGGTTTTGCCCGTCGATCGGGATGTGTGAGCTATAAATACGTGCGGGGTAGATGGGAGTTGATGGGGTAGTGTGGGATTAGTAGTAATATCGGAAGAGGGAGATGGCAGGGTTCGAGGTTTGTGGTTTTGGTGGTTGCGGAGGTGTATGCGAAAATGGAAACGGTGCTGTTGGGTTTGGTTTGAAGTGATGTGATGGTGACACGATGCGTTGATTCATGGATTATAGGAGGAAGTAGCAGACGTTTTAGTGCGTGGATAAAAGCGATATAAGCTGTGTATGTCAACGCTCCATTTTGTAAATGAAGCTTAACCATATCACTCTCGGTTTCATGCTTGTCATTTCAACATTAAGAACTATTATACCGCAATTTGTAATGAATGAGCATTTTTGTAATAGCAAATTAATCATAAACTTTGTCGGATATCTTATTTCAATACTGATGTACCTCCTTTATCTTAAAAATAATGAAATCCCATTAAAAGACGAAACTTCGTAAATTATGGGAGTAACGAAGACGTAGTGATGTAACTAGCAATAACATTTACGTTATATAACGATAGGGTAATAAATGATGGAAAACATGATCAACAAGAAAAATTATACATTAAATATGTTGAAAAATGTCTCTTAAAATATTGTCTTAATTATATAAACGGTTAACATAGAACGAATAATAATTTCGTTAACATATTGACGATGTTTCCAGAGAGGGTGAGAGAAGAACTAGAACAAGAGAGAAACGACTTATAATAATGTTTCATAATTACAACGCAATGCATAAAACTTTCCGTCAAGATTTGATTATAACCTCGTTTTAAAGTTTGATCATTTTGTAAACATTTACTAACGTAGTATTCGTATATACGTAGTTCGTATGTACGTTCTTGCGAGATTTTTTTTTCGAAGTAGACACACTGCCATACCAGCCCAGTTGCAAATGCATTGTTTTAATTAATTTTCCCGAACAGTGACGTTTGGCTTAATGCACTGAGTTCAGTGCGTCATCATTTCATTGTAACTTCGATATCTGCGAAATGAAACATCCCACCACGAACCTTAATGTATGTTGTCTATTCACGTTATGCACGTTTTAAGTAATGAATTTAAAAATTCATGGTCGATTTTGCTTCAATATTAATTTCAGTTATTTCCGTCTTATTTTAATTAAATTCATGTGTCGAATTAATAACATAACTAAACAAACCAATTAATATCATTTTATTATATCATAGTCTAATTTATTTTTTGTTTCGTTAAATAAATAGTTGCTCCCAAAACAAGCCCTAAGTTGACCCGATGCCATATTTTTTACAACACGGAAGTCGGCAACTACGTCATGCAGCATACCCTGCAGTTTGCATATCGCGGGAGCTAGTAGTATCCAAGTTACCCGCAGACAGCGCTAACTGCAGCTTGGGCACAGCAAGTAATGTGATAGGCACTTCAGTAACGGACAACCCATCGAAACCAGATCTTGCCGCAACTTACGGAACTTCGAATCGGCGCTACTACGGTAACTGTCTACTGGATTTATGGAACTGAGACCGACGGCAATTATATTCTGGAATTTGTACATGTATGGCTACTGAAGAATAAAAGTTGTTTTGTTACTAACGAGTGGCAGTTATTGACTACATAACAGGTCACACATCGATCAAGCACTTCATTTTTGTGTTAAGGGCTTGCAGTTAAGGATAGTCCCACATAAAAAAATTTCGAAGAATTTTTGGTTGTTCACTTTTCGTCGAATATTCCGCTAAATTCGATTGCCAAGGATTGATGATGTTTTGTTTCTTCAACAATAGATAGTATGGAATGTCCTGTATTTTGGGGTGAGATGCAATCGCCTGTGCGAAGTGCCAAGTTCAGCACTGAAGTGAGAAAACGTAACTACACAAAAGTCAAGCAATAACCAGTTTTCGTTAGGTTCTTATCTGGAGATCTCCCTTATTCAAGGATATGCTGTATCACGAGTTGGCAAAAACAAACGATTGGTACTAGCTGACGTTTCGGAACATCTTCAGAGCTGTTATAGTGTGTATGATATACACAGCATACAATAAAACAACAATAGTGTACATCAAATGTTACCAAGTAACCCAAAGTATTAATGAAACATCCAATGATTAAAGCCCGTATATTTTTGTCAATATTTCATTTTTTAAGAAGTCATCATAATTATTTCTCTCATTTAGTCAGGAGAAATGTTAATATTGTGAACTAAACACTCGAGTTGGGACACACTTTTTGCCAACTGGCATCATATTAAACGAGATACTCATATGCTCGTTTGAACGAACTCCAAATTAATTCCAGACAGTTTCAACATAAGATGTACATTTCTTTAGGACGGAAGTTTACATTTTATTTTTTAGAATTTAAAGAATTAAAACGCAACTATCCAAACGTAATTGTGTAAAACATGCACCAATTATTTTCGTAAACAAAGAGTGACGAGTCCATCTTTTTACATTTTCCTTATTTCTTCAAGACAAACAAAATGACTAGTAAAATATTACAGAACTCTGAAAGAAATAGAAAATTTTCCCCTTCACACGTTTCAGAAAGACTATACGACCACTCGTATCGTGTATTTTCGTAACCGTTTGTTGTGAAGAAACGTCTTTCATTACAAATCATATGAGTCCGCAGAATGAGAAAAGTTATCTATCAAGAAAATGATTTGCGCCAAGAAGTTAAAGGGATCTTTTAATGTGAAATGTTGTTTCGTCCTAAAAATATTTTTATTTTAAGTTTGAATCCCTGTTCGAGTCATTAGAGAATGTTTGCATAACGTACCTGCGACTTACAGCATACGCTATTCATATGCGAGTTACTTCTGCGCATGCTCAGAAGTTAGTGGTACACTGACGCTCCTAGCGTAGTACTTTAAAGACTCTGTTTGCGTATGATGTTAGTGGTACGCTAGAGAGACAAATATCATGGCGAAGAATTTTGGTCTGGATTTGAGGTTATGTTGATATCTGAGAGGGTATGCCACAGATTCGTTGGATGTGTGTGCCGTATGAACACGTGCTGGTGTACTCATATTAGTTTAATTGTGTACGCTTGCATAGAAGTAGTTTGTTTGGGTTTACAATTTTTAGTAGGCAAGCTATGCAAAATGCATCGATTACACTAGTTCTTTCCATGTGCGTTACGCGGTTAGCGTCATCAACTTATGTATACGGTATGAAGTATGTACATTGTGCAAAAACTCTCTATTGAGAGGTATTCATTTCAAACAAATAAAGCAATGGAGATCTTGCGCCATTCGTGATCGTGTAAAACTCATTTGTGTCGCGTGTCCGAGTTGAGGCGGACACCCGGGGCGTTTCTTTCCGAAAGGTTCATTACGCGACGGGGACATTTTTATAACGTTGTCACTTAGCGTCCGGTGAACACCGGTCCGAATGCGCGGCGGCGGCGGGGGGTTGGCAATGGGGGCCGCACTGGGCGTGTCGGCGCGCCGCCACCCCCGCGGGTCACTGCTACCGCGACGGCGAGGGGTCGGCGCGGGTGCCACGGGCGGACGCAAATCCGTGCCTCCGAGACATTAATCAAAGTGTCACCCAAGTTAAAGGCAGGGTTAGTCGCGGGTGAGCGCGGTTTTTATGTCTGCTGGCGGCGGCGGCGGTCGCGGGGAAACCTC
The DNA here is from genome assembly GCA_002313205.1 of Laupala kohalensis. Lineage (NCBI taxonomy): Eukaryota > Metazoa > Arthropoda > Insecta > Orthoptera > Trigonidiidae > Laupala > Laupala kohalensis. The sequence continues at coordinate 598,993 of NNCF01126672.1, forward strand.
TCCTCGTACTTGTATGGTCGCGCAGGGCTGCCAATTCGACAGCGTGAATTATCGTAAGGGAAACCACTCCAAGTGATTTTATATTACTAGTAAATTCTAGTGAAAACCAGATGCTTGTGGTGGATTTTTTTATTGAGATGGGGCGAGATTTTATTGAACATGGCAATGGTATCGCCCTGATCATTTTTGGACAATTTCAGAATGAAGTTAAAAACATTTACGAGTTAATTCTTAATAATTTTGCAGAAGTAATTATAACATTTTAATTATTTTTGAGCTGGTATTTCATGGACAGGGTTCACTAAAATGTTGAAAGAAATATCTTTGTTCCCGGAGTTATCTATAGATTTTACGTGCGTTGTAATATGCATTCTTTGAAGAAAATATACTTTTTTTCCATTGTCCCGTTTCCGTATGATTTACTATTTCTACAGTACGTAACCTTCTTTCATGAAGATTATCATGTTTCTTCATTTTTATAGTGTTGTTAACGCATTAGTTTTCGCTATTTATTCATTGATAAAATTTCAAACAGTTGGAGACATACAGTCATCAAAATAAAGAATAATTTGGAACATTGTGCGTTAATGATACTCCAAAAATTGTTGTACATTGCTGCAAGAATTAAAGAGTCAGTAAAGGAAGAATAAAACAATAGTAGTTTAATTTTTAAACATTTGATAAGTTCATTTTCTGAACTGCATTAGCATAAAAGAATATTATTTAAGGAATTTGCTCACAATTCAATGTGATATATAGGAATTTCTAGAAAGATATATAATTTTACCTCGACATATATTAATTGTTTAATATGTTTTGTCGATATATTAGTTTATTTTAAGGGAAGGTTTTTTATTTCGTTTAAAATTATAAAGTTTATAAATTTTTCTGTAGGTACATTTTAGTTTTTTGGTCGATAACATTTTAATTGTCGTTATTATTATTATTATTATTATTATTATTATTGGAATGAAATAATTGTGCCAGAGAATGATCCCAATCCCAAGAGGGCATGGAATCTAGCAATCCACTCTTAACGTTGGACAGCCTGCTTTGGTTCCAACACCGCGTCACCGTTGCCCTCCAGAGGCGTATCCGCCAAACCACCACCCACTCACCACCCGACTGCCACGTCGCCGAGTGCCCGAAAATGTGCGTCCAGCTGACGTTTAAGCATGTAATGAGTGTCTCAGAGCAGACGTAACGTGTAATATGGAGAAGGCTCTGTCGGGTGCCCACTGGGGACGCGATAACATAGAAGTCGGCGCAGGATAACGCGGTAGACACGACGAAGTGGAGTGACTGTGACGGGGAAGGATAAGCAGAAAAGCGAAGACTACGATGTGAAGTGTGGGGTCAGGGATCAAAAAATCTTGAGCAAATTAGTATTCAGTAGGGTGGTTATTAAAACAAAACACAATTCTCGTGAGTATAAATTTAAAAAAAATGTGAAAAGAATGCCTTTCTATTTTATTTCATACTCTTACATTAGACTTACATTATAAGTCCAGAATTGAAAAATATATTTTAGGGGTCGTTGCAAAGCTTTAAAATGTTGGAATTCTTTAAAATTTTAAAGCTTCGTAGTGACCCTTAAAATATATTTTTTAAATCTCACATTTTATTGAGTCTTTTTATAAGACAAACAAAATGGGAAGGTGTCGCATCCAAATTGTAAAAATACCTGCTTTAAAATTTCTCAGGGGAGAAAATGTATTGAGGATTTCGATGAGTTTTCTGCCATCAAACTAACTATAGTGATCCTCATGGATGCGTGTTATTTCCAGCATACATCAAATCTAACGTCAAGTGATCTGAGAAATTTGCTCAAATAATTTTATGGGATTTTGTGTCTCCAAGTACCTATTCCCAAAATTTTCAGCCCATGAGATATTTATGCAATTTTTCACAGGCGTCTTCAATTTCAACAGCTTAAGAAAAATAATCCTCAATATTTCTGTCACGAATCTTTAAAAAGCATTTTTTTTAAATTTTTGTAGATCGTCTCGTCAGAAAAAAGCGGAATGAAAATTTGTTTGTAATTTTTTGGTGAAAGGTTTCCATTTATGGAAAATTCACCCGTTCAAAAATGTTTCTTTTCAATCCTAGGCGTATTTGTAAGTTCGGAACGGGATTTTTCCAACCGTGAAAAGAAAAATAAATTAGAAGCAAATCATTGAGAAATTGCATTTACGTTCTTTGTGATTAGGGTAATCCCAATACTGCGTAGTTCTTTTACAAAGAATATGACATTTTTTATCGATATAAAGTAAACATCATGAGGTCTGCATTCTTCAATCCCAAATGTTGAACAATTTGACATCTTCGGCAAAAAAAAAACATCAATTTAAAAATCGCGTTTATAAATGAATTTTTATTCCACTTCCTTGACGTTTCCTTGACATAACCTTCATTATAACCTAACGCACAGTATTTCTAGATATGCTAAATGGATGTTTGTTAGTGATTTCTGGCAGAAAACCTTTAAAAACAGTCTATATTTTTAATTTTTTGTTTTTAATACTTATTAATTTTAAACCCAGTTTTCAGAAGAAAACTTCTCCATATATAGTAATAAATTTATATCTCTCCAAATGTAGTAATAAAACACTCAAAAAATTTCACTATGTTTGGAACGTACTTGAACAAAAAAACTTGAAAGAAATTTAATTTTAATTAGTTTGCATGCAAATATTCATCAATATTGCTCAAACTATCATCAATGCATTACCACCCACCACTTTTTCTGGGTTGTCATTCCTCTGACATTCCAAATAGATTGTGATTATTTAATATTCAATTTTTTGCATTTTGTTTAGTGATAATACTTTTACTATTGAGTTAAAAATTTCGTTTTATATACAATTCTTATATTTCATGAAGGAGGAAGACGCTTTGTTTCTTTCTCTAACATTAACTTCTCTGCAATATAAAACTAATATTTTATAATTGATGAAATTATAAAAGCACAACATCATAACAAGTCAAAGAAAAATATAACAAATTATATTATGAATACTTGTAAATAATTGTTGATGTTAAGTAGTATGGAGTGAAAAATATGTAGGGAACTATTTTGCGAAAATGCAAAATTCAATGAATTGTTGATTTGTTGTGCAATCTGTGAGATATGGCGTAGTGTATAATTTAATAAAACACGGAAATGGGGCTAAGGGATGAAAAAAGGTCATGAGAAAATTAGTAAAACAAAAAGTTGTTAACAAAAGAGAGAAAAGGTGTAGGTAGAAAGAAAAACTTGCTCAGAAGGACGAAGCAACGTTCTGGGGCGGTGAGGGGCACAGAAACCTGGAAGAACAACGGGACTTTTGCCCCTCACACGGGGTGAGGGGATTATTCAACGAACAATGAGTTGCCCCCCAGCGGCCTCCCTTTGTTGGCGCTACTTCAAAGCGAGACACTGAGTATTAACATATTCTAATATCGGGAATGGAACGCGGCAGCGTACGGCGCAGCGGGCTGAAGGTAGAGCCTTGTGGAACACCAGTCAGGTATTCCGGAACCCCGCACTGCTCCACGCGCTTTTTCAACTTTGATGCGACTGATGGCCGCGAGGGTTCTTCGCGAAGGATATGAAGGGGGATATAAGGGGAGATGAGATACAAGAGAGAGGGTGGGAATACGTGTAGTGCTCTGATTTTGGAAGAACACTACCTTGGGCTTTCGAATCAGAAAGCCTCTTGCTTTTGCTCATATGCTCTTGCTTCAAATTGCCGTAATACTCAGAACAGCGATTCCTATATCATTGAGTGTAGAGGTTCCTTCCATACGTATTCCCCATCGAGATCATCATTGAGATCCCAATTATGTGACATTGTTTGTTGGACTCAAGACTCACAATGGGTAAAAGTCTTTTTTTCTGTACTGGAGAGACAATATTTAAAACCTTCAGTAGAGAAACGTTATCTTATTTTGGAAGTAGTTTTTCATTTAAATATAATTAAATAATTTAAAAAATTGTAAAACTGTTTTTAAATTACGAAATTTCTAATCTTCATGGCACTATTTTGAAAGTTATCAAGATTTTTTAATTATTTTTCTTTTCTTTTCTTCAATACACTTATAGCAAATGCTAATAATTAATTGAATGTGAAAAATAAAATGAAAACAATTCCATTATTTGGTCAAAATGAATTGCGATTCCCAATACAACGGGGGAAATGTAAAAAAGATTTCATTAATCTTTAAGGCACTAGTGGAGTTTGAATATCTTATTGACTTTTGAAAGGAATATATTTCTAGAATGTTGCAGTTAAGGATTTTATTCACGACACGGTTACTAAAACTTATGTTCAGTGGAGAACATTTGTTCCTTCCTATACATACAAATGCGATACATATAAATGTGCGTGTGATGGAAATTGGTAATTGTATCTACTCGTATTCCTTGATACTGTGATTTTAGAAAGTAGTGTTCTGCAGACCAAATCAATTATAAGGATACAATTTACTTTTCATATTTAATACAAAGTTCTAAATTATCTGCAAAGAAGTTGTATAAGTAATAATATTTTGACAATTTTGAGTAACGCGAAGATATTGAATTACGTTTCTGCTCACCTTTACACATACAACCTTCCTACAATACTCTCCCAATTGCAAATGAATGGAAAGTTGTATACAGAGAAGCTAATTTTAAGTCCCGTGAAACACTCGTATGTCGAGAGAGTACAGTACGCAGTGGTTTCGGTCTCCTTAGGCAGCCTGATTGACGGGGGTTTCCCCTTGGTGCGGCGTCGACCGGCACGCTGCCTGGCGGAGGGAGAGCGAAGCCACGAGAGCGCGAAACAAATGAAGATAAATGCGCGAACAGGCGAGCGAGTGTGCGACTCCCGGACGCGGTTGGCGCGTGGCAGGGCAAAGGGTCCTGCGGGGTGGATGGGGTGAAGAGGGAATACACGGGGAGACTGAGAGGTTGACCGCACGGCACATGGACCGCTGAAGGAGTAGGACTGGACCAGGCAGGAGGTTGCGGAGAAGGTTAAAGAGGAAAGCGTGCTTTCGCATGCTGTTGACGAAGTACAACATAGAAGGGTTTTCGTCAACGACGTTCAGAACCAGAATCTAATTTTGATCATTGAATTCATCCACGACACACATCATACAGTCATTCAAAAAAGGTTTTTTATGAACTTAGGAACATAAACTATAAGGTTTAGTGGACAATTAGTCCAGTTTCTGCTCAAATTACAAAGAACGTATGAAAGAGATGAAATCAAAATCCAGTCACATACCCTGAAACATACTTTAAAATATTCTGAACAATTGATTTGTCTGAGATTTTTAAAAATCATCAATTCAAAAACAAAAATAAATTGTTTCAATTCATAATAAATATTGATCCCTTGGCTGGCAGTCTAAACCTTCAACACTTAGGGAAGTTTGTATTCCAGATATTATAGACTTGTTCTTTGGTTACTGGTTTTGATAATTTGAGCTAGTTTATATTTCCCGAGTTTTATTTGAAGTGTAAATGGCAAAAAGAATTTTGTGAGAAATTAATATATCCTTAGATCCACTTTTATAAAAATAGACCGCCATGAATATAAAAATAACTTTAAAAACTGAAGGATCAAAAATTGATGTAAAACAATCGTGTTGGAATCATTAATCAGAATGTTCTTTGGTTTCATCCAACAACTATGACTTTATAATAATTCCTTTTAAAATTAGTAGAAGAACTTTTCATTTACCATATTTTAATATTTTTAATATTATAAAAGCGTTAGCTATACTTTTAAGTCTGATAGATTCTTTTGCTTCTGCCTAGATGATGTCACATAGCTTAAAAAGCTTCGTCGGTTGTATTGTTAAACGAATAATAGTAAAGAGAAGGGATACGTCCCCTCCATGGTTACGGTGTCAGCGTGATCACTCGTCACCAAGTCATCCCGGGTTCAATTCCCAGGTGGAGTAGAATAAAATTTGTTGCTTTCATTTCCATGTCTCAGTTTAAATATGTTGATGTATGAAAAGTTCAGCGGCAAACAACCGCCCTGTGCGACTAACAACCGCAGTTGTAATACTCGGATACAGCAATCTGGATCATATCTAGACGCTGTTCCTCCGATCTCGGTAAGTGAGTAAACTCACACAAAAAGTGAGCCTTACTGGTACTCGTCATTCGTGGTCCTTAGCTGGCTAAAACGAGATACATACATACACAATGAGAAGGCATACATAATGGTCGTTTAAGGTACGACTTATATGTTCCTATTGACAGACAATTGAACGTGTCATAAACATTCATTTTCTTCGTATCACAAACAGGAAAATTTCCATGACAGGAATGATAATTTTTGTGTGGTTTTGATTTAGGGAAGTAAAGAATTTAAATTGATTGTTCAGATTAAATAATTGCGCATAAGATTAACGAGTGTTATTACACAGGAAATGCTTTTCTATGATGAGAAATATTTTTATCAGTCATAGAACTAACGAAGAATATTTTATTTTTATAAATAGTTTGTCATGAAATGTGGAAAATTTATTTAAACATTTGTATAAATTGTCTTATAGAATAATTTCATATTTATTAAAAAAGACTAAATAATACACCGTGAAATAGAACGTTTGTTTCGTCAGTCTCGTATAACGTTTTTGTGCTCAACTAGTGTCATTTAGTGAAGGGAACATACCGCTTGAGTCAGAAGAAAACAATGAAATTCACATTGTGTATTCTTTTTTTCTGCGGCTCACGACAACGTTAGTCCAAGCAAGCATGAGTGCGAGTTGACTTTCGGACACTCGTCACAACCTTCCCTTTTTTTTCTCCCGTCCTCACTTTCGCTGTGCCTGCCACTGTGTCCACCTAAACTCTACCTCAGCTTTCATTTACTCACCCGTCCTCGTCAACAGTCCTCAACGTTGTTCTTTCTCTTGTATCTCCTATGTTTACCTTTGGTCGTGATCCATAAGAAAATCTTGTCACCGACATGAAATCCCATCATTGACTCTATCCTCAGTATAGCCCTTACCCACCATTCTCACAGTCCCGTATGTCATTTGACTCTACCACCCTCCTCACCGTCATATAACTCATACACTTTATCCTCATCCACTATCCTCACCAACGCATTCCCCGTGTGTTAGTTCTTAGTGTAGTCCCACCCACGATTCTCAGAGTCTACTTCTCATTTAGGTCATTTGTATCACTCACCATCCTCACAATCATATTGTTCACATCTCATCGTACACTATCCTCACCACCAGCGTGCCTCAGCCCTTTATCCTCATCGCAAGTCCCACCCACGCACCCAACAACGCGTGGCCTATGTGACCCGCTGGGTGCGTGGACGCAAACTCTCATTATTCTCTGGCCGTTTCGACTCGGCGCCGCACCACACCGCTGCGTGGCCACTGCTGCATTTGAATTATTTTTCCGCGTTCGCGTTCATAAACAAAACGCGAAAACAACCAGCCTCGCGCGCAGCACGACGTATTGCACATTTGCACATTAAAAACTCTCGCGACCAGAAACGGAATGGCGCAATTGGGTTATGAATACACTCGCTTCGAATTTTAACGTGTCCCACTGACCAACAGGGAGACGTGTCCTCTGTGGATTGTAGCAGATAAAGGAATTGGTGGCTACAACAAAATGATTTGTTTGATTCCGAAAGTGAAGTATGATGAAGTTACGTCGCTACGTATGCTCTGCACGTAGCCCCACTAATCCCCGAGGATGAATGTTATGGTATTTTTCTTTTGATTGCGAACGTATTTATCACGCATCCGTCAAATGCTGTCACATCCTCATGGAGTATTTGTTTATTGCTCACACGAACGTCGTCGTAAATCTAGTTGCGACGATGAAAAATGTTATTGAATCAAAATCCTGAGAACACCATTTATCGCTGACCACAGGAAGGGTTGAAAACCAATCTCGATTTTCACGGGAATGTATCATATTTTATATTCTACAAATCGAAGAACTGAAATGTCTACGAGACATTAATATGGATGTATAGTACAGGATTGTATAAAGTGACCTATATTGATCCACGTTGGACTTTAATCAAATTGTACTTATACGTATGCGTGTATAAGGGTATGTTGCATCAGTAATATATTATTTTTAAAATTTAATCTGTATTTCATGTGATTCTAAACTTGTGCTGAAAATTATGACAATGCTGAAAATCATGACAAATGTTGTAGACATTAGGAGGGTACCAAGTCGTTGCTTTCAGAGAGGAATTTTTTAGAAAATATTTTCCTTGGATCAAGTAATCTGTTCCCGAATCAAGTATGGGTTGAAAATTCCTCTACTTGAACTTTGCACTATATAAAATTCATATCGAGTTGTAGATATCAGGGCTATAATGACCTAGAAGTTGGCGAGCCCTGAAGCCCAAAATAGAAAAAAATGTAGATATCATACTCCACAAATCATGAAAATAGAATTTATTTGGTAATATTTTTACTTTTAACGTTGCATTGAATGAATGAAAAATTACTGCGTAAATTGTTTACTAGACTAAAGTAAGAGTTTGCATAATAAACTTACCAATCTCCGAAAATTTTCCTATATTCTACTAGTATTATGACAAGGAACCTCTTAAATTCTTGAAGGTAACCACCTCGATAGTTTTAACATTACAGTATGTTAGATGGAATTAAGGAACAAATGAAAACCAAACTCACAGCAAAATAAACTATGCTTTATTCTGTGTTTATCATAAAAGTCTGGAATGTCATTCTTGGGAGAATACTTGAACATGTGATTACGTTGTTATACTTTCTCACAATCATTTGTAATAGGGAATTCAAATTATTGGAATAATAAAAGGAATCAAAATGCCACCGATGATATTAAGGTCCTGGACCGTGAATAAATTATTGTTTAATTTATTAAGTAATTGGTTTTTCTAATAAACATTTCGTTCATTGCTTAACAGCAGGTTCGTTGAGAAAGTTGGGGCTTACACAGTAATGATATCACGAGAAATTTAATATTATTTAAATTTATTGAAATAAAATCTATTTAATATATGATACAAAACCATGATTAATAATTGCGATAAAACATATTACGAGTTTTTGATATGTGAAATACATCAGTATTTCTAGAATATTTACTTTTACGAATTAACATTATCGTAACATTTCTAAAGCTTTCCATCTTACACAATTTGATAAAGTGTTCGATCACTACTTGGCAATGTACTTTTTGTATTTGATAGTGTATTATTTCAATGAAGAATGTTCCCTTTCTCCATTGGAGTTTACACAACCTACAAATAATAGAAAGTCTATTTGAGTCAATCATTGCCATAAACCACATGAATGCAATGCAACCGCGGAAAGCTATTTTCCTGCTTCGCGATTCCACAGTCNTAATAATTGCGATAAAACATATTACGAGTTTTTGATATGTGAAATACATCAGTATTTCTAGAATATTTACTTTTACGATATAACATTTTCGTAACATTTCTAAAGCTTTCCATCTTACACAATTTGATAAAGTGTTCGATCACTACTTAGCAATGTACTTTTTGTATTTGATAGTGTATTATTTCAATGAAGAATGTTCCCTTTCTCCATTGGAGTTTACACAACCTACAAATAATAGCAAGTCTATTTGAGTCAATCATTGCCATAAACCACATGAATGCAATGCAACCGCGGAAAGCTATTTTCCTGCTTCGCGATTCCACAGTCGACTGTCCCCTGCTATTTGTTTGTATTGGTAAATAGTGACGCTGAGAGTAAACATAGTCGCGATGTCCGTCATGATGGTTGCTTTTGTATTTCTGCCAGTCGAATCTACACATCTGTCATTTAAATCAGACAAAAATAAATTTAAAAACAAGAATGAAGAAACATAAAATACCTATAAATAATTCTGTTACCAGTGAAATAACATCTTATTGCATATAACAAAATCATTTATCGAATTGGTAAAATGTAAGAATTTTGGAAAACGAAGGAAGTTAAAAAATAGTTGCTTATTGAAACGTTGTTTATAAGGAACTCAAAGAACAGTATCAGTTTAATACCAGATACTGACAAATTCTCTTATTAATGCAAGTATGCTGTGAATCATTCACAGGTTGTTATCCTTTATGGATACTTAAATATATTTTAAAATTCAGTGACTAAGTTGAAATTATAAAACTAAAATATTACTACTCCAGATAAAATAAAATTATGTATTACATTTATATATTATGCAATAAACGTAGAGAGTTTTTCTAAAGGAAAGGTCGTAAGGTTCTCGGATACAATTAATTATATAGGCAGAAATATAATAACTAAATACTTATTTCCCTCGATAGCGTCGTGTATGTGTCTTCATTTTCTGATATTTTTATTGTTGGAGAGCATTGGTGCAGTACCAGTTGGACTTTCCCTTTTCAGTGCAGCTAAATCTGGCAATGTATATTTGATACCTGTTTAAAACGAATTCGATTTAGTCATTTCTATCCACCGGCATATCTCGTATTATTTAGTTGCCTACGTCTCTCTCATAGAATTTAAAACAAACATCCCTTTTCAATTACTGTGTAGGGTCCTAAACCCCATAACAGTCATTCACGTCAAAATATGGGGCTCGGGAATTTTCTTGTTAAACGTTCTTTCTACATACTTGTAAGTAAAACTAGTGTTATAGAATTGCTGACCTTATATCTTTAACCTCGCACATCCAAAAATAATCTTTATTTGATAAATACTTTACGTTACGTTTCATTCATATGCACGAGGTACTAGGGATCGTGGTACGCATTTGTTGTTGTTGTTGTTGACACGCAATCAATTGTATTGCAATTGTGTTGAACCACAATAGGACGGTTTTGGTCTGAGAATGTGGAAAAACTTTACATAATTGTTTAGTTCCTGTTTACATAGAGTTTATTTAGTGTGTGCATTGTAAATAGATTTCTAAATTCAACACCTCGAGGCTACATTTCATGCCAGACGCAAATGCAAAAACCGAGATTTTTAATTAAATTTTCTCCGTGTTTGAAACGAAGTAAATTTCGCATTAATTCTGTAATTTTCTAATCCGGAATTTCAATTAACCAACATTGATTACTGAATTCTATTTTAATATTTACATTTTATTAGAGAAAATGAAATGTATTTTGTCTATTAATAAGAACATGCATTAATTCCTTTTTACCGGTAAAGTGGGCATTATTATTTAATAACTTAGTCGTTCTCTCAAATTAGTTAATGAAAGTTAATGGGAAACAGTGGCTTCGATTGTATAAATTTCCGATTTAGCGTTTCTTTTACTGATTTATTTCTATAGAAAATATATTGAGTACTTAACATTCCATAAATTCGGTGACTAAGCACGGCTACACTGTCCAGAATATTCGTTGATAATGTGTCGATACTTAGCTCGAAGCAAGGGGTGTGATATAAATAGGATTCAAAGTGGTGGACGAAGCGGGGTTCCCGACAGGTTTTCTCGCGGTGCTCCTGTTTCCTCTGCCTTTCATTCCATCACAACATTCACTCCTCATCATTCGCCCTGGGGAAGCACATGAGATTGAAACACTGATCGCATTACGATGGGCATACATTACCCACTAACTACAACTGTAGCTCGAAGAAACAATCGATGAGTTTTCTTTCATTTTACGTTGTTATACCGTCTATTACCGCAAAACGAGGATGTCTAATACCCACAGTCGTTTCTTCATGATTAGGAGATTCTTCATTTAAAGTGCGAAGGCTTGTTTGATCCATTTCAATTTATAACCAGACCATCTAAATATTTTAAAGCATTTCCGTTTGTGATAGTTTAAGTATGGAACGTATAAATCTATTAATTAATATACAATTTTATTACAAGCACTATTGACGTCATGGATATTGAATTTATAATAAGATATAAATGTCGTATGTCTGTTTTTGTTACAAACACGAACGAAAGTGCATCTACGTTGCAGCGTGTCTTTGCTAAATCTTTGTTAAGTCTAACAGTAGAAAATTAAATTGCTTATTTAAAAACAAAAAATCATAACATCAAATAGGTAGATGAAGAAATAAGTATATTGTGTAAATTAAGTAAATAAATGCTAATTAAACATACTCATAATACTTAATTTGTTTTCAAAATAGTTTAAAAGTTTTATTTTTTATGATATTACCAAACAATAAAAAACCTATTAAAATATAAAACACTATTGTGCTCAACGTTTGTACTTCACGCTCTCTAGCAAAATTTGAAATAAGATTACAGAGCAAAGAATTATATTAATATAAGTTTGTGATTATTATGATAAGATCAAAAGGTATTTTTAAGCTATTTATAGAGCCAACGTTCCGAAAAACTCAGTAGATCATTGTAACCAAGTATGGCACGTTGCGATGATGGGGATAACTACAAACTAATATGGAAAACGAGGTCAATAACCAAGAATTCACTATATTAATATTCCAAATACACATCAAGAAATCCATTTATGAGAATAAAATTGCAGTAAAATTACACCGATGAATTTGTATAAATGTAAGACGCTTCTGTAACTCACAAAAGACAGTGATGCATTACAGGTACAAAGTACTTTCAAAACAGCGTACGAGGTAACTCAAAGAAATTCCCCATCAGCGGAATCAGCAAAGAAGGAAGAGGGGAAGGTGGGTGATGAAAGAGCGATACACGCCTCTAGTCGTCTCGCGTTGCAGATCAAATAACACAAAACGCTCCGACGTCATACCCAACCCATCGGTCTTCGGTATGGTTCCGGCACGGCTGAAGCGTCATAGGACGAACAAGATACTCCATCTTCCGAGTATCTTGAATGGAGGGGATGAGTCTTCGCATCGCATCTTACCTGCAGCTGCTACGCCGCGCCGCGCCGCGCCACGCCACGCCACGCCACGCCACGCCGCCTCGTCCATTTGCTAACATTCGCCAATTGGAGTCTGACGGGCATCCATTTGCGAAGAAAGAAGAAGAAAAGACGTGAACTCTTAAGGGGAGAAGAAGAGCATTTGCCGATGTGACGCTGCAGCTTCTCTGTCTCTAAGCAGATGGAAGGTTTGTTTTTTTCATTCTGCTTTATATTGATGCTCACGTTATGTTAGAAATGACGTGGCTCGTGTGATCATTGATATAATACATGAACCAAACCGGGGGCGTACTCAGGGGGTGGGGGTGGATATGAGGAATCAACCCCTGCCAAAACTAAGAGTAAATTCTCCTTTTTGCATTTCTCCTAACAATTGTATACACACCAGCATATAATATGTATACACATATAATATACACATACATTGTTTACACATATATGTTATCCCCCCAATAAAATCCTAGATAGGCCCCTGAACCGAACACAATCATTGTGGGACTCATCACGTCTTACAAAAGAGTATTGTAAAGAAAATTGTACTTTTTAAATTCCTTTATTGTAAAGAGATGAAGGTGAATAAAAAGAAATAAATTCTGAGCTAGACACTTCTGGTTCAATTTTTTAGTTAAATTGCATGGTCATTTTTTAATGTGTAGGTTGAAATTTGGTTTCTCTGTACAGAACATTAATGTATTTTATTTTATTTTAGTTTAGTTTAGTTTTTTACTTTCTGGTGATGTGGGACAATCAGTACTCTAATTCCTATAAATATCCTCCTATTTCATTATTTTTAGTTAATATTTATGTGATGTTAAGTAGTATATAACGTCTTAAAAAAGTTAAAGGGAACGGTGCACATTGCAACTCCATACCAAAAAAATTGACCTGAAAACTCCATCCTGAGCTGGTTGAGTATTTTAAGAGTTAGATATACTTTGTGTCCATAATAATTAATGGTTTGAAAGAAATTATGCTTGGTGTATTATATTTATATTTTGGAATTCTTTTCTTCCCAACAGCAAATTTATTTAGTAAATTTTAAAATAAATGGGAAATTTACAAGAAACAATGAAGTTTAAAAATATATGTAATATGAATAAACAAAATACTTCCCTCTGTGTTTTGACCTTATGTTTATGGAGTATGTAAAACCTCATCTTTAAATTAAAATAAATCGTATTGCTAATAATTCAACTCGGGAAGTATTCTCAGAAGATAAAAACTTGAAACATCGTTAGGGAGAATTCCCGCAGGTTTCAAATCAATAAACTTAGTACATTCACCTCACCAATATTGATTTTATTACTAGAATCAATTTTCTACAGAATAGCTATTATCATTTGTAGATCTTTTTGCAAGTTTCATTGTTCTGATGCTGGGTTTGGATGTGATGTTTTATTTCTGAAGGAGCCGTCGCATGAGAAATACCCTAGCAAATTTACATTTGTCCTCATCTGATCCTAATCAGCTTAGATGTCATTCAGCGGCGCTCTCTATCTCCCAAATACACGTACATTTCATTATTCTCCCTCTAGACAGTGAGAGGATTTGCTTGATAATAACCAGCTGTAGTTATTTGGGGAATAGTCCTTCACGATAACCTTCCTGCTGAGCTCTTATACTTGGACTAATTCGGCTCCGTAATTCGCGAGACAAAGATCTGATTGTGTCACCTTCCGCGAACTGAATTCTTGTGCAGGGCTTTTCCGGTTACTCACTCTAGTATATGCGTTCTGTTCTAGAATTCTAGATCGTCATGAGTTTTGGCTTGGATGTCACAACGCTGTGCAGGACACGGAGAAAACATTGGATTGAACTTATTACGTGAAAACTGATGGAATTCTTTGAACAACTTGAATAAATCGTAACAGATGGTAATAATTAAATGATGATAATAAATAAACCTATTTTTATTCAATATTCCACGTTGCCGAAGATTTTTAGGTTCTTTGTCTTTTCTATTTTTATCATTTTGTCAAACTGTTAACCTAGTCATATATCTCAAAGTGATACAAACCGAGAAAAATTGATAAACCTTTGTTTACAGTCATTTCTCTAGCTAGTTTCTTTTTGTAATTGATTCAACCCCCATTCCCCGTTATAAGCTGTGAGCAGGTCCTGTGTCAGCTTCTGTATATTCATCCTTTTGTATTACAGGAATTCTGAAAACATTCATAATCACGTAATCGTCTCTCTTAAAACGTAATGAAATTAATTGGAAGCGTGCTGTTTGATTATTCTATTACTCTAATTGATTAATAATATTTAAATTATATCATCAAAAACGGTCCGATCTAAGAAAAGGTGTAGGAAGAGAATGAGAAAAATAAAAGTTTAGTTTTCATAGGATACTTTTTTCAATATATTGGTAAAATAGTAGATTGATACTACGTCTAGGTTTCTTTCTTCCTACATACTTCAGCTCTTTTTACGTTTAACATCATAACCAAATCCCAAGCGATCACTGGAAATGAGTCCAATTTAATTAAAGTTTTAAATATAATTATCACATCTTACGACGTAAAAAGCACATCTGAATAGACGTTGCTAAAAAATATGAATGCTCATTTAATTTTAGCATCAGAAAATTGAAAAGAATTATTTCAGAAAATCCCTCAAAAACAAGTATCGGAATAATTTATCGAAAGATTTTTGTAGTAGTGTTTAAAATTCACTGATATAAATTTGCGTCATTTAATGTAAATACATTTATGTATTTTAAGATACATGCCGATTCGTATATCCGTAGGATTTCAGTATTGTTCCGGGGCGACGTATGAATTGATAGGGAAATCCTCTGGCGGATGCCACGGCACACAACAGATTTATGAAGACGGAGGACCAGCTTCCAAGGAAGCAATTTGAGGGATGTAAAATAAGGAAAAGACCAAAATTAACCCTCATAAATTTAATGAATTGAATTTCGTCACAACATTGTATGTGATAAATGAAATAAACATTGAATTAACTCTTGACTTATTAAACTAAAAAATACATAAACAAGAAACAATTGAGCAATCAAAATTGGATTAAGCAGAATGGTGAAATACGAATCTAAGTATCACTAAATCAGTAATCTTTCTAGATAATTACACAATTAGCACACCATTATCCATCAATTCACAGACTACTTGTGTATTTTAGTATTACATAGAATTACTGCTTGATAAAATGAAATAAATATCCAAGAGTCAACAAGACTTATGATTAGAACGAAAATCTTTATATTGATGGTGCATTTTGATCAACACAACATTACATATTTCATTATTACATACAATCACTATTTGATACAGTAAAAGAAATGTCCAAGAACCAAATGACTTATTATTAACATGAAAGGTTCTTTATTACGGGTGCATTCAATCAAATGTTCAAGATCATGCCACTCCGTAATGTTTTATATTCTATTTTCCTTCTGAATTTGATACAATCAGTGGGGATTAGTCTCTCAATAAGAAAGAAAANTACAATCAGAGGAGATTAGTCTCTCAATAAGAAATAAAAGTGTTCTGCTCTAGATTACACTGACGAGACCATTTAGAGAATCATTGAAAATAACTGATAACGAAAGGAACACATGTAACCAATTATTACGGAGTAGTTCTCGTTTCAAGTCAAGAACACCCACACACATTCAATATGTGGATTGTCTCCAAACACAGTAAGTCAAGAACTTAAATGTTAATACTCAATTTTTGGAGTCCAACTGGCGTTGTCTTCAGTCTGTGGCTCGATGTCTTGANGTGTGGCTCGATGTCTTGAAGTGCAGGGACACGCACTCGCATGGGAGTACAATGCTGCACACGCTAGGTTTGCGGGCGCGAATTGAAGTAGCGACCAGAAGCATTCACGCACACGAATGTAAATATAGTATGGGAGCATATCCCGGTCGCGTGCGGCAACTTGTGAAGGTGCTCTTAAATGTAATTTAATAATACGACTTGATGTTACTCGCTCTATAATAAAACGAACAGAAAATTGAATGAAACTAACTAAGTAATCAGACTTAGAAAGGAAAAGACCGACTTTGAAGTCGGGTGGCTGTTAGAGCGAACATGTATGTCCGTCTGAGTGTACGAGTAGTAGACGATTCAGACCTCGTGCGAGTGTGTAGCAGCTCAGGTAGAGTACTGAAGAGTGAAGGGACGCCCGTCTACTGGCACTATCTTACGGCGGGCTAAAGAAGTTCAATGCTAATGCGTGCAAATTTTGGTAAATGAAAGGTGCAGGAATGGTGCGCTTTCTGGTGAAAGGTGTTTCGCCTAACAAAGGGCAGCTACCGCAGCCCGCATTTTGGGGGTGAGAGGATGCCAAACGTAGCCTCGCTGACAGGGGCTTAGGAGCAGGTACCCTCACTTAGGGCAAGCGTTATTTCCCAACTGGGGAGAATTATGTGTGTCGAAACAAGTATTATGATCTCAAAGAAAAACAAAAAATAGGTTTATTTTAAAAAACACGTACGAAGAGTTGTGTGTTATCCATCGAACGTACAATGAAAACGCCTTCAGGCTAGTGGCATAACTAATAAAACCACTAGTGCTGTACACGAGTCACCCACGCGATAACAGTGATGATAGCGTAAGAGGATTACTAGCGATCACTGGTATGACGAGTGTGCAATTTACGTGACGGCGGAATATCAAAGGACGCGAACTGAGCCTCTACGGGAGATCGGCGTGAGTCGTGGGCGTTGGCAGTGGGTAGGGGGTAGGCGAGGGAGGAGAGTACTGGCTAGCTAATGCGTTTACGGCGAGCAGTTTAAGTCTCGCGCCGTCAATTTGCGGTGGTTCGCGTCAGTCTCCCGCCAAATTCTGCGAGCCGCTCTGCCGCTATGCTGCTGTGGAGCCGCTAGCCATTAACGTAATGGCGACGGAGGGGGAGGAGGATACCCTTGCCACGCGACTACCCTTATCCGTTGAACTCCGATGAGGGTCAGCTACTGTTTTATGTTCCAAAAGCATTTGCGTATGTAGAGGTCTAATTAAAATTTTGTATTTAGAGAAAAAAAAATCCCTTGATCATTTTTCTTCTGCCTGGATCCACACGTAATGATCATTAACATTACTGTCATCGTGACAAAAAAAGTCTCTGTATTCACATCCGGGCCCGAGTTTTTTTTCGGTTTTCCTTCGGGTAGATGAGGATTTTTTATACAGACTTGCCTAGGGACGGCAATATTGAAATAATAAATCTCGAATTTAGTGTTATTTAATAGTTACGATTCATAAACAATATTTTCCGAATAATATATAGTCTGAATAATTCGTACGTCTGAAACAACTTTGTTTTATTAAATAGAAATTTGTTAATATTCTGTTAGTTTTATGGTATGTAACGAACTATTTTTCTTGTTGGGAGTGTGCTGAAGTGTGAAATCATCATCTACCTTAAGAACCTTGATTAGAATTGATGTGATGGTCCCTTGCTCGCTTCTGGAGAGTAAATTAGTTAGTTAAATTCTCCTCGTGGTCACACGCACTTTGTTACTACTCTTTTGATAATAAATTTATTATCACAATGAAATGTGCTTTTCACATACCCACACAAAATTTGATATGTTTCAAAGCCCACACCTACTTATCCTTATGTATTTCGATGCACTGTATCTGACACTAGAATTGTTCCATCGCCCGCCTTCACAATTATTTTAATCCATGTTTTCTGTATTTAGGTCGGTTATTCGGGGTAAGATAATGGAGATGGAGCAATTCTGGCCTTGATTTGGATGCAGCGCATTGAAATTGATAAGGATCCATTGTTCTATATTTAGACAATTTTCTTTTTCTTTTTGAGTACCTGTTTAGTTTCCTTCCAAACCTCATTCAAACATCCGGCTATCATATCGACACTTAAGAATCATATTCATAAGATCTTTTCAGTTTATCTCATTTTCAGTTTACCTCACTGATCTGCCGATACACACGTAGAGTTTCTCAGTTGTTTGTCTCTTTTAAATACCTATCGTAGAACATAACCTGTGGGACCGTTGCTCTAATCCCAAAACTGAGCGTGTAATAATTCATAAAAAATGTTCTAATCATATTTCTAGATCAGTTGATCTATACGAATTGGATCATGATGACCCATTCTTAAATAGATCAATATCCGGTGTTGTGTGTATGTTAGAATGTATGAATGTAAATAATCTGACCCCCTTGACTAACTAACATAATGATAAATAAGAGCAAAACTTGAAAATTATGTTTTGTATTTGGAATCAGCCCTAAATCTGGAGAGTTTATTAGGTCATCAGTTAATTGCGGCCCTCCACACCCGTTCTCAATAATAAATAATATATAAAAAGTATATTGTATATAAATTCAATTATTTATAGACAAAACTATTTTAAAATCGAAACAAGATTTTATACAAGATTATTCGAATATTCAGAACGAATATATAATTTGTTTTGAAAAAAAGCATTTCAAAACTGCATATTTAGCTCGTACAGAAAAAATAAATTAAAATTTTCTCTGGAATCAAGTAAGGGACATCTCATCAATTCTACACATATCAATAGCGAAGATAGAAAATAATAAACATGTATTAAATATTTTTTGTATTTTAATCACGTATCATAATATTACCATGATATATCGTCTGTACTCCGTACATTAATACATATCACCTGTCCTTAGATGACAAGTGTTAAATGTGTTGGTAAGCATATGATTTCATTGTAAAACGTAAAACATATTGAGATAAAAATACATATTTTGCTGTAATTTGTTTCCGGAGCACACAATATTTTTCGGAAAAACATTATTGTGAAATTTTTATTAATACATTGTTTAAAGCAAATAGTCCAACTAGTGGAATATTTTTCATTTATTATTAATACAAGGTGAATTGATCTGATGTGTATTTTTCTCTTAATTTCTGTTTCTTTCTACATTTGTTACTCTCACATTCATAACAAATTTTTTGTGTGATATTCTTATTTCTTTCTCTAGGTACATTGGTCTTGATATATTTATACTACTGAACTTACCCCGCGGCAGACAAAAATTTGAATTTACGCTATCATACTAGCAGAACTTACCTATTTTCTCCTAGAATAACTCACACATTTATATTCAAGTTTGGTAAATATAATATTGGAAGTTAGACTGAAATAACAGGAATCACACTATAAGACTTTTCCAGTCTCAATTTATATTATATCTCCTACGACGATCTCGGAAAACAAAACAGGTTCAAAGAACAGAAACTACGAAACTAGTCATAATGAGAAAAATATTTTTTGTGTCATCGAAACTTCTTGTGTTGCAAACCCCAAAATTTAGGGTATGAGTACAAGTTAGTTCCAGTTCTCCAATAACCTAAAAAAATCGAAGTGAATATCCTGTTGCTTGTATTAAGATGTTCTTAGAGTTTGTATGCGCTTTCTTTCCATCAGCGAGTACGTTGTCGCGAAAAGTGTGATCAGGGATTCTTGTCCCATTACACAGTATTGGAGATTATCAAGTTGAAAGTGTATTTTGTGCTGGAAGCCGCTTTAAGGGGCTCTACGACCAAGTTTCGAATTACAAGTTTGCAGCAAAGAAGAAAGATAATGAAAACGCTTCATCCTGTTTTCTTTAGCTCGTCTTCTTTCATTCTTGGTTACCAAATACTTAAGAGAACTACGTATTTTATAGAGGTAATTTGAAATGGGGATTAAATTAGTTTACACGGAAGAGGTTTTTGGCTGACGCGACCTTAGGGACGTAATTCTCTTATAGTCGACGTTTCCCTTCTTCCTGTTTCTCCTCGCCTTGGCAAGTCCTGCCTCAGCCTCTGCGACCCTTCAATTAAAATAATTCGGGACACTTCACGCAAAGTAATTGTCGCTACACCTGCGCTAGCGCTCGCTCTTTCAAAATCACTGCCTCCGTTGATTACCTCAACGTGCGCTTTTCCCGGTTTCTTCTTTCACAGTGCTCTCCCGGTCACTAACTTTATTTCGCGGCAATTGTTCGAAGCGTGACGTAGGGGGATGGCGGACTTTTCCACCGGAGTCGTCCCGAGAAAAAAACAAGTGAACAGACTCAAGCGAAAACAAAAAGATGGCGGAGACGAACCCTTGCTCTGTCCAGTCGGAGCTCTTCCGAACGTAATCCCGACATTCGTTAGGTTAATGGAGTCAGATTTTGTCGTGATCTAATTGCAGGCGTTCCCCAATCACGGAGCTTCGTCCGGCGCCGCCTCCCTTCGGACGGTCGACGCCACCCCTTGCCTCCCTCGCCGGTTGCATTAGCGGAAGGGGAGCGATGTCTGGTGGGGTTCTCCCATACTCCATCCCACTCAGTCTCTATTGCCTTCAAGGCGATGAACTATCACCTAAACCCCACCATCACTCGTCCAAATTCAATATTTTTTTTTCTTACGGAATCCCGCATCACCCGTAATGAACGCCTGCCGCCCACCATCCAGTTAATGGTCTGCGAAGCGGTGGACGTCGCTTTGGACGGAGCAGCTAACACGCCCCAACACGTGTCACGCCCCAGTTTCTCTTGCTACCCCGGAACTCGTTTAGCTCTCTCATCCCTCGTATTCCCATCTACGTCTTTAACACCAACTTTCTTCTCCAACTTCTCTCCCCTTTCTCTTCTCATTCTTCTTTGAGACGCTCTTACTGTCCATCTGTTGTTTGTTGCATGGCTATTTCTTCTATCCATTCTTCGTCTATGACTAAACTTATCCTCACAAGTGCCTTATTTTATTATTCTAGAAACTCTTCCAACAAGAACTACCTGGGAATATCCACGTGAAATTCCTCCTTGACACAATACTTGCAATATCTGAGTACTGATTCTCAATATTTTTACTGTAAACACAATAAATACTACAAATTATATCTTCATTCGGAGAATCCCACCAAAAAAGTAACTATGTCTAAGGACTTCCGTCCCAATATTTTTTAAAGAAGTACATTAGAGGTAAATGGTGAATTTTATTTCATCAAAAGATATTCGATTCTGTCGAAACACGAATGGTTGGTTGATAGTCGATTCAAGGTCATATCTGAGTGAGGAATTCTCCCTGGAATATTGTTGTGGATGTAACATTTGTATCATTCCCTCATTGCTAAATTCACTATTCTTCAACAATTCTAAATTCTTTGTATATAAGTTTTTTATATTTTCTATATTTGTTTGGTTAACTGTCATGTTATACTGAATCTTAACTTCGTGTTTCACTTATTATTCTTAGTAACCTCCGAGAGAACCCCGACGCAGTTGCAGTTCACAACTCTCTTTGTATTGCACCTGCAAATCTGCAAGCCACGTATTTCCGTTGTGGGACAGCAAAAACTGCCACTAAACACCCCATCCCGCATCTCCTAATTATTGCACCATCCTTGGTCATCCAATGCGTTATCACAGAATATAAAAGACGTACCTTCAGAGGACTCGCCCCAATCGCCATCCAGATTTTGCCCAGACGTCGTCACTGCGCTTCTCTGAGTCCCGATCTCCTGTAGATGCTAGACGGCTGAGTTCGGTGACGTATTGAGCCAAACCGTTAAATCCTCGAATTCCTAGCTTCCGCCTTCAGAACTGTGTTAATTTACTATGCTATAATTGATGGATTTACCATCGACTCCTGTAAACTTTCCATGAGCTCTGTCAATATAGCCAAGTTTGTAACCTGACGTTTCGTCATATCCAAGCAGGAACTGTGGTTTTAATAGCTTTACCAACAAAATCTGAGTTATCGCCCCTCTCGTATATCCACCTTTCATCGATCCGCGACGATACTAATATAAAAAAAAACACATGACATCTTTCTCTGTCTTCCTGCACTTTCCAGACGCATGATGTACAAAAAACTATAAAAAGTATTCGAAAATGTATATATGTAAATCATTTCTAAGTAATCAAGTTACGTCTAAATAACCAAGAAAATTATGAGGAGATTTCCCTTAACTTGTTAAGTTTTCTTTTTATGCGGTTCTAAAGGACTTGATGTCGCTGTATCACATTGACTAGTTGCAATTTGGACTCGTTCATTGCTCCCATTATTATTCAACAATTGGATTTGTTCACATTAATATGAATGCTGTAATATTTAAATTATTATAATAAATTAAATCGTTAAATAATTTTATCAATAACATAATTGTGCAGATCATATATCACGTTTTTTAACAGATAATACATGATTAAGCGAGAATTAAGAAACGAAATTTCCTTATGTTTCTATTCAATGTGTAAAAAGCGAAAGGCACGCAAAACCAAAACATATTTATTGGCACCTATTTTTGTTCTTCAATTTATTTCATAATACGATCATTCAGTTAATTAAAATATGCACCTATTAAATATTTTATTTTAGTGACATTAATGTATCACATTTCCGAGTTGAAAAAATGTAAATATTATGCGGGTAGATATAGAAATAATTCAATTTATGGTACTCATTGAAGAAATATTTGACTTGTCTTCATCTAAAAATTGAAAACTTCAATCCAAATATAACCTTGTTATAATTTTTAAATTAGTACACTTACGTTTGCTCGACCTACCGCGGCACATCTCTTATATTTCTCAGGAACACTTGGCGTCGGATCCAATTACTTTTTTTTCCTTCTTTCCATTATTTTCTTTCCCGTTTTTTCCTCATCCCCCACACAGTCTTTTTAATCTCAAGAATCATTTTTCATTCCTTCGTTTCAGACTGATGGATCCAGAATTGTAGTATATTTTCCTCGTTTACCGACTATACTGCTAGCTTTGGAAAAGTAATGTTTCTTTAAATATTACCAAGGAGTATTTTCCTCCCAGCGATGAGAATAATTATTAGATCCGAGAAAATTCTAGAATCCATTACTTTCGTTCGTTGCTTCGTAAATCCCCAGGTATGGAAAAGTGTTTCACCTAAATTATGAATTGAATATTTTACATTTCCTATGATTTTATCAATGAATGAAGACTTATCGTTACTTCTGTATCTTATCCTTTTTATTTCTATTAGATTTTACTTTTATTTGCATTTCATTAATACAGTGTTCATTTATACTTCTGTGCTAGTTTTTTATTATATTATTGTAGATCCTAAATTCGATAGCTAAAAATATTAAGAAATTATTAAAATCTGTGTTAATTTTTTATTTAAAAAAATGTAACTCTGGAAAGCATTATTATATTTAATATATGTTAGGAGTTATTTCTTCAAAGAAATTGATCATTAAAATATACCCGAATATAATTTTTTTGGGAATCTTATTTATCCAATCAATGTGCAATAACGAAATATATCAGAATGAAATTTATTCCATTAGTCCTCCTAAAAATACGATAATGGACTTGTAAAATGTATTCTAGTATACTCATGGGAATAAATAAATTTCAGAATATGTGTTATACTAATTTCGAAACACTACTCACTTTCTATTTTCCTAGAGATAAAAAATAGAGTGTGAATTTCCGTATGTTCCTTGTACTTCTCATTCAGCACGCAGTATTATTACAAAATAATTATATTCACATACCTTGGAACATTTTAATTATGTATGATTCTTTAGAAGTTCTTTCTCTTGTAACCAGGAATTCGGAATAATATATTTTGTGTGTATTTCTGAAAACATAACTATGAAGAAGAAACTAAATAACGTTATTGTCCAAAAATCGTTGGTTGACAAATTGGTGGCTTTCAGATAAACAAGTTTAAAGTTTTCCCAGAAGTTTTATCTCACTCTTTAAATATAGGATCACTTCTGTCTGTACAGTATCTGAGTAGTCAGGTGTATAGAGGTATATCGGTTTACGTTACACCTCTAGTACATTTTACCAAACAAGCTCGATTTTCGAGTTATCAAGTTGCAATATTGAACCGAAGATATAAAACTAAAGCAAAGACAAGAGGTATGAGATAAAATATTACTTAACTGATACCAACAACAGCTCTATAGACATAAAGGGACATCAAACGCCGTGATGTCAATTGTACCACCACACTGTTACAGCACTGCACTGCCTGTGGTAAACTGCCTGCCAGGATGTGCACATCGCTTGGGTTGTTTGCGCGTTTCTCCGTCAGGTGGGGTGGTGGTAGCGTCACGTGCACCGCCACAACGTGGTGTAGGGGCTTCCCCGTAGGCGCGTGACGTTCATGGCCGATGAGTGTGGACAATGCAACAGCAACGTTCGCTTGCCAACTCACCCGTCCTTCCGCTTACATCCCCCCACCCCACGACGTCTCCTACTGACCCTTTTGGACCGAGGCAGGTGCGCGGAATGGAAACTGTAGCTTCTGTACGCTTATACCGCATTCATGACATCGACCCCGTATGTTAAGTCATGACCAATTGAAATAGGTCAGGTGACCCGAGCAAATAAAATCTTTTTTTTGTACTCTTGGTGTAACGGTAAATACACTTATCTACCTTCATTGGGTAAGGTGTAAAAAACTCCAAGTTTGATTAAAAGGATACGTTCTGTTCAACAAAATATGTTTTTTTTATTTGTTGTTTTTACTAAGAATTTGACGAAAACCTCCGTATCTATAAAAGATACTTTACTGGGATTATGTTGATTATTTAACTTACAAGAAACGACGTCTCAAGTACAATAATATTTACTTCGTTACCCTAGGTCGGATAAATAATGTAGTAGAACTATGTAATCTTATTATGAAATGGCAAGCAACTCATTTTATGGAACTATTTACTGTGTTTAACACAATCAAACTATATAATAAAATGATTTACCGTGTTCCTCTATACAAATATGTGCACAATCACAATTTTATTTATGATGTATTATTTACAATTCTGTCCTTTATATTAGCCGAAGCATCAGAGTGGCGTGCTCTGATAACCCCGGGGCAGTGAATTGAAAACTATTTTTAACGCAGACTATTATAAAATTATGATTTGCAGGTAATAGAATCGGAATAAACTCGTCAAAGAACGAAAGCAATAATTGAACGCGATAAAAGGTCATTTCACAATTTGCTCGCTTTTATCAGTCTCACATTATGGGTTGGGGCAAATATCTCGATTTTATTTATCGCGGATCTTATAAGTATTCCACTTTATTGATATTCTATGTAGCACTTTAAATTTGATAAATTATCAAGTGAGCTTTTAGGTTTAGTATTTTAACACACATCTGAACTTGTGAGCTTCATTTTTTATTTATCTTCACTTCAGAGTCATTCATTGTGCACGAGGAAAAGCTACATCGGCGAAATTTAAAATTCAGATCTGGAACACACCTTAAATATCAATTGTCTCCTTTTCTATTGGGAGTAAAGTACTTTAAATATGTGTATGGTATCAATTATGATCAAGAGTAAATTTAAATGTATTACCTTTCTATCAGAATCAGAGGGTTTTCTTCATTTTCTTCTCCTGTAGCCGCACAACCCTTTTAGTTTTCTCTAAGACTTTCCAGTGTTCTCGATCTTTCTCATACACTACTCGCACTATTTTTATTTAAACCATCCTCTACGTTATCTATCCATCTCATTCGTGGGCGCCCTCTTTTTCTTCTGTCACTTGCGGCACATTGGAAAACTTTTTTACACAATCTTTCTTCGTTCTTCCTCATGACATGACCTAGCCACTGAAGCCGCCTTAATTTCACTTTATTCACTATGTCTGGGTATTTATATAGGTCGCTTTGTTCATGGTTCATTCTAATTCTCCATCCATCCGCCTGTTTTACCGCGCCATAAATTTTCCGTAATATTTTACTCTCCCATGTCCTTAACATTTCTTCTGAATTAGCTGTCATTGTCCAAGACTCACAACCAAACATAACAGTTGGTTGAATTATTGTACGGTAAAGATTGACTTTGACAGAGCGGGAAATGTATCTTTTATTTAAGATTGGACGTAGCATAGAAGCATCGGTTACCTGTCTTAATTTTGTTCTTATTTTCATCTTGTTTCATTCGTATTGCTTTTCTTAGTTTTAAATATTTCTCCACATTCTTCATTTCCTTTTGAAGTGATACAAGAGAGATAGAAAATCTTGCATTTGCACCGTCCTCAATCTTTAACTTTCAAAGCTACAAGCTGCAACCATTCAGAGTTGTATTGGAGTTTCAATTGACTTTTTTCCCGACCGCTTAACACAATTTCACAAAGTTTGATAAATATCTACTACATTGTAATAATTTGCACAACTAACAAACATACAAACTTATATCTGAACCGAACCTTATCTTTAAGTCTAACTAATGTTTTAACATTATGATCGGCATCAATATAAGAAACGACATATAATCTTCAACTTCATTTAAAAAATTGATAAATTGTGTCAATATTGTACTTCTCATTTATTTATCTACCAGGAAGATTTTTGAAAGAGAAATAGCGTTCAAAGAAATACAATTTCTCATGAAAAAATCCAATTGCTCATGGTGCAAAGAAAGTATGGTATCGTTGTATATACGACTGGGATCATGGACTTATTTTAAAAAGATATAAATTTTCAAAATAATTATCGTAAAATCATAACTCTCATTCATAATTGCGATTATTTTGTACTGCATTGGTTTCTTATATTTTGTTAAAGTAATTGAACATAGAATTTGTTTCTCAACCGGTACCTGCTATTTCTTCAGAATATCTCCATTCTCTCGGTGTCTCTAGACGGAGTTCGTCCTTCCTCCTACCCTCTGGCGCCAGCCCTAAAATGTGTCCCCACCTCAACGTGCAAGTTCTTTGTATGCAAATTAAAACGGCGCTTGCTCCGACGAATACTTGATAGCGCTCGCTAAGATTCCATTTATGATAAAAGAATCATCCCACGGCAGGTTCCTGCCTCTTTGCATCTCCTCCTAACTTCCACTGTACTTCTGTCACTACCCATCTACCTTTATCACATCCACTCATCCTCCACTTCTGTTATTCATATATTTTATTTTTTTTAAATTATCAACGTTGTTCTGTTCAAACGTATGCTTACCTCCACTTAAATATTTTATTCTCTCCCATTCCATCTCTTCTAAGCATACTCTTCAATTTACATCTTCCATCCATCTCCGTCTAAAATTTCCTCATACTTCTTCCCTTCTCCCCAGCTATATCCACATTACAATTTCCCTAACGCACCACCAAAAAGATGTAATGATCATTTCACATATCGCTACTAACCTGAACATACTCTGCTTTTCCAATTTCTTTCTTTTTATCTGTTCGCATCTCATTCCACTGCCACGCATCCCATTCCACTGTTCCTCACAACCAAACTCTCGTTCTCCTCTCTCCAACATTTCCACTGCTCTACTCCAACCTCTTCTCCTTCAACGTGCTCTATGGAGGCCAACCACAGCCCGGGGCAGCGGCGGTGGACCTGGACTATCAACAACGAATTAGCTCGCTCATCTGTTAAAATTTTAAATGCGCGCTTCTCGACCTGAAAGTCGAGGTGGAACGAAGCAGTAGCCAAGTTGAAATCAACTTGTTTCTCTTTAACTACTTCTAGGTAACTTCGGTTCTCATTAATAAATCATTCTGGCTTCTTTTAAAACTCGTTTACATTGAAGAATGGAATATTGAACTTGATTAACATGATGGATTATTGACTCTTGTATGAGAACTTAATCTCTTTCACCATGATATATTAAGCGCAATGCTCATTATTTTTTCTTATTTTGTAAGTTTGAAATAGTATGTTACTTATATTTGACTCGTGTGAAAAAGCGTAAATTATGTTTAAAAATTACATTAAATTAAAAAGTTCAAGAACATGCGAAAAAAACCTGAAGATATTTTGTTGTTATTTAAAATTTAGCATTTTCCTTGTTGATGTAGCTCCTTGTAGATATATATTTTTAAAGTTTTCGAATGTTACAACATCGCAATATCGTTTTACTGTAAGTTTGGACTATTTAAATGTCAAACTGCTTTGTAATAGTTCAATTTAAATACCATTATTAAAATACCAATTTATTCTTGTCCTCGTCTTATGTCAAGTATAGTAATATCTTACTGTATATTGCTAAATAAGTTATTGAAATATCTCTCATTTATGTCAAAAAAATATTACTATTATACTGTATAAATTTATTTTCATTGTTCATAAATTATAATTAAAGACCAATTACAATAGTATGTACAAATAGTTGCAAAAAAGGTATGATTCTTCATTAATTACTATACTTTAGTAAAAATAGTGTCGAATAGAGTATTTCATCAGTGTCGCTACGCAGTTCTCCATCTAGGTAGACGTTCATTTTTGCAAAATCTGTCCTCAAATTCTTTTCTCAAACTTACGTATGCAACCAAATATGGTCTATAGTTGTAAAACTAGCAAGTATCGATGCTTTTTACATTCAATTATTTCAGCCAGGAGAAAACGTATTAACGTGTGTGTTGATGAATGAGATGTTATCCTTTACTTAAAAGTGGTTAACTTGACCATATTAAATAATATCGTAGTTTCTGCCCAATTATAAAAATACAAAATTAAGGGCTCTATGATTGACCTTGATGTTGGCAAGCCCTAAACCCCATTTAAAAAATTATAAAAATGTGTTGACATTTTCAATATTAAATAGAAGGTTATTATACGTACTAATGGATTAAGTCTACAATAATAGGAAATTCTTTCAGAAAAAAGTAAATTTTGAGAGATTTCTGGCGCTGATAAATCATAACACAGAAAGTTGAGGAAAACTATACGGCTTCACGTTAGGTCAAAACCTTTATGAAATTTCGTTTAGCGATCATTTTTAATATTGTCACCATAAAAGGTGAAAAATTGTAAGTTAAGCCAAGTCAGAACAAATGTGCCATCTTTGGATGTTATTTTTTATACCTGTGGGATCTTCTAATGGTTTACGTTCTAAAATGTATGATTATTCTTAAATATTTTATTTAATATTTTGTTATAAGTTTACCTATTGAACTAATTCCGCATTAATCCGCATTATATTTAGTAATATATAATTTCACTATTATGTGTTTATTTTTATTTCCTCCCTTATTCTAATTTTAATAAGAAAACAAATAACTAGCATTATTTAATGAATATTCTCTGAAAGGAGAATTTTTTTTTGAATTTGTTCCTTGATATTTAATATTTCGTTGGAAATACAATGTGTTTGA
Source organism: Laupala kohalensis (assembly GCA_002313205.1). Taxonomy (NCBI): domain Eukaryota; kingdom Metazoa; phylum Arthropoda; class Insecta; order Orthoptera; family Trigonidiidae; genus Laupala; species Laupala kohalensis. Next base: position 628,873 of record NNCF01126672.1, read on the forward strand.
CATAGTATGAAATATAGGCAAACATGGAACAGTTTACAAAGTGTGAACTATTGCTCGTACTATTTCCTTGGATTTGACTTCCTTATAGCTGGCTATAAATTGTGCATGGAATATTACCCTCTCCGGTGAAAACTTTCCGCTGTTGAATACCAAATTTGTCTGAAAAATGTGTACAGTTGGAGTATGACTAGGAAACCTTAGATGTTCAGAAGAAAGATGACGTATTTATATTTGCATATATTGCATTATTCATCCCCCTATCTTACTTTCTTTGTGAAGATTTCGCTCGGCCTAATTCAATGTTGTCACATATCACAGAAATTTTCCTCACAATTCGTGACAGCGAAGGGATTTCTTCAGAAATGGAAGTTGAGGTTACTTTTCGTAATTCTTAATTTCTGACATGCAATTGCAGATCTTGTTGCGAATTTAATTAATTAATAAGGTTTGTGGTTAGTTATGGATCTTGTTTAATTCCATATTCTATGACCGTCCGAGTTGTCTATAATTCAATGAAATATTAAAAATTCAAATTTTCGAGATTTTACGACGTTTCATTGAAACATTTTATAATTAATCCTGTTCTTAATTTTTTTATTATGAAAAGAATACTCACGATCACTTTCTGATATAAACGATAATATCGTTTTAATGAAAATAATATATTTAAACAAGTGAAGAAAATACATTTTTCACGGTAGGTTTCCAGACAAAGAAATTCAAAAGTATAATTTCACATTAGTATAGTTGGGAGACTGATTAATAAGGTAATAAATTTATATTAGCTATTATCTCGGAATGGAGATATGTTTCCCACATTTAATTAATAAATCAAAGAAAATTAATAAATGTTTTCAATTAAGTTAGTGATAGTAAGAATATTTGAAATATTTTGAAATGTTCTAAGAAAAAACACAGTCAAGTGAAATAAGTTGCTCTTGATGTGATGTTACCTTCATTAAATGTAGCTCGATTCGGTTCAGACTGATCAATGTGTTTTTAATTATCCAATCTGAATTTACATCCTTTCTAATACCTGTACTATCTGAATCAGACAATATGAGTGCACTTCATTTATGTGCTTGTCATAAGCTGTTTGTGTCGCGGTGATAAATAAACGTTTTTAGCCTAGATTGATAGACAATCTTATTTATTATAGAATAAGGCTAAAATTGCGAAATTCTATAATGAATTATTCTGTGACAAATCCCAATCTTTGCGCAGATATAATGAATATGGCCTTCATTTTGAAAGATGACTTATCTATTTTTCCATGCAATTGAGAGAAAATCAGAAAATGGACTAATTTACGGAATATAATATAAAGAAAAGTTATGAACACGTGTTTTAAAAAGAATTAGGATCACTTCCACACTCCGCGTCAGTTTGTTTGGAACTGTTTTTATAATATTTGGCTGAAGGTAGTACTAGCGAAGGTAGAATTAAATCACAAAAAATATCATAAATTGGCGTAATTAAACAGGGTTATTGTGATTTCAACTTGAAAAACATTCTTCACCGGCCATTTAAATGCAACAACAGCAATTATAAATGATGGTGTGATATATTGCGTCTTATAGAGAAAACACATATTTTCAAAAAAAAAATCTTTTAAATCACGAAAGTGATGGAAGTTTACATTGATTTGTAGTAAATTTTCTGTAGTATGCTTTACATCACATTTATTTATATGTCACTGGACATTTAAGAAAGCTATTTAAGTATTTCTGAGGTGAGATGCATTAATCACGTAGTCGTTGTGCTCGACGGTCACGTTTATTCATGCTCTTGTGCATTTCAAACAAGTCAAGTGAATATATATTGCTTGCACTGTATTACTAATTGATAGATACAAATTGAATCAGACTTTTTCTTCGTTATTATTCATATTGTTGTGTTTTAGAACAATTACACATTTCAGTGAGTTGACTAATTCGGAGTGCTGGTCCCACCTTAAACGGATTAGTGGCTATGCTCCAGTAATTGCGTAATAATTGTGTCGAGAAAAGCACCCCTAATATTTCCATAGAAAGTTCAGTTGCATCCTTGCAATTTTTCTAAAATATTTGGAATATTTTTAAAACTATGGTTTTAATTTAATAAATGGTTTAATTTATCTATTCCTGGATTGTGGAGGACATGTAGGATTGCTACAAAGTTTTTTACTTCTCTAAACTTGAAAATATGCCTCAACACCAAATCAGAATAGGTTTATAAATTTAGTTGCTCGTAGAACATGAAATTATATCTCGACTTATATACTGTAGTAGGAAAACTAGTTCTGCTTTTCCTGAAGCTTTGAGAGTCCCTAACATTATGCTTTGTTTAAAAAATATAACGCGTGTCCAACTTATTAATCAATTACATTTTGTAACAACAGGAATGTAGTAACAAATAGAATAATGAAGTGTTATGGATTATAATTCACTTAAAAAGGAATAGCTTGTAACAATTGGCCAAACATGGTTTTGAACGTATTAAATAATATAATAAATATCGCAAATAAATGACGTACGAAAATGAATTGGGACAATTTGAACGCTAATATTAAAGTATATTAAACATAATTATGTTAATTCTTTCAACATATTAAGTATTTGGGAACGGGAAGCGTATGAGCAGTAACATATTAAAACGTGTTATCCAGCAATAGGACTGTTTTACAAGTAAAATCATAGGTCTATTTATTTATCAAATGTCATTCTGTTTTATACAGTATGTTATCCAAATTTACAAACATATACTTCCATCAGTAAATACTTATTCTCAATTAGTTATACATTGGCAGCTTGATCATTGGTGAAAGGCATTGCTTATCGTTTATTTTGAAATGTAAAAAAAAGTTTATTAAATGCTAATTACAGGATAATTTCAAAAGTTTGTCTATCCGCAATGTTTCGTGAAAAAGTATCGTATTAATAGTTAATAGTTACGACACTGCTGGTGACAAATTTGTATTGTGAATAGGAACAGACATATAATTAATCCAGAGATAGTGCACAGAATTAATTTTTGCGAACACAATGAGCAAATAAGTAGCACAATATTATAGTGTATAAGTATTTTCCATAGTCTCATTTTTATTATGTGGGGGAACTAGGAGAACATTACGCTAGCACCCCCACTTTTGTTATCGATTATTTTTCTGGTTTCCGAACGAGCACTAAATTAGTCATTAGCGGACGAAATTAGCACATAACTAACATAAAATTATAAAATAATTAGTTTCATTTTATAGCAAGTGGAGGTGTCAGTTTCACAGGCGTAGAAAAAATTATTTACATTTATCGTAAAATATCGTAAAGTAACGAAATTAGCAAGTATATTTTTCAATTTCTTTGATAAATCATGAATTTCAATTTTTTTAGGTGTATGAAACACTTCGTTTTCTTCTGGGGTTAGTATCATCTTTTAACACCGTCGACCATAACACGGTTACGTCGGTGCTAAGCGCCTCTCCAACTCGTGTAAATGCAGCAGCGAACGCCGTCGCAGCAAGTGTGTGAGTCAATATGTCTACCTTCACGAACGACGAGCGCCGTAGACATTGGCTGCCTCGCGTCTAGAAGAGAAGGCTCCCTTCGCGACTGAATAATGCATACTGCACGAAGGGAGGCGGCGCGGTGGCAGCGGAGTCTGGTATCCGAAGGGCGAGGGCGCATCGATGCGGCCCTTTGCGCCTCGCCGCCTCTGCCCTGTTAACAACTTCCGCGGGAAATTGCCTTGCAGGACTACGCACGCGGGAAACAGAAACGCGACGAAGGAATTTTATCTTCCTCCGCAGACTGACAAAAATCTGGATTATATGTCACTCGCGAATTCACTATTCCCTTATTTAAGTCACTTCTTTAATTACGATATTCTGCAAAATTTCGATTAATCGTCACTCTTTTTATCGGCAGTACAGTGAAAGCAAAATTAAAAATTAAAATCACTACAAATTTATCAAACAATATATAAATTTTTTATGACCGTAAGTTAATGTATATGTATTACTTCTCTTCTTTTGTAGCAATTTAATACAATTTAATAAAATATAGCAAACGTGTTTAATTTATGTTTATTCCAAAGTTGTAGTCAACTGATTCATAGGTTAAGGTATTTTTAAATGTATTTCTGTCATCCGTCTATTTGCTTAACCGTCCCGGCAAAGACGGTTAATCGAAATTTTACTGTTAAACAAAATATCTTAAAAATATACGACCTATATTCATAGATTAATGATACGTTTTTAAGTTATCACAATATGAATATTAGGTCGGATATTCTCAAAATATTGAATATTATAATGGTAGAAGAAATTAATTTACGATAATTAATAGTTTATATACGATTTGTATATAAACAGAAAAGGTAAATTTGAAGAACTTTCCCGAAAACTCAAATGTCACTCTAATCAATATTTTGTTCTGGAGACTGAGGGAGAATCTAAGATTAAGAAGATTTGCGATGTACCTCACACCAAGATATAAACGCATTGAAATTTCACACGTCACAGTTAATAACGGAGTACGGAATAAGGATTCTGGAAGAATGTTATTATCTGATATTTTACTTTGTATATCAATATTTAAATAAATTAAGAAAATTAAATAAAAAACAATATTTTGTTTGATTGATTTACAAATATATAATTTTTGGGGGGGGGCACAAAATACGGAGTAGAAATTTCACAAAATTTATGTGAAACAAACAAGACAAAATCTTAATAATTATTACTTGAAACATATATTATTAAAATGTACAAGAATCGTTTATTGAACTCATAAATCCTTAAAAAAATAAGATTACGTCTTTGCCAAATGAATTCATTACAAAAAATAACAAACTATTTTACTACCTATTCTCGATAGAAATTGTAAAAACATTGTTGTCTAACCAAAAATTGTTGAAATATTATGTTGTTAAATTTCCTAAATACAAAATAATATATTTTTATACTTAGGAAATTTAACAATAATTGAATTGATCCTTGTCTGGATATAGCGCTTTTTCAGATTTTAATTGAGAATGAGTAACAAAAGAAATTATAATTTTTATTTTGTAACGGATGGATATGGCAAATAACTTTTTTCTTTCAGGACGAATTTGAATATTATGGTAGGAGGCAAAATTTGCTGTAAGGTCGTGGAATGTAATGTGGCTATTGGAGTTCTCTGGTCGTTTGTGAATACCCACATTCAAACGTCACTTAGTGTCGCTGAACGTAGAAACTTATGACTTCACCTAGACCATCAGTCAGTTATAATGAGCAGACACCACAATATGCCGGTTGATTGTAATTTATTTTCATTTAGGAGGAAAAATGATGACAAAAAACACGTTCTTTTTTGTGAGCATCGTCCAATGTGAAAGGCTGTAGATAACAAAATTCAATTGTTTTTTAGAATATATAAGGTGTCAAACATTTCTTTAATCGAACTCTATCTAAATTATCAGTTATGACAAAATATATTTATGTAACCTTAGAACGTGTAAAAGCATGAAAAGTTATGATACGGAAGTGGCAGTGAAACACTATAGAATTAATTCTTGAATAAATTTCTCTCTGTTACAACAGAAAATTTACTATCAGAAAATGTAATATTGATTTGTAGATAATTTTTAATTCCATTTATTTATTTTTTTCTGGATAATTTTATTCGAATTCAAACTCACAATCGTTCTTTAACAAAAGCTCACAAGCGTCGTTTTTGAACGACACAGCGCCTTGTGCACTTGTAGATACTGAAGTGTTCCGTAATACGGGTGCGTACAACGGATTGCCTAACGTCATTGCTCGGGGGCAGTCCGTGAAGGGGCAAGCTTACATCTGAACGGCAGTGGGAGAAGTGTGGATGCCTAAGTATGAATCATTACAATGGTATTAACCTGAAATTAACGCTTCTGTGCGTGTTATCACCACCTGTTTTTAATAATTTATCGTATATTTTAAAGGACATGGTCGAGATACATTGGTATTCGAGGTGACAAAACTTTAAAATTCTTTTGTAAAAGCACATTTCAGTCTGACGCTGAATTCACTGAATTTTCCATTTCCGATTTCTCGAAACGCCACCATTCTATTATTAAATGAAAGTGAATAAAAGTGTTTCTCTTAATACATTTACAATTAAGTTCACTTAACAATCCTAAGAGAGACTTAGACGTTCACGTACGTGTAGTGAATTTTTACACGACGCAGTGTCGACGCTATTACATCACGGAGATATTACGTCCTTAACGCAGTTCTCTTTGCAAATGTACATTCGAGAGGGTAATTTTTTTTAAATTTTAAGTATTCATCCCAATGAATATTATTCAACGTCGGTGGCTGTACACTGCGATATCTCTTAATTTTACCGAACAGATTATCTTTTAAGCTAACTTCAGTTTACACCAAATATGATTCAACGAGATTTCGTCGTTAGTAGATCTGATATTAAAATATCTAACATAAAAGAAAAAAATAATTCATACACCTGAATAGCAGAATTAATTTCTCTTTTGAATATAAAATTGCAATATTGTGTTTTAAGTGCTTCTAATGTAGTATATTATTTATGGTAATGAATTACAAGGGTTAATAATTATGCCATGACTATTAAAAAAATTAAGTGAAGAAAAATTAAGTGAATAAGAAGTATATATGGTTATTTCGAGTATGTTGATAACCCACTGTGTTGAAGCATCTAGTAGTTTCTGTTCACAAATTTCCCTACAAACTGCACTAAAGGTGATCCAAAAATAAAAGGATATGTTTCCCACTTAATTTATTTGCTTATATAATTGCAATTACACGCAAGAATTGACGAAATTATTTGGTAGAATGATTCGTTGAAGTAAATATTAAAACATTTAAAATTATTATTGGGGAAAGACTTGCTGAACATATTGTCAAAATGAGAGTGCGTTTGCAAATGTCTAAGGAGAAGCAAGTGTAGATGAGAAATCGTAAAATTGTTTACTTGAATTTTGGTATATTTGATAGTTTGTTTCAAAATCACGAGTTTTGGAGTAGTTAAAGCAGTCACGTTTTCCTTTCAATGGACAAATCTACATGGTAAATCTGAAATGACGTGAATACGCATTGTTCTACTCACATTATGTCTTGATGTAGCTTTCACCAGCGTTGATTTGTTGTTAACATGCTCTGTTTGAAGTGTCTAGGATATAAGTGATTCAGATTTCTGTAGAAAAGTTTCTGTAAGTTCTTTCCCTTATTTCTAAAGGACTCGCAACATTTTCCCCAGTGCTCTTGAAGAGTAGGTATGCTCGTAAGTGGGTCCACCCTCGCCGACGTGGCGCTCATCTGCGTACGCGTCAAGAGGGAGGAATAAAATTCAAAAACGCAGCCAATTAAAACTTTTTTCTTTTGATTGAAAGCAACGTTGGAAAACTAAGTTGCGACTTTTTAGACTCATGGCAGATTTTCCGCGATATCTGCTGGCATGTTATGCTCGACTGATGGTTTATTTATGTAAACACTTCGACGAGTTTGTTCTACTGGAGATTCATAGTGAACACTATACCTAAATTTGATAACGCGATGCATTTATTAGGTATTCTAAATGTGTTTTTTTTTGGTGATATTTTCATTTTGTAACGTCCGTATTAATACGTCCGTAATAAATACGCAACGCGAAAGTGTGTCTCTCTCTTTGCTACCTGATCACGAATGAACTACTAAACCGATCTTAATGAAATTAGGCAAGGACGTCGTTAAGATGTTCAGGAAACACATAGATTAACTTTTATTTTAAATATGTGATACGAAAGATAGAATTTGTTTTTGACGACAAATGTCGAAAAAATCGGGAAAAAGAATGTTATATTTGCTTATGCTGCCCAAACCGTTATAGATAGGTGACAACTATAATTGGCCTCAATGTCCGCAAAAAAGTCAGCGACAGCATGGATCTAACAACAAAAATTAACCTAAATTATTTAAAAAACGTTAAGAACTATTAAAATACTTCAATTTATGATTGAAATTAAGGAAGGATAAATTTAATGGATTATATGTTCTGTGTATGTAGAAAAGATAAAAACGTTTTAAAATTGTAAAATCAAACAAATAGTTTAGATTTTACAAGAATTTTAATAAAAGGGTGCAGGTGCGTATTTTTTGGAAGCAAAAATTCGACCATCGCGGCTCCCGCGAGATGGCGCAGCGTATACAGTAGAGTTTCGTATTAAATTTGTGATTACAAAAATGTAGGATGCTGTACATGTTTTTAAAAACCAGTAAGTAAATGTATTTTCATCTTACAATATAGATAGATTTTATTGTTTCCTTAGTAAAGATGATCAGTCTAAGAAATATCTGGGACTGGGTCGGGTTATCAGCTATTACGTTTATATGCATATAGCAAACATCAATATTCGGACATCATTTAACCAACACATTAATTTTGAAATGTATTTATCATTGTGTATGACACACACAGCAGTTACATCCTATATGAAAAAGTTGATTTATATTTGAACATCTTAAATATTGTAAACAAACATAAATGAACAATAAAAATACGTCGTCTAGGAGACACAAGTCATGATGTAGAACAATATACCCACTAATTAGAAATACTTGTCAATCATCTAAAACATAACTCAATTTTCAAATATATTTTTAAAATTATATAAATTATCTGTAGTATAATTATCTCTAGTATAATTTTAACATAGTTTTTGGGATTTAAAAAGTTTGGATAATATCTAGTCCTTCAATGTGTCTTTGAAATTTGAAACATGATAATAGCAAACCCTTGTTTGGTGGATATGAGAACACTCCATTAACTATTATACCTCTTCCTATTCCTCGAAATAGGGTTTGTGTTTTCTCGAGACAGGTGACATGGAAATCTACTGAGATACATGGATTATACAGTGAGCTATTCCTCTTTGCAGCTCCCGGGTGATGAACGTTGTAATCCATTAGCTACGCATTATACTTCAATCCCTAAATTCCGCTCTACTTCTCTTTCGTCTATTCCATCTTCACAATTGAATAAAGATATTTAAAATAATCCCTTCGTTCCTCTTTTTCTATCATTCTCCTACGAATCATATTTTTGCTTTTTTATACCAATGTGTTCATTAACCACTGCATAACACTATATAATATACTCTTCAAATTGTTTGATATCCACCCATCCCTACTTTGTCTTTCTCTCTCACTCCTTATTTTGTAAAACTCTCCAACAATCAAATATCCACTCCACTCTTTCATCGATATTTTTATCTTCGGGTTAAGACTTGAAAAATTGGTGTAGAATAATGTTTCTACTGGTTCGTAAAAACCCAGCCCAAGAGAATTTCCGTAATAGGATCACTTATTTGCGTGGAATTCTATCATTAAAGAAAATTACACAACTTTTTAGTTTACAAGTGTTAAAAATCGTTATTTTGTGGAGATATATAATAACTTAAAGACTGAGGGAACAAAAGTTTCATGCAAGCAGTGTTGTAAAGTGTAAGCTATAGATAAACTGTGCTATTAGTAACCACACTTTGGTTATGTTAACTAGTAAGTTATATAGTTGAAATTGTTTACTCCCATAGTATGTGCTTTAACCATTCTTTATAGAAGATCTCGAATCTGTGATTATTAATAAAACTGTTTTTGTGTAAATTGTTTTTCAAGCTATATTATTAACACAAATATGCGGCCGGGATTTGAAAAGAAAATTACAATTATCATTACTGATCATTCTATATTGAAACACCTGTCAAACTATCTGGATGTTTTAGCTCATTTTGCCAGGTGTAACCCGGGATTATTCTATAGTATACTAAATTTAAGTGACAGTTTCAATATTTCTCTACTTTCGAGATATTACATTTTTACTTTTCTCAATCTAAAATATTACATACTACGAAGGAAACGTACACAAGTACACCTAGTTTTCAAGATCGTATGCTAATTTATACGTAATTACGTGTTCTTTTATAGTTCAGACAAAAGGAAAAATACTATACACGGAAAAGTTAATTTAAAAAAAGCTCATAGTTACGACCTCTGAATACTCTTGATTTCCTTTCACTTTTAGGTTACGCTCTTGAAAGCAATGTTTTGCAAAGCTTTTATGATTTCAGTCACGTGAATTATACGTTCAGTGGATTATCCAACTCACATAAAACCATTGAACTCTGATGGAGACACAATTAAGTTTCATAGTTAACAGTCATGTGAGTGAAGATTGACATCTACTGATTAGCAGCAAATTTTAATTATTTTCTTTCTCTTGTAATTCATCAATATTAACCATACTTTGCATTTTAGTTACAATAATCCTTAAAACGTGTCCCTTGTAATTTCAAATTTCATCAAATACTTTTTCTAAGTCTTATGACCCAGATATTCCAAATAACTAGAATAAATGCTACATTTTAATTTTTTTTATTAATTCCAAAAACAATTTTGGGCTATAAAGATTTATATAGTTAAAACTAAAAATGAAAAAAAATAGCACTCATATATCGTATGCTGGACTTTTCTAGTAATACTAAAATCTGTCATATTGAAATGTGACATCTGGCGGAGTTTGAGGTAACTAGTTTGCACGTATACTATGCAAGCACTGCGCATCTGACTTTAAATATATTCATTTACTGAGGTAACAAATTGTTCTTTTTATGAAACAATGATTTGAAAGCAACCCGTTTAAAAATATGGTCCATAGGTAACAAGATAATTCATTTTTTTCTATCGACAACAATTTTTCGATTTATCTCTTGTGTATGTATAAGTTGGCCATATTGTCTTCAGCCACTTTGTGCTCCATCCTTCTGTGCAATTTTCCCCCTTCTGTGGGGAATACTCCTATTAACCTATCCGTGGTCTTCTGAGCCCCTCCTCGGATAGTCACGTCGGGATCTTCCAAATAATCTCACGCATCTGTACAGAACTACGTTTAATCTCAGAAGCTCCAGAGCTCAGTAATGAACAGGAACAAAACTTGACCAATCAATAAGTCTTAGAATGAATGTACGGTTGGTATTAAATAAACAGTACCTTCTACATAATTCTGACGCGTTTCATTTTAATCATGATGATTGTGATAACTATTTTTAATTTCTGTCCTTTAATCTGCGTTCCCTAATATGGGAAAGATATGTTTTTTTGAGTAGAGTTGATTCTACGTAAAAATATTCTATATAAAAATATTAAAATGATTCTATGTAAAAATATTTTAATAATTCCAAGAAAATTCTACGGCTACTATTATTTAAAGAGGGGTACATTTTCTCAAGCTCAACTCAGTTATAAGATATAGATGATACTTTAGCGAGTTTTGTGTTCAATATTTTATGATATATGGAGAAACACAATATCATAATTTTAACTTAAAAGTAATTATTATGTATTTATTTTTAATCTATTTATTTTAACATATATTCAAATCTAAAACGTGCCGATGAGGTGAATGGGTGTTGTGGATAAACACTCGNTAACATATATTCAAATCTAAAACGTGCCGATGAGGTGAATGGGTGTTGAGGATAAACAATCGCTAGCGGACAACCTCTGGGGCAACTGCTACACCTCAGTTGTATAAGACATAATTGCGTGATGCCACGTAACCAGACATCTTTTCCTTCGAACTCGTGGGACGAAATATCTGAAGATCTGAATCTCTCACCTTCCGGATCGGGTGGACCGCAAGGCGCGACACACACCCTGACGTCTGCGAAGCGGCCGAGGGTTCACAGTCCTCCTACTTCAGAATATAATAAGTCAAAGAAACATAACATTACGCTCGAGATTGTTTGTATATTAATGACAAGAAAGGAAGGAACTTTTAAAAAGTTTCGCCCTTTTACATTCATAAAGTCGTGGAAGGTATCTGTGGCACACTGAAAGGAATAAAAATATTGATGAATGGATCTATGTAGTATCGCCTTGAGTTGCGTCGGTAACTCTGGAAGGAATTATCAACCGACATCTCGTCTGAAATTTTGAAAGGCATAACTTGCTGAGTCGACATCACTGTGGTTTTAGGAAGTTCCATTTATCCCTGGACAACTTACTTCTCCTGGAAACAGCAATTCAAGATGCCTTTGTCCGAAGACAACATGTCGTCGGAATATTGTTTGACATCGAGAAGGCTTATGATACTACTTGGCGTCATGACATTTTAAAACAACTCTATGCCTCGGAATTTAGAGGACATCTTCCTCTGTTGTTATTGAATCAGCGTTCCTTCCGATATATAATTGGAGAAACACCTTGGGATTTCTTCAAGAGAACGGAATTCCTCAGGGCTCAGTCCTGAGTGTAACCTTATTTTCAGTGGCCATTAACAGCATAAGATCCGTTGTAAATAGTCCTGCCCAACATACTCATTTTATCGAAAACTTTGCAATCTTTTGTTCATCGCAGAATGTCACAAGTGTTGGAATGTTGTGTTGGATATTGTATTGTGGGATTTAGCGGACAAGAAGGTCAATACTATAGCTTATGCGGATGATTTAGCGGTGCTAGTATATGCAGATTCACGAAAAAGTTTAGAAAAGAAAACGCAAGAAGTACTCAATGTGAGTATACACGAGTGCGAAGAATAATTTAACACTGTCAGCGCGAAGGACAAGATTCATATAGTTTGCCCATCCGAGACAGAATAGACGAGACTTCATAGTGCGGATGAACGGGCAAAAATTGCAGATACCACAAAGCCACAAATACCTAAGCGTGTTAATAGATGATCGTTTAAATTTCGAAGCAGATGTAAGATACATAAAGAAAAGAATGCGGGTCATTATGTATAGTATGATGCGTGTTGGAATAATCCGTTATGACATAAAGAGAAGAGATTTAAAGATCTTGTATGTTGGTGCGCTACGACAGACATATTAGATTATGTCTATTGCAATGTTGTTTGGGCAGACAAAATAATCAACATGAAATTTGAAAGCCAGTTGCAGTTCTTAGAGAGATAGCGCTTGCTGCCAATAGTAGGTTGCTATAGAACAGTGTCGACAGAGGCTCAAAATATTCTCATAGGGATAATCCCCATTGATTTGCACATACAGAAAATGAAGTAACGGTATCTTTTGAAAAGGGAGGGGAGGATATGGATGAACGAAGAGGAATTAAAAGTTACCAATAAACATGCAAGAAAGAAATTGTCAACGTTTTTACTCTCGGTCTGGACAATAATATGGAAGAGTAGCATCAAAGGACGATTAACGTATAAATATGTACGAGACGTGCAGTATGCAATGAACAAAAGGAAATGGTTTGAACCACAAACAATTATGATACAACTCTTAACAGGACACTGGGACTTCGGACAATATTTGCAGAGATTTGACTTGAAAGATGAAGGAGGATGTGTATGTGGAGCGAATGAAGAAAACTCGGATCACCTGTTATGGGATTGCCCTTTGTACGCACCAGAACGGGCTTGTTACTTTCGAGAATATCGTTAATACGACATACTAACAACCAAACTAAGCGAGAAATTAATAGACAGAAAGTAAATATAAAGCTTTTATGATATATGTGAGTAAAATTGGAAGCATACGTCAGTCTTACCGAAGCGATGATAGGTTTGCACACACCTTTTTGCTGGCAGTGATGGGCAACGCCTAGTACGGCCAAGTTGTGCAGAACATAGCGCAAATAGAGACCGAAATGCAATTAGTTTCTTGTGTTGCTTTAGCGACACAGACAAGGAGGCTTAAGACAGATAGTGTTTTACGTTTATGTCTTACATACGTAACAATTATGTAAAGTTCTGATTATTTTAAATAAATAATGTAATATAGCAGATAAAGTGTCACAGATGTGGAGCGACATATACAACTCGTCCTTAGTAGATAATATCGCTGGTCAAAGACAACTGGCTTTCGCTTCTCTGCTAAGAAACACGCTGTGTTCTTTTCAGTAGGAGACGAAGCCTCCTGCCAGAACCTCACCTCGCTGACGTTTAGCTTTACCATCAGAACTGACGTTTACGACCTTTTGAAGACAAATAATTGTTTGTCACTCACGTTGTTTTATCCAGAAATTTTTGTTTTTCATCGACAGATTACATAAATAATGCAGTATTCTTGTAAATCACAAGTAATTTAGACATAATTTCATGTTATACGGATTAGTTCACTTTTACATTTATTATATTAGATTATTAGACGCTAGTTTCTTATTTAGTCATCAAAATGTCGTATAATGTTAATCTTTAAAATATAAAATTGCAGAGAATTTACTAAATAAATAACAATTCAGTTTTAATATTATTAAATTATATCACACATTTTATGTCTCTGAGAAGAAGAAATTAATACATGGAAAGTTTAAATTAAGAGAAAAAATCAGAGTTTTTCTATTTTAAGTTTATCTTTGAGATGACCATAAAGGAGAACTACTGGACAAAATGTTGTTTAACTCAGTAATCGTTTATAGGTCACGTGATGTTATTTCCAGCAAGAAGTACAAACACTCACCATTAGCGGGAAAGAATGAATTATTAAACAAAATAAGACATCGATTTAAATTGTTTTAGTATTATCTATGAAGTGCTACAAACTATGTTCAAATTTGGCGTCCACCATTTTCTGAAATGGTGTTAAATCGCAGTATTGTGCTCATAACAGTAGCTCTTAGCACTTCAGGAGAAATATCACGGTCATGTGGAAAAAAGGAAATAGCGATGCTAAACGACGGACCGGGTTCTAATCCCGGTCCGTTGCAATTTTCACTTAGCCGTAGATGATGCAAACTTCCCTCCCCTAGTACATACTTGGAATTGTGAGTAAAACATACAACGGACATTTTGGCACGTCACATTATTAAATTTTTATGTGATTATCATAAACAGTAGCTTTGAGGTAACACCATAGCGAGATGACCCAGGAGTTGAGGTCTGGAGACGGGTGTGGCCAAGAAATAGGGAAAGGTCGTCTTCTTTCGACGTACACCGTTCATTACTAACACATTCGTTATAACTCATAACGGGAAAAAGCTTGATCTTATATTTGTTGCAGACAACATCGACTCTTAACAGTAAGAACTTTGATGAGGAAGTTTATTTTCATAGGTAAAATAAAATGAAAAATTTTACAAATAGAACCTCTTCTCGCCTTTGGTAAGTTTTTGAACTTCTTTTCTTGTTTGGGGGGGGGATAAAATTCCATGACTTCCTGTAAACTATTGCCACGTTGAATAATATTTTGTCTAAATGTTTTACCGTCATGGTCATCTCAAAAATAAACTTAAATTAGGAGGACCCTGTATATTTAAAGTACGGTCCTGGAACAGAAGATAGGATAACACTTGTGTAGATACAAAGTATAAAACTTAGCCACAGTAAAATAACTGCGCGGCGGCGGACGCTTTGTTATAAAATATACATCGAGGTCTCAATTATCTTGCGCTACAGCTGTCACAGACAGGTCCAGAGGGGAAAAGAGGGGAGGAGGAAGAGGGGTCAATCGCTGTGCAAGCGTCCAGCCCCCCACCCCCCACATTAAATCCCCCTCATGCACCTCCCCTAAAAATGGCACTCAGCTTTACCATCTCCGATATGTTTCCAACCCCGTTAAAATACTACACCGGCAAAGAGCTTGTATCCATGGTGATACGACAGCGATATTTTTGAAAAAAAAATCTCATTGCTCCGATTCCACTTCTGTTGCTGCAAAACCAATATGTTTCCTAAATCAGTGTGATCCTCCAAGTATTGTGTTACAGTAATTCTGAAAATCTGGATACTTTTGAAACGTGTTGCTTGAGAATTTTGTTAAATTCAATTATTTTTCTCTGCGTAATTAAATGAGGAATATTAATGTAGGAAATTTACTTGCCTAAAAATTTTGAGTCATAAATTTAATATTTGAATAACCTCTTCCCTGTTTCTGTAACGCGGCCAAGTTTTATGATTATTGCAAGCCCGAAAAATTCTAACATGATTTTTATTCGCTAATTTGTACGTTTAAAAACTTAAAGGTCAAAGCACCGTGAAAAATCGAATTTCGTACAAAAGATCCTACAATTTAATCAGATTACCAAGAATAAATAAGCAAATGATACGTCATTGCAACTCACTTCATTGCATTGTATGTACACACACAAACAACAAAAAATTAAACATTAAGGACTTATAAAAACTTTGAATGCTTGATGGATGTATGTATATATGAGGGGAAAAAACACACACACACAGGATAGGTCGGTTGATCGGAGGACCGGTTGATCCAAGACCGTTTAAGAGGAAATCTACTGCATGAAAATGCTACTGGATTCCAAATGTTTTTGCCCTAATTGAATTTGGAAACGATAGTGTCTTGTGATACCAGTCTCGCCATTATTAAACAACAATATAACTAATAATAAAATAACAAATATTAATAATAACCAGGAACACGCCTGACTAAAATAATAATAATATTAATAATGAATGTCAATACTGTTTTAATTAAAATACTAAAAAGGAGACTATATTTGAAAAGTTATTCGATATGAGGTGATCGGAAGTATATTGGCGTGAGTAACCTAACGTATTCAATAACATTTATTGTTATTATCACTGTAAAACTCTCGCTTCTTACTGTTTTCAGCAACTGAATGAGATTTTAGATTGAAGTAAAGATATGTATATTCGTGCAACATTTTGTTTCTATTAAGTTCATTTTTTCGTTTATTAATGTAAAGTTCTATATAAAGGACCCGGTGAATTCATTAAATGAAAATTACGTTGAAATCTATAGTTAACGAGTGAAAACAACAACAACAACAACAACAACAATTGCATCTAAAAGCATCTAGTCCAACAAAAATTTACTCTTGTTCAGTTGTAATAATAGTAGTCGAAACAGAACAGAATCATAAATGACGCCACAAGTGCTGGCAGTTCCAACACACTCCATGTATCTCTAACTCCCTCATCCTCTTTCCGCGTTAATTCTTACTCGCTGGAAGTTATGTTCGTAATATTATGAGCTGCTAGATGTGAGTTCATTTAGCTGCACTTGCGAAGTAGGGAAAGCTAATTTCATTATTTCCAGGAACTTCGTCAAGTACATTAGAGATACGAACATGACAAACCTTGTCAAGTTCATTCGTAACCGCAATCGATGTTGGAGTTCCAACTCGGGAATGAAGTTCTATTTATCTCACGTTGATACTGATATATTTATCTTAATTCAATATTTTCTTCCTGATTGTGTGCGAGTTTTAATACTCTTCTATCACATTTTTTCTGGCGTTCCCCAGGGATCTCAATAACCTAACATGGTTATTTCCTTTATTTCTAGACTCAAGATAAATGGAAAATTGAAAAAAAGTATCACGAAGAAAACATGTTTTTCATATTTGTATTCGAATATGTTTTTACATTAAGAATAGTAACAATATACAGTAGAAAGTTAAATGTACTTTTAACAAAACATGTAAAATAATTCCACGACTTAGACCAATGAATTCTGTTTTTAATCTTCTTTTCTCTAGGTTTTTCAAATAAAACAATGTTCGTCGTAGCTTTTATTACGATGATAATATTTTCTTACATGATAATGTGTTGTAGATAACACGTTCCTAGGGTTTTAACGACCTTGACGTTGACGAGTCGTAAAGCCCCACAAAAAAAACACGTTCCTTGGGTCGTCAAAACACACAAACTGGTATGCGCTATCTACTTAGAAATCAGTGTAAAAGTGTTGACACAACTCAGATATTTAGCAAACTCGCCAGCAAACTTCAAAGTCACCAGAGATGCTAGTAAAGCCACATCTACTAGAATCCGTCCAAATTTTTATTGTTTTTCACTTTTCTGCTTCTTTATAATTGACCTAATTATAAAAATTTCTTTACACAGCATTTCCTATATAACTAATCTTTCAATATTTTAGATAAATCATCTGTTACTTTTTTATGTCGATGTTGTATACACTGCGTTGAATTCACTTTGTTTAGTATAGATGAATTAATATAGAGAAATATATTTTTGTTTCAGTTCATGATTTCAAAGTATGAATAAGGAAATATGAAAATATGTGTGTTAAACTTTGTGCTAGAAGTGAACCTTCTTTGGTGTTTTTCTTCGAAAATAAATTTTTTATAGGTTTGAATTTAATTTTACAAAACTTTAAATCTTACTTTGATTATTTTTTTCATGCAAGTCGACCGGAGCAGCAAATTATAATAGTTTTGAATTTGACAGTGCAGTATATTTCATTTTGCTGAAACGTATTGTTTCCGTAACGATTAAGATAGTTGACCTAAACTTCGTAAAAATATTTCACATCAAATGCATGAATTATTTAGAGTAATAAGAAGTGAGATGACTTGGACAATAATTATAACATAATGAACTAACCTCGCATGAATTGTATTGGTATTGATTAGTTCTGATACTATTGAAACGAGTTCATACATAGATTAAGAAGCTTTGGTGTTTCTGTGGTAGTCAGGAATGTGCAGAGGTAGAAAAATTTCGAAAGTATAACAACGTATTATTCGTACCGTGGCATTATTTCATTAATCCATTTTATTTACACTGATTATCAATTGTGTTCAACGTCAAATACATTTGCATGAATACGAAATACATCGTAAATGTTATTTAAAAGAAAAAAAATCGAAATATTTATCCTCATCTTATGGTTTTAACATTTATTTCCTTAATTTAGTCATCAATAATGACGGTTTACTGGACAATATTATTCCATAATCATATACGACACTCTTTCTTGTTTAAAAGGAGGTAGATATTGTGCATTTTGAGTAAATGTGCGAGTTTGTGTTTCGAAAATAGTAAACATGGTTGTACAATACTTAATTGGTGTTCAAGCTTTGTGATATTATCAAACACAACATGGGTGTCGAGGTGAATACATCAGTTTATTTGGTGTTTGTATGCCACACCAATGTACATATGTATGTTTGACAAACCTTTTCATTATCTTTTGGGTAAAACATAAGTTTTTAATTTGAAAAAAAATCTCTGGTCGACGAATACTAATTAATACTTGGCGTATTTCAGGTATATGTCAATTGATCGATTAAATTATTAACTTTGAATACAAAATGAAATATTTTCGTAGTAGCTGAGATAAAAATCATTGAGAACAGCGTGTAAAGGAAATTACTTTCTCATTATATTCCAAATTCGTTACTAGAATAATATTACCAGTTTTACAAATCATTCCAGGATTAATAACATATTTTCAAATAAATTTTGAAATACAAATTAAATATACAGATGAACGAAATGTATTTCTCAGATATTTATAGAAAATATATCAGATAGATAGAAATATGAACGAGTAAAAATCTGTTAGATTAAAAGAAAGGAAAAGTTTGCTTTTCATGACCTGGATACTATTTTGTAATATGATTTTGAATATTGAAATTGCCCAAGAGTTTCACTAAGAGATTTCGATGCTTTCCAATAACTATGATATCCTGGACACAAAAAGTTGCGTTTAATTAATGAGTTTAACACTGAATAGTGTTTATTATAGTGTAATCACAAAAACATGTAAACGCTTATATTTTGGTGAAACAGGATTTTAACTCATGGTCTAGTAAATACGGAATTTGCTGATAATTTAAGGGATCAGAGATGAACATGATATGCGGAAAACTGTAAAAAATAAATTATAAGTGCTGAGGTGGTTTAGTTATGAAGATTGCCTTTTATATCGTTTGTCCCTTTTTTATTTTTGTTTTAATTTTTATTTGTTGTACATGAATAGCTTAATACTGTCTAAAATCAACGATGGACGAGTCGTAATTTATTTTATATCAGACCCCGATTCTTCCCGTTCCGCCTCCATCGCCAACCACTACCGTCGTCACCGCAGTGTTTAACGAGCACGTTGATTGCACCACCGCTAATCAGTCCAGTCGACGTGTCACCCTTGGTCCTCTGTGCCCTGTAGCCCTTCCAAATCCTCAACGTGTTCCACAACGTTACCAAGCGAAGGGTCATCCCACCGATGCCGCTTCCGAGACAAATGAGGAGTATAACCGTGTTCTGATTGACGGATATCCTACGCTCGGGAGAATATGGGCTAGCAACCCCTCTCTGCTGCCACCAGGTAAACATTGACAACGGTATTCAATGGATGGGAATGATAATAAATTCAATATCCACTGATGAAAATCTTATGGACGAATACCATTTACGATTATATGTGGGTATTATATTGTTGGTTGGGATTTTCTGGACATGCCAATAATATTCACTGAATGAAAACTTATCATTTAATGGTATTCTAAATTTACCTTTACTTTACTTTAAAAACTAGTAATCTGAACTCACACACTAAATGCATGCATCTTTACCGACAAATAATCCAGTACTACTTGCTCACTTCCTTCGACTTGCGAGCTGCATCTCGCTGTTACACACTGCTCTATTCACTCATCCCCTCCACCTTAGGACGAACCCTTACGAGGAATATTCCCTAAACACTCACACCTACTCTCATTTCACTCAGGCATTCCTGAGAAGACGATATTCATGATCATTGAATTATTAAATAAGTCAACTCTTCTCATCCTTTCCCCTTTCTTCCTTCCATAGCCAGGCGATAACCCAACAGTCGTCTGGCACTACACCCTCGGCAGCCGTCAAAAGTAAATATCCCACACAGATAAGTATTAAAATTCCATCTTAAACAAAGTATATATTTCATTGATATTTTTGGGAAAATATTAGCAAATGTACTGAAAATAACCATTCTACCCGGTGTTTCTGTCTTTAGCGACATTTTGGATATTATCTTGGCCAAGCGTTACCAGTGAATTAGTGAAATCAGAATCTAAGTGCAAGTCAACTTGAAGAAAACGTAAAAAGCTTTCAAAACATACGTAGTGTGTTCATATACACCTGCAAATTCAATGAAATTATCTAAAGATATCAACATCGATATTCTAACTCACATAAGCTCACAAATTGTGCTCAATATTTTTCGTGAACAGAGAGTTATTATATTAACGAATGATGTGAAATTTCGGATATGGATTTAATCTAAATTTCTCATGAAATGTTCAAAATGTTTAACTGCATACAAACAGCCAGTCAGCCTGAAGCTCGCTTCACACGATTCATTTTGCGCTCCAAAATCGCATGCGTAGTTCCATGAAATCTGCTGTCCAGTCTCGAATGACAGAAAAAATGACGTCATACGTTGCAGTTTGGCGTGAAAGATTAGGGAAATAGCACATGATGTATTTTTCGTGCAGTTTTGCATGCAAAGTTGGAGTGTCAACCAATGAAAACCTTTAGTGTCTTCCCGAGACTGTGACAACTAATGGCCCACCGTTCGAAGCAAGACTAGCACTGATGAATTATCGCGCAACTAAACGAAATACAATTTATTAGAAACAAATTATTGTAGATTACTGTTAGGAGCTAGCACATCACTGACGATGAAAACAGTATTTTCGCTTTCCTAATTAATGAATTATTCATATTTATTTATTTATTATGATTGTCGTTATTAAAAGCAACTTAATTTAACAAACATACATCCAGAAATGCAACACAGTGTTATCAGTTAATATATTTAATTTATAATAGATTACAAAAACGAACCTTGTGTTAATTAATTATCATATATATGTATAACAATTGTTATCTATTATTTGCCGCGACAAATTATATATTATTTTAAGCGATGAAGTATTATAGAATATTATAGAACCTTCTAAAATCTGTGGATGCAGTAGTAACCTTAAGGTTACAACAATCGTCAAAACAAATTATTGCCGAAAACAAGTAATCGATAAATGAAATCACTTTAACGAAAGATATCACAAATACATTTTGTTTCACATTTTAGGTTATATTACGGATCGTCAAGAAAGAAACTTCGATCACTCCTCTGTTTGACATTATGTAATAACACTTAACAAACAATGTTGTCATTACGTTCAAGTATTCAAATTATTCTTTTAGTTAACATATCAGGGCTAATTTCTAAATAATTTCGATGAACAATCTCTGCATTAACCACGAGCATTTTCCGGAATTCTCAATATACGCGCTTCAGAACATCAAAACCGTCGCGGTAAAATGCATCGTGTGAGGTCAACACAGCAGGACAAGCATCACAGCTGTGTGTGTCACAGTCATCGAAGGACATTGGAAGCAAAAATAGATGTTATATTGGAGTGCAAAATGCATCGTGTAAAGCGAGCTATACTCTGTAGCTCGCAGTAATAATTGCGAATGTTTAATTCGTTTTGATGAGTTTTCAATTATATATCGATTAATGCATAGAAAGACTAATAGAAGTCTCGCTTCCTACCCATTACTACTATTTCATCCATTCATGTCCGATCTTAACTTCAAATATATTTCCAAATCTCTGTGGACAGTGCGGTGTATTAAAAAGAACTATAATATATCACATTTTTCTTACATTTTACAGGATTTCTGATGCATAGTATTATTATAAAACATATATTTAGATGATACCACAATCAACTGTGTATAATGACATTAAGAATTCCTAAACGATTTGTTGTCCTTATTTTAATTTAACGGATATTATTAAAAATGAGGTTTTTTATATGTGCTTAACGAGATATACCTACAAAGTACTGACAAGAACAATATACAAGCTCAACCAAAAATTTAAAAAACAAAACAAATTAATAATACATATCATATATTAAACATTTATGATCTGACCTCTATGTGTTCCTGAGGAATATTTTATTAACAACAATTCTTCGAAACGAAGAGGTTACTTTAAAAACAAGTAGTGCCGTTCAACTAAATTCATTACAAAAAAAAACATCATTTTTGAACAATACATTGAACCTACAACTCGCAACTGTTGCTTGTGGTACACGATCTATATCTTATTCCAATAAAATTTAAGATGTTTGAATTGATCGAGGAAATACGAACCAGGTTAAAGGTGTGGAGAAATAATAGGATGATACTGAAAGTTGTTACTTCACATAAAAAAACAGGAATGGTGAAAGCGCGTAATATTAGTTCCAATTTGACGCGTACACATGAGAAGTGATCGGATAACCTTGATGTAGAGCGCGGGAGATGGAAGTGGAGTGAAGAGATCGACAGGGCAAGGGGTGAGGGAGGATAATGAAAGGATACCCAATGTTTTTCGGGCGTAATGGAAAAGTTTTTTTTTTTTTTTCGAGCTTCACCTCGTGTTTCCTACCACCTTTGCGGATCGCGTGAGTCAAAGAATTCCGCGCTCCAAATGGACGCTAGGGGAGGTTTCGATCCAATTGACACCATTCTACATGGAACGTTCTAACTCACTGCTTTAGAGGTAATAGTGTATTCTATATTGCACTGAAATTTGTTACTATTTTGTATTCAAATGCAATGAATCAGTAAAATGTAAAAAAATAGAAGAAAGATACTGCGAGGTTGATAAAGAGAAATTCTAGAGAGTCGGAGAATCAATCATCCGTACAAAAATAACAAGAAATAACTTGTGAATATTTTCTCATATATTAAAAGAACATAAGCAACAATGAGATTTGACATTTTTTTGCGTGTAGGTCATATACAATAACACTCGATGTTTACTCGCCAACGTTTCGATATAATTTATATCATCAGGACTTGTAATACGTCGCTCCAAAGACATTCACTCTGCAAACATACTCAACTTAAAACCTAACACCTCATAACTCCCTTTCATACCATCTTCATACTATATACACTCACATAATAGAGTACTAGTGACACGCAAAAATCTACCAAATCCCATTATGAATTCGGAGATCAAGAACAAGATGGAGGATATAAATAATGATCATGTTACATTGAATGAAAATGGGAGATGGGACCGGGGATCGAACCCGGGGCCCCAACACGATTAATCTTTTACCTGGTGGTGTTATTAACTGCAATTTAAGAGAAACAATTATGGATTAAGAAATAAAACAACATGAAATGTATAGTTTTGTATTTAAAATAATAAGAAAAGTTTAAATATATTTTTACTAATAATTCATGTTTTTTCTCTTTTGTTGCAGGAATATATGTAATTCCTTCTGGTGAGTGAACATACATCAATCTGTCATTTTTTGTAATTTTGGTAAGTGTACTTTTGCTTCAACCATTGGCAGAGTAGTGTACTTTGCTGTGTACTTTGCTTCAACCATTGATTATAAAAATAGCTATTTTAATGTCGTAAACGATTGATAATGGTTCATTTTGGTTTGGAGAGATTAGAAAATCTCAATTCATTTGTGCATGACGATTTAAGTACATCATTTACATGTATACTGAGTGTTTCGAAATGAACCTGCAGGTCGTATGTCAAAAGAGCCTGGACTGAGCAAGCGTCTCTTGCGTGCGGATGCGACGCGCGCTTGCGCAGTTCGGCAGAATTGACGTTCCCGCCTTGAAGATATAGTAAAATATCTTCAGTAGCCTGCTGAAGGCCGTTGTGTAAACAGCGAACGTGTCCAAGCTTCAATTCCCTCGCGAAAGGGTGGTTTAAAATTACCCCACCAGATAGCTCCAGCGACCGGGCACACGAAAGGCCTGCAATATAAATTCAGAATTCTTGCATCGGAGAGCGTGGCTGTCGCTAGACCTCGACAGTCGAGTGACGAAGAACTTTCATCTGTTTTAGGCGGCTTCTTTTACGAGAAACGAACTCGAGGAAGAAAATACGTATTGTATATCATAAAATTCGTTTTATGCCAATTTTTTTCATATTGAAACATTTATCTGGAATTCACATTGTAAATAGTGTGAATTATTTCTTAATTTCAAGTTATTATTAGCAGAGCAATCAAAGCTTCCGAACAATGAAATCCTGTTTTTTATAAGCTCCAATGAGATTAATTCTTATTCAACAATAGGTGTATATTTTTTATTGAAGTGATCTTCTTTGCATACACACTTGTGGAAACGCTGTTCCTAGGAGCCGGCTGATTTTATTCTGTGTTTTGTGCGAACACTGAGTTTGTCATAATTTTACATTCGGATACTACAAGTAATGATACTACAAGTAATGGTAATTCGAGATCTCTTCACGTGTGAATTTGGTGTCCTATTCGTCAAGATTTACGATGTTGTCTGGAACCGCATTTAGGTGAACTTATGTCCACGTATGTATTATGTATGTTTCACATCATAACGAGGTTCCTCCTAACAATGCACACGGAAAAGGAATTGGGGGGAATTGTTGACGGAAACTTTATTTGAAGAAGAATTGATATTGCACAGCAATGAGGGGAGAAAATTCCAACTGAAAACAGTATTGGTATTGACAGGGGGATCACAATTTATCTGAGACATAGACTTTACCATTTTGCCACCTGCCTTGAGATGTAAAACACCACTGTTAGTTAACGAGTGCTGTCCAAATCTGGCTAAAAAAGCATAGTAAAACCTTGTTTCCACGACCTGTGGTGATTGACAGGAGCTCATGGGGAGAAACCTGTTACTCGCACCGTCAGAATGGAAATCAACTTTTGAAATTTGAATGGAGCACCCTTCCATTTTGTTTTATGTCTGAAAATAAGACATCCATACAAATTTCAGATTTTAAAAATACATTTCAACGGTCGCTATCAAATTTTGAGGCCTCAAAATGTGAAACATTGGTAGCGACTCCTAAAGTATATTTTGAATCTTTTCTAGTTGTCTTATTTTAAATTATAAAACACAATGTGAGGATGTCACGTTCAAATTTAAAACGAATATTATTTTTTAACTACCGTAAACACCAATAGTTTTTTTAATGTCCCATGGCATACTCCCATTTAAAAGGTATTTCGTAAAAAAAATTGGTAGAGGCACCCTCTGATTTTCTTTTGGTTCTTTCAATAATACTTCCATACTAAATCAGATTTAAAAAATGTATTTTAGGAATGGCTACCTCAGCTATAAAAGTTTGAAACTCAAGAAGTTGCTAGCCCTGAAATGTAGTTTNACCTCAGCTATAAAAGTTTGAAACTCAAGAAGTTGCTAGCCCTGAAATGTAGTTTTAAAATCCGAAATTTTTATGTAAGGTATAGTTTAACGTAAAACAAAATGAGAGTTTGCGAAACATTGTTGCAAAACAAGATTTAAGAACACCTGAAACATTGTGAAGTAGTGGAGAAGTGGCTTCTTGTTAAAATTTGTGAACTGAAACACAAGATGAATGATATCCATAAAATTCTAACAACACATAAATCCGAGTTAAATTCATCGTCTAAAATTCCATACAGAGCAGGTCCGTTTTCAACGTGTAGTACTGCACAAGTTGTGCAACACGGATGAACACTCGTTCAATGTGAAGCTCCAAATTTCCCAGTAAGAAAAAAAGTATAAGTGGGAATAGGTTACTTGATATAAAACATATGTAATAAGATTAGGGATCAAAACTGTGGGAGAACTTAATCCATTACTAGTCGGAAAATATTATGTTTCAATAACTATATGCTATCTTGAATTTTGGTCGTATACACTATATCAGAATTTTGTGGTATAATTGATTGTAGTGATATGGTTGATGGTGAGGAGGTGCAATCATGATTGTAGGGATCCCTGAAGATGACTCAATAAAAAGTCGAAACTTGACAATCTGAAGAACGGTGTATTTATTGTGACCTAAACTAAAGATATCATGTACTTATTGATCCAAAATTTCAAGTTATTTCTATTAATTTTAATGCACCTATTTTACATTATTGTTATAGCTTGAATCAACTCTTATCATATATGTTAATATTTTTTATTGTCAATTCTTTAATTAATAATGAAGGAGTTGAATGGACCGCATAAAAAGAAGTGATTATCTTTCCTATAATTAAAGAAAAATGGATACAAAAATTTCCCCTTGCAGTGGAGGAGAGAGGGCGTGGAAAGTGAGAAAAGAGAGCGCCAGAATTCTTGTGCAGTTCGAAAAAAATCCTTGCCCTGGTACAGAGAACTGAAACTTTATTATGTAAACCATCAAACTGTTTCTAACATTCTTTAATTCAATGGAACGGCTCATACCAGCAGCTATGAGAAAAAATAATCCTCTACAACAAATGTGATAATTAGTGTTCCACCCCATGGTCGTCCTCCGTTGCCCATTAGCGCTTACAGCGTGATTTCATGCGCTGTCACTGATTCGCGTCGAACTGGGGAATAATTCATCATCTGAAGCTTTGTATTCGAAGCGTATCACTTGCCACCCCGTGTCATCTATCGAACTCATCCTTCATGTGTGTCATTTTGGTTGACCTCCGCCATGATCGACGTAACTATGCTCTGTTTACAAAAAAATGTGTTTTGCTGCTTGGATTAGTACTTCCCTAATACACGCAATAACGTAGTATAGTTTTATTTTGCAAGTATTTTAAATTACAACTGTATTTCGTTACAATAAGCTCAATAAGTTTTTTAAGTGTTATTATTTTACCGCGAACATAAATCGAAATATTAGGATTATCTATTTTATAAATATTCATTTTTCTTTAAAGTCTATCGAGAACGTTGTGTCCAGACACTATGGAGAAAGCAATACTAATATAATACCTCAAAAATTGGTAGAAATTGACGTTTTAGATTTTGTAAAAGAATTAAAATTTTGTCTTACCTTAATCATGACATTCATTTATTGTATCACCCACATTAATTCTCGTTAGCATGTTATTTTAAAATTGTTTTATTCTATATGGCGTTTTTGAAAAACAAAACAACGTTTATCGAAATTTTAGGGTCGGTCTCTTGGTTTCTTTCATCCGACGTACATAAAAGAATTAGTGTGATAATTTTGATTAACAATAANTTGGTTTCTTTCATCCGATGTACATAAAAGAATTAATGTGATAATTTTGATTAACAATAAAATCTCCCATAGACCGATCAACCCAAAAATGATTTACATTGTATGCACGTCATATTCGACTTGAATAGATTTAAAGAATTATGTAAAGGGATGCAGACCTCATCTCATCCTAACCCGGGTTTTTCTTTGGTTTTCCTTCCGCAGAGGAGGTTTTATTCATGGACGGATATGTCATTAATATTTTTGTTTAAATTAACTTCAAATTTGTACTGCATTTAATATCTATGTTTTTTTTAAATGAATGGATAGCTTCATATATTTGTTAAATAGCTTCTTTTATAAATATCAAATCCACTTCTGCCCTTGAGCCCTTGGTGGGATGAACCCTTGGTTGTTGTCGGAAAATAACTTAGAGTATTCCCCTCACGAAGTCATATATTTGCCACTGCTTTTTTCGATAAAAAAGTTTTGAAATTTTTTTCAATCCAGTTATATCATCTTAATAGATAAAATGGCGAATCTAATTATATTCCCTTATTTGTCAGTGTCTTGAGTACTTTGCTCAGAAGTCTCTACCAGTCTCACATACCACGTGAAAAGTGACATGTACATATTTCCAGAAGTTCTATACCTTCAGTATTTGTGTTTAAATAGAAATGGAACCTTCGTCGTCGTGAGAAACCTTTCTTCACTTTAGAAGAATGACCGTCCGCGACTCCTAACCTTAAAATTTTACTGAATCTGTGTAGATTTCAACCAATCTCGCTGTAATTACGGGTTAGAAATCATTATACCACTCCCCATAACGGTAATGTGACAATGGATACTCTCGTAACAATGTGAATCTCATGTTAGTCGGTTCTATAATGGAAAAGCACTTATAGTACCCCTTTGACGACGGGGTAAAATATGTTTCCCTCTTTCCCTCGGATACATAGGGTTCGAAGTCAATGATGGATGATACGGCTATCTGATGTTCGCACAATTTTTACAGTCGCATACTCTTGCTGTCATCAACCTGATACGTCAGATGAAGGGGAAGTATGAATGATGAACATGTGTATGTAATAAAGGGTGAAACGCATAACTGGCGTAATCAAGAACCACCGATCAGGATTGTGAGCAAATGTTTAGGATTGCAATGAGTACAAATCGATTTATCGAATGAGCTCTATCGATGTATTGTATTGTTGTATTTGTAAATGGGAAATATAGCGTGCAATTGAAACTTATCTACATGGAGCGATAGGAGTTAGAGTTGGTTGGTAGGTCATTGTTAGTAGGTGGGCTGCTTAGCTGGGTTTACCAACAACTTGACCCACGGGAAGGGGTCAGTAGAAGTGGATACAAAGTAGAAGTGGTTAGTTATTGATACCAGGAGGAGCTGGATAGAGGAAGGAAGGTTGGCTTTTCAGTAGTCACAGCTATATGAACTGGGACATTAATGTGAAAAGCTACGAATTTTCTGGCCTCTTTGGGAATCGAACTCGGGATGACTTGGTGAGAAGCGATATATTGAATAGGCGTGAACTGATGAGTTATATATAGAAACAAAAGGAATATATCACCATATTCCCAACCTCTTCTTCGTAAGTGAGAATGCTGGAAATGGCATATATCCGTAGATGTTTCATTAGTAACACTTTCTTTTGGATTAAATATAAATAAATAAATAAATTTATTGTCAAAAAACAGTACAAACTGCGTATGACCACGTGGAGGGAAAAAAAACTAATTTACTCTCCGGAAGCAAGCAAGGGACCATCCCATCAATTCCGATCAAGGGCCCTAAGGCAGAGGCGGATTCAAAAAATTCAGCAAAAATTCCTAGATAAGATAAAAAGTTAGCTGCGAGTTATAATACTAATAGAATGTCAATATGTTTGTAATTTTAAGCAAAAAATTACATGTAAGTTATTATCGAACTATAGATTATTCTGAGTATAGTGCTTAAAAATTGAAATAACACTAAATTCACGATTTATTGTTACAATAGACCCGCCCCTAGACAAAGCCTAGAGAACCTGTATGATAAATCCGCCTCTACCCGAAGGAAAACCGGAGAAAAACCCGGGCCAGGATGGGGCTACAGAATTTATGTACACAAACGTGCCAATGTTGAGTACACATAAAACTAAATTAATATGAGCCATAAGACAACACAATCATGCAAGAAAATAGTTTTTGAAATTGTTATAAGTTGTTTAAAAAGTACTACAGCAATGGCGTGATAAAGCACAAGACGAATTTAACTTTTGTTAAAATCAATAAATTCTTTTACAGTGTAGAAGCACTGGTGCAGGAGGTAGTTTTTAACCGCGGATTTGAAGATATTCAATTTCATAATATCTTTTATATTCTTGGGCAGGGAATTATATAGAACGATTCCCGAATGGTATGGTCCCTTTTGGCAAAGAGTGGTTGACACTCTAGGGCGATGAATATTACTACTATTGCGTGTATAGTGTTCGTGAACGAGACTGTTTCGTATAAAGCAAGGGTGGTGCTTCAGTAATTCGGTCTTAACAAACACGACCGTTTCATAAATATAAATGCAGGGAAGTGTTAAGATATTTAATTCCTTGAATAAAGGTTTACAAGAGTTTCGGGGGTGAGATTTACAAATTATCGGAACTATCCTCTTCTGAATTCTGAAAGTTTGAATACTCTGACCAGAATTACCCCAGAAGGTAATGCCGTGACGTAAATGGGAGTAAAAGATTATTCATCGCTTTTCAAATATAAAAAGCAAAGAACAGTAAAGACGCCCCAGATTTAAGTTGATGGAGATTCTTGAATTTTCAGACGACTTCCGGTTTCGAGCATGTTTTCTTATTACTTAGTTCAAGTACTATACCAAGTGTTATTGTATGTATCGTCTCATCTACTGCATGTCACTGTAGTCAGATAATGTTTCAGAAACTCGTATAACTTTCAAGGGACTATTACCTTGTCGTTATTTTCTTCAGCGATACTATGGGATTTCATTGTAATTTTGTCTACAGAAGAATGGAAAATAATTCCACTAACATTCAGATTGATTAATTTTAAATATATCTTTTTAAATATATATTTATTTCTTGATCTCTTTATGTGGAGATTATAAATATTTACTTCTTTAGCGTGTAGTAGTGCGTAGGATTATTACTGCAGCCGAGAATTCAGTCATATAATCGTCCAAAATGAGTGAAGCTGTAGAATGACATGTATTTACAGGTTGCGACAATTACTGTTAGTTATTATTGTGTACTCACTAAAACCTTTGTTTTTTAATCCTACCGTAATCATATGAAGAATATTTATCTCTCACTTTTAAACACACAAAAAAAGGGCATTGGATTATTTGTATTATTATCAGAATATATGAACTAACTTATGTCCCTCTTTTGATTCTGTACGAATTGAAATGCTAATTATTCTAAAGAATCCTGGAATAGAATGTTATATTGAATCCATTGAGGCTGAAATTTGAAAATCTAAATTGACGTCGCATCTCCACTGTCCTCTCGGAGTCTTGAGCTGTATTACCATCCATCCTTTGAAATACGGAACAACTTCTTCATTCTTTAAAATGTCGATCCACAATCTACTCACGAGTCTGCTTTTCCTCTTATCCTTTCTCCCTCTATAAGCTCAAGAACGGGATATCCGGTATAGAGAAGCTATTACTGCCTAATGGCATCCATAACACTCACACTCAGCTGAAGAAAGGAAAATGTCTCTGTTACTGATCACTGAAAATACACTTTATCTCAATTGTGGAGTAAAAACGAAACACTCATGTGTAATTTATTGAATCTATGATAACGTACACGTAATATAAGAAACTAGAGCATGTTTTCATTTCCTCGTATGGAAATAAACGATCGAATAAATCTGCGACGCGGCGAACACACCAATATTGACCAATTTTGTTGTCTTTAAACATTGTGTATCTGTCTATGTCAACTGTGCTTGCTGTAAACACATGCATATCATATTATGAATCAAAAAACATGCATTAAATCTATAAGAAAATAAGTGATTTGACATTTTCACACGTTAATTTTAGGTTTAACGATAATAAAGTTAATTGCTCTTTAACTGTACGTAATTCACATAAATATTTTGTTTCTTGATGACATTTTTAAGTGAAATAAATTCAAATTCTTAAGGAATTATGATAGTACGTTGCTTTTATTATCTTCCTTACACTAACCTTAGCGTGCGAATTTTATTGATCATCGTTTTGAAATTTACAGGTTGTTAAAACAATTAATTTTTGGTAAACGTTTTGGTTAGCAATAATTCCTAAAACCCATTTGGTTTACTATCTGGAAAAAAGATGTTCGTAGTCTCTCGGTTTTTTTACCGATAACGCGAATCATGTAAATTATTGCACAAGTTACTGCAGCAAAATCTGCAGTTTTTATTGAGTACTTTATTCCAATAAATAATTTAAGACTTACGATCTCATTATGGACAAATAACATCTATTTTGTGCTTTGATTAACATAACATTTCGACGTTTTATGTAATTTGTTCATAATAAGGTCGTAAGTCTTAAATTATTTATTTATTTTTATTATATAATTGTTTTAATATGAGTAGAATTAGATTTTGTGTTTGCTTCTTACTTTCTGAAAGAAAAAACAAAAAACATCGTGTTCGTGCTGACATGGAAAAGTTAGTAGTGGGAGAATGGTAGAGTGTCATATCCGCATTGGTTTCCTCCTTGAGGAAATCCACACCTCTATTATCCTCGACGCGCGCCTTGGGCATCATTGCCACCCTCACCACGCGACGCCACCGCACCGCGTCGCTCTCGAGCACGGATGCTCGTAGCTCTCTTTGAAGCTTTGAAGAGCAGCAGCAGTAGCTACCGCCGCTGCCTTGGTCGTAGTCGGTGCGAGTGCTCAGCGTCGCGTCGTGGTATGCCTGCCTGCCTGCCTCCTTTCCACGGTCTCCATGACTCCCGCAGCCAGCAGCTGCTTCACTTGCCTCCCTTTTTCGCTCTCCCTCCCTCCTTCCATCCCTCTCTACGTAAACTGCGGGGAATTGCTAATGAAGTAGCCTTTTCATGCACTGCGCCGTGGCTGCTCGCAGTGAGCGAAAGAGGAGGAAGAAGTAAGGATGATGAACCTGTCTTGCATCTCATATCTTCTTCCTTTTACGTTATTTCGCATGTTAGTATTCTTTTTCTTAGTCAATCTCCTAGTTTCTTCTCAAATTTTCGAAATATGTAACGAGATCTTTGTTCAATTTCTTAACTTCTCTCTCTCTCTCTATCTCTACGTGTGTGTGCATGAATTAATATTTCGCGTCATAAATTTTCTGTTGAAATCTGAGTTTCCTAAATTTCGTTGCGGTGATTTCAGGACAAGAATAGAACACCATTTTTCAGATTTCAGATTCCGTTTATTACACTCTTATTTAATGTGTCATGTTGTTTTGTTTTCGTTTCATCTATTGTTATGTAAGTAATGCGTATATATCTTGGTTATATTCTTCATCAAACCTAAATTTCTGGGGTTTCTTATTCCGTTATTACTATTTGATTTTTCTATGAGTAATGAAGCTGTTTACATTACATCATTCTCTCCACGATTGTCAACCTTAATGAGTTTTTTCGTCTAAAATCATCAAATATTTCTCTCAAAGAACCTTGGAGTATTTGTACTGTATTAATTGATGGAGATGAGTGTACGGAACATTAGATCCTGGTTCAACGGATCAGCTGGAATGAGAAGATACGGGTTCGTAGAGTCTTAGTAGTCGAGAGCTTCATGAATATAATTAAATGCTGCGCCAATATCTACACGAACGAAGTTAATGAAACACTTTCAGGGTTGGCATTCGAGTCATGGTTCCAGGAATTTGCATGTGGACGTGCGAGAGGATGCGCCTGCGAGATAAACCTGAAAGGAGATTGACGCGCGGAGGATTCGAAGGCAGGAATTCGAGAAAATGTTCGCGAGGGTCGAGCGTCTGGGAAGAAGAGTGTCAAGTGGCGATGGAATAGGGAGTGTGTCTGAGTGACGGGGATTGGGGAGGCGAAGTGCCGTTGCGGACCAGAAGGGGAAGCGGGTGGAGTGAGGGGAAGTGACGACGCGCGCTGCATTCGAAGGCAGTTGATTCCCCGCCGACGCTGCCACCACTGAACCTATCCGCCTTCATTGCACGAGACGAGGTTCACTGCAGGGGTAGTTCACCAAGGTGAACGCCTCAGGCACGCGTCTCATTCTATATA
This sequence comes from Laupala kohalensis, assembly GCA_002313205.1. NCBI lineage: Eukaryota > Metazoa > Arthropoda > Insecta > Orthoptera > Trigonidiidae > Laupala > Laupala kohalensis. Next base: position 662,801 of record NNCF01126672.1, read on the forward strand.
ATTGATTCACAAGTTTCTCCCAGGAACAAGACCCTTCTTTCGGCGACGTAATTTTTCTGTGATTTTGTGAAAACTTTTTCCTCTGGGTTATCGATTTTCTTCGCACAAAAACATGAAGAGAATTTTGAGGCTCACTTGGGGTTGAATTCATATGGATGGCGCCATTGATATCTTTAACGCCTCTAGTTTATCCAGTGAATTTCTTGTTAATATAATATTTCGGTCTACGTTTAACACGAGGTCCAACCTTGAAGGGTAATTCCCAAAATGCAAAATTAACAATCCCGTTATTGCGGCACGTTTTTAGGGAAAAGGTAGTAATATTGAAAATTTCCTTTCAACCTTAATAAGGATAAAACATATTTGTTTTATTTATTGTCTTTACAATCGTAGACTGTATTTCTGGTTATATTTGATAACCTGTGGATCATTTTCACGTTATAAACTGACACATTTTACAATTCTTTATAGTAAAAATATTTTCCTCAATTTATCAAATCGTTTACGTTCTACGAAATCAGTACTGATACAAAATTTTACTCTCATGTAGGAAATTTATCCCTTAAAAAATACTTCAGCATTTCTTCTTTGTACAACTCTCATTCTTTTCGTGCTACTCCCAGAAATATGACATTTGTGTAATAAAAAATGATATAAGTGCTGCACAATGAAACAGAATCGGGAATAATAGATTCAACAATTTATTACGAAAACTATTTATATAAAAATCAATTAATGCATTTTAAAGAATTGTATCGAACAGCGTTATATCTTCATAATCGAGAAACATGTGTGCTCAAACCGAATTCAACGTGGCTGATGAAAAATTGTACACAATAATTTTTACACAATTTTACCTCGTATTTTCACCTAACGTTTCGTATTTGTCTTGCATTTTGAATTATTTAGTAACAGCTGGGCACTTTTTCACTCATAATTATAGTAAAATGACAGATGTGTCGTGACATATTAACGTTTGTTACGGTTTTCGAAGTTCACTTAAGTATCATCATAGTAAGTTCTGAATATATATGTAGTTTCAAACAAACAAAAAATATTTTAAAGGTCCTTAAAATAAAATTATTAAGTTAGTATTTATAAGTTTTGATACAATCGTATCTGATAAGCATTGTTCGTGGAATCGAACTCTTTTCGTTCGTCTCTCGGCAACATGTGTTTTTGATGCTCATCATTCATCGAACAAAATTATGTCAGTCCGTTTCTCTTTGTGGTGTTTCGATTCTCAGTTGAGGAAAAACAACAGGTGTTTCTACCGTGACCTCTTTCCTCAAGACCGCTACACCTCAATCATTCTGTTTGTATGCAATACGTCTGCGACTAACGGCACGGGGCGGTGGAGCGAGGAGGTTGGTCAGGCTCGTGTAAAAGCAACCCTCTCCACCCACCATGGTCCCCGGCAGCCGATTCCACCCTTGAACGGGACAGGATTTCCATTTCCATCCAATTTCTTCCACTATTCACACAGATGCTTCTTCGATAGCGGTCCAAGCGATGCCTGGATCGGAACGCTTCGGGTTTTGGGAGGAGACGGTAGGCCGTCCTCTCTCGTCTCTCCCTGCCACCCCGTCCTCATCCCTCTCGATCGAGTGCTTAACGGCTCTTTCTTTCTTTCTTTTTTTTCTTTTTTCGAGAGAGAGACTCCGTCGTGGGGGTGATATTCTTCTCTGAGTGAGTGTCGAACAGCGCCTTCACAAATGTTTCTTTTGTATTCCGAAGCAAGGGTTCCAAAGCAGTTTGCGTCGTATATTATCAATCATCCTTCTTAATCACGAAAGTAAACGAAGTAGTCAATTTCCTTACAGATAAGCTCGACCAGTTTTGGGAGTGGCGGAACATTTTTCGAAGGATGTTTCTCTCTTTTTGCTATTTGCTTTCGATATTACGGTGATACGTAGTTATATTAATGATTTGTTGATATAATAATTTAAGAATCTTTCGTGCGTATAAACAAACTTTTCTTTAGAAACTTGCTCCAGAGAAAAAATATTTATTTTGTTAAAAGCCAAAGAAAAGTTGTTGGGAGCGACAAAATGTTTGCGAAGTACTATAGTCCTCAGTATTCGCTATTCGGAGCTTGTAGAATGTCCAACGATTTTCAGCTTGCATCTTTGCTTTTTCATATAATTTTAATGATTGTTACTCTCTTTGAGTAATGCATCACCTTTAAGATAAATTAATATCAATAAACTAAAATAAGTTATGTAATATAGTACCCACCGTTCACCGAAGAAAGGAAGTCATTACTGGGTGGGTAAAGCATATATATGCGAAGATACGTGATAACTTTCAGCCAGGTTAAAATGGCGACGAGCCAGGATTCGAACCCGGTTTGCTCCTACCCTACATTGATCGTAGAGGTGTTGACCATTACACCACCCGTTCGCCTTCTACAATTTTATATCATTTCCACTCAGACCTAGCCCCAGAAGACCTGAGAGACATCCCCGCACAAGAGAAATAAGTATGTTGAATGGTAAAAGTTGGAAGCGTTTTCAAGTCCGACAAGTAACTCGTAACATTTCTCATCTCTACGGTGGATTTGTGTTTAAAAAGTAAGTAATCCAAGTAAGATTTTATGACATTTAAATTTGCAAATAATGCTTCATCCTTTATGTGACTCCTAATAAACAGTGGTAGGGTAAGAGCGAGAGTTGTACGTTTGAAGTCAACACAAAGTTTTCAGCCCAAAGTAATATTGACCGAGCTAATAGTAAGTCCAGAAGAAATACCTTTATTAGTTCTCTGAGAGTGGATGCGTGTTATTTGTTGTACTTTGCTCAAGAGTGAAATGATATGATATCATTCCAGGCGGTGGATTTCAGACCAAAGCTATGGAAAACAGTCTGTGAGATTACGGTAGTTTTATTTGATATTAGAACCTTCTTGAAATAGACCTCAGAGAGGTTCTATCGTGATCATATCGTTAATACCTCGGATGTCCGACATTTTACCTCAGCGATAAGAGCTATGCCCATTACTCACGAGTTCTTTCTTATGAAATGAAAAGATTGCTGATCGTCGAAAAACGAGAAATTCAAAGTCTTTTGTCGGATTTAAAAGACCGTAAAATCATTTCTCAGATGTGGATGTGAGTGGAAACATTAGGGATAGGATAGAGGGATTGATAAGCAAATGTATTACTATACTAAATGTCACTAATCATTTTCGAGATCTGTTCCATTATTTCTTTTTATATAGTACTGATATTGTTGACAGACGTTAAGTAACGCTTAGCCAGTCAATCATTCTACATTCAATTTTGTTTCTAACCACGTTTTTGTGTGTTTCAAAGAATAAAAATACACGTTGGGCACTGCAGTGCACAATTGGAAATATTTCGAAACCTTATGGGGGTTGTGCGATTGATTTTCACAAATTTACTTATTTGTGAAGAAATGTTTCCTGTTATTGTAGGAATTGAACATCTACAAAATAAAATATTATTGGTTATAAAATATTATAGTTCTGAAATCAAATTTGGGGTGACCCTGGCGTCGTGCCTAGCGCACTCGCCTTCTACCTCTGGTGATGCTGGTTCAAACCTGATCCAAATAGAATTCGCGGTGGTGGTCAAAGAGAGGTTCGCGGCTGGTTCTCTAGGAAACTTGTGATTCATTCATTACCCACCTTGGGGAGGGCATCCTTGTCATTCCCTCGCCATATCAAAAAGAGGCATCATATCACCCTCATCTCCGTCCCCTACAGACAAGAGAAAAGGAGTTAAGGTTCACATCACACTTGTTAAACCAAATCTGTTGGAATGTTCCCGTATTTCCGAGTTTACGTTGTGAGACTCTCCTGTAACCCATGAAGCTGATACGTCGGCGATGGTCTCGCGGGAGTTGCCGGCGGCTAATTAGAGGCTCGCCGCGTGGGAACTGCACCGCCTCGTTGCTGTTTCCTGCCACCACGGGCGCTACCATCGCCGCTCCCACAATGCTCCTGCTGTTGGAGAGCCGCAAGTTTCTCCAAGGAGAAACTCAATGCTCTACTGGGCGAGGGTACTGGCTTCGAAGAACAATGTGTGAAGGAACAATTACCCTGCGATCGGTGGAATTTGTGAGTAGTGGCGGCGGTAATGATTCGGGACC
>NNCF01126672.1:673249-718186 GCA_002313205.1 Laupala kohalensis
GATTTTGAAGCGCGACAACCATGAGTGTTGACTGATTAACTGATAATGCCTAAGCCAGGGGCGGAGCAAACGATCTAGAGGGGGGCGCAACTTGGTCAACCACCCGTTTTTTTAATAGTGGAAATAAAATACATTTATGGCAGCGGAAGTATTCCTTTTGTTTTCAGTCTTGTACTTGCATGTGTGGGACTTTTGAAATGCACTCCTGTTTACAATAACATTGCGCTGCATATAAAAACCTTTTACCATACGGGACGAAACACAATGGAAAGGATAAGTAGTGACAAGTAATGTAAATCCCGGTTATGTTAACTAGGAATATGTTTCTAGATATTGTAAATCAAATGAAAAAATATTTAACGAGTTGTAATTCCTGGTGGTGGGGGGTGTGAACGTTGCTGGCTCAAGCAACCTAATATCACCGTATTTGTAATAAAATAATCTTAAATTTTAATATAAATATTTCAATGAGAAAATAAATGAGTGCTGAAGTTACAAAAAAGAAAATTAATATCTTAATAGAGGTTAGTCTCGACCCGTTGTAATGAGGTAACTCATCTACGGGTTGTTTTTATGCATATCATGTTGAATAAAATTACCTTTCATTGGAAAGCAGAAGGTCAATTTTATTCGGGACCTATGTCTGCCACCGTCACCTTCACTAATCCCCGTGGACAGTGTGCGCATTAGTTGTGACGCTCCACGCCTCTAGCGTCGCTCTTCGACGGTGTCGTGTTGGCGCGTAATATCGCGTGCTAATTAGCATGGTTTCCCAGAGACGGCTGCTGCGCACCTACCACTCACTGTTGTTGCTCGTAAGGTGGTCGTCTGCGCTGCTTTGAGTAGGATCTTGTTGCCGTCTTAAATCTCCCGGGATCACATCAAGAGATATTCACCCGGGGCGCGATGATCGATGTCTACAGGACGTGGCGACACTCTAGGTAGAACACACTCACCAACATGTGGGAAGTCGCTGCGAGGCCTTGTGTTTTAATTCGCTGTGTCATTTTTACTTAAATTTTTAGAAGTTGGCAATTCGTGTTAGGCAGCCATATTGCATTATCTTTGGTAACGTTACATGTCTTTGAGTATATATCGATGTTAAACTTCGGACATCTGTTTCAATTTATATTGTTCAACATTGAACAACTCTTATTTCAGTTCCCCTAATTAAGCGCTTTAAACGCCTTTCTCTCGTATTCTTACTCTTTCTTGGTGTCATTTATTTCCGTACATGTGTAGCTTTATGGATTTCTTGTTCATAATGTTATATCCCTCCAATTTTGTACGTGGAGTATTGGGCCACATTGTATACGGCGTACTTCATGTGTACAATTTTCAAGAGAGGGTAGGTAGGTACTTAGATTTCTATTAATTTGTGTATAATGGGTGTGTCAAAGAACACTCTAAATATCTCGCAAATGGATATTGTATTGGATATATTTCGCTAACAGACGTTGTGACATGAGGCTATCATTTGACCAATTCAAACAACTTGGCGCTGTTTTCACTGCAAACATATTGACATATTGACATTTTAATAGCACCATGTATTTTTTCCGGCGCTACTTCAAAGCCAGAGAATATAAGAATGCAATGATATAACACTTTGAACGAACAACAATAGTGCAACACCATCGCAAATATCTAAACATTTCCTGATATGAGACGAATAAGACAAGCGACAAAGCAGACGGAAAAATGAGAAGTAAAAAAGCATAAAAAAACAATATAACGCCGTAGGACTTCGCTCCGGACATTCTCTTCCAATTTACTATTAAGGAGATGCTTAAATATTTGCAGCTCTGTTACGTTGCTCTTATTAGTTTAAATTCAACAAATTTATATAAATTGTATTTGTCTTAGCTTTAAAGTAGCGCTAATAATACAAAGTTTTATTAAAAACGATGAAAGTGTCATTATCTCCGTAGTCAAAATCTCACACTTCAATATCTTTATCACTTTCAAGGATATTTAGGTGAATGATCTTTCTGAATCACTCTGTAAGTTCAAAAAATTATAGAAAAAGAGAAGGGAAAAGATCTTAGTTAATGTAGTATAAGATCTTATTTTTATTATTATTGTTGTTATTGATTCTTCTTTGTCTTCTTTGATGATCGATTCTTTATTATTATTATTATTAATGGATTTCTGCGTGACAGTTATGGTTGGCTTTTATAACAGATAAGTTTCTCTGAAGTACTTTACGTACGATTCCTGTACTTGAAATATTTATTTGGGAAGAATTTGTGACTGCTGTTGTGTATGGAATGCTATATTGCCGTATTTCCTGATTTTCTCTGCATAGTTTTTAGGAATGTTGACATTATTGGGGATAGCTTTATCAGTGATGGTTATTTTGTTCTTTTTGTCTATGAGAGTTAAATCAGGTCTGTCGTGTTCTGTAGAATTGGCAATTAATATGGTTCTGCCGTGGCAAAGTTAGTAGTTGTCATTCTCCAACTCCGGGTCGGCGGAATAGTGATACTAGGGTTGAGATTGTCTTCTGAGTGAAAGATTGGTGAAGTATTGAAGGTACTTGTTTGTAGCGACTTAGATGGTTATGTTGAGCAAGAGCTGTGCAACAAGACAGAGGCGGATCTTGACCGTAATCAAGGGGGGTGGGGGGCTAACCGAGAAGCATTTTTGTTTAAAAATTATGGTTTTACAACACAAATTCTTATAATTATTACATTTAAATAAAATGTATTAAATAAATAATTAACAATCTGGTATTATTAATAACAATAACAATTATTTATTAAAGTTATTAATATGGTATTATTAATTTTATTAATCTGGTATTACTGATAACATTAACATTTATTTTATTAATAACAATAGCAATTATAACTAATAACAATTATTAATCTGGTATTAATTTTTGTAATTAAATCTGGTATTATGGTAGTTTGTAATTATAATTTACAAACTATGCCATTTACCAACTTCAATTTTATCTGTCAAAAGTTCAGATCCAATGGGGGTTATATCCGCCTCCGCAACCAGATATATGTTCTATTGTTTCACTGTTGGTGGGGTCTTTCGTAGCGTGCTTTGAGTACTTTCTTGTCTGTATGACTCCGTCCTGAATTGTCACCATAAATCTCTCAGTTTCTGGAAAGATATCAGCATGCTGAAGCCATTTGTTTGACATTTCCAAGCCAACATTTATTTAATGCAGGGCGCTGTAAATGTAATGAAGGAATGATGTAATGAAGGGCGGGTTCTTCCATGCACAGATTTTTGGGACGATTTTCTTTATTTTTCTTTCAGAGTCGATATTATTATTATTATTATTATTATTATCATCATCATCATCATTATTGGGGCTTTAGGGATCGCAAAAAATATAGGTCATTATAACCCTTTCGACAAAAGTATGTTATAGTTTTGTCATATATGTCAATTAAAAATTGTCCGTATCAGAATCTAAGGAGTGGTGCAAACATTATACTTTTTTCTAATCATCTTCCATGATTTTCAAAAATTCATATAAATCTGTTCGAATCCATCTTTGAGAATTATTTGTCACTGAAAAATCCGTGTCGTGAGATCTTTAATGCTCATATACAAAATAAGCCCTTTATTTACCAACCTAATACATTTATTTCCGCGTCCGTCTCATACATCATGGTGAGCAGGAAATCATCATATTTCTGTTTGCGTAGGCAATTCATGTCATTTCTTGTACCCAAGGTTTCCTCCATTGCATCGATTATTTTACTATGATCATTTCAATTAGCATTTTTCAACAATATTAATTTATACTAGCGTTTGTCTCAAATGTTTTAAGACAAATGAAATTAGTGCTTTAACCTAATACCCCAGATTACTTTCTTTGTTCTCTTAAAATATGTCTCCTATTGCAGATTTAGTTGTTCGCACTGGATTTTTATGTGTGTTTTCAAACATCGGTGAATTGCTGTATTATAACCACAATGTAGAGAGATATGCCAATGTATTACTACTCATTTTAAAAAAAAGGGGAAGTATATTTAAAGATGTTTAGGCCTTCTCTTCTTTCAGCGTTTGAATTTTAACTAATTTATTATCGTGGTCTTAAATTGGATTCAGTAAAACTTTGAATAGGCTAATACAATATTTATTGCTTTTAATGCTGGGACTACGTACTAAATTCAAGAAAATCGCACCGGTGTAGTATACGAATCTTTAGAAACATTTTTGGAAAGATGTATGAAATAATTATTGTGTGTATACGTTAGTTCGTTAACATTATTTCATCGGATAAAGTTCACTTATTTTAATCTAGCCATTTTTCTTGCAGGGTGACCCATGGCATTTGCCATCCACCCGTGAGCCTAACCATTATACTGACGCTGGTTCAAATCCTGTTTGATCGTAGTAGAATTTGCAGTGCAATCCAAACGGATTCGTGGTAGGTTTTCTCAGGATTAACTGTTAACCCTTCCTATCATTTCACATCAACATTATCACATCATCATTAGTGTCTCAATTCATTCATACACCAGCCGCCTCGAGGAGGTGCATTGAAGGGCATCCAGCACTCTTGTCACTCCCCGTTCACATAGTCATATCACCAATCTCTGACACTGTTAGGGTAAATGTACTTAATACAAGTGTTATTACTTTTATTAATTTTTATTAGTACATGAATCAAAAATATTTTGGGCTTTACGTCTTTTATCCATCTGCATTTTTATATGCATGATCCAATATAAGTTCATGAATACAATTTTTCGTTCATTTTATGTTTGCAACATGAAGCAAAATATCTCTAGAATGATATCTTCAACAGAAATTATAGTGATTGTTATCAAATTGTATCTCCAATGATTAATCACGAGATCTCAATTTCTCTCACGCACAAAGTAAACACGGTGTAATCTCCAAATCGTGATGAGAACATCGGTGCATTAGCGAGAACCCCAACGAAGAAGCGACTTCATTGCGTGGGTGCATCACGAGCAGAGTCATTACCTCCGATGCTGCGTGTGTGCGTGCCGAGGCGTGTTCGGGTGACATGGCCGTACCATCACCACCACGTGTTTCCGCGTGCCGCCACCGCGTAATTGCTCGGAGCGCCACGGGCTGCGCTGTCGTCGGGGCGTCGTCCTGGAGTGCCTCAAGGGAGTGTTCTCGATGTCACCTACCTAATGCTGATTGGCTCTGTCATTTTCAAGTATCAATTCCCTAATGTATGTTCACATGTGCTTGTGGCGCTTGTGCAAATTTACGTTCTTATTACTACTGAAGACCAAGCTGTAAATGATAGTTGCCATTTGCTATAACAATATTTTCCGTAGAGTGACTCGATTAATTTCTATTGCATATGTTATATGGCATATGAAATACGTGGTTAACAAGTTTATTAGTATTCATTTAATAATAGTATTCACACGCAATTCAAATAATTTTTACGGTATTTTAGATTATATCCATACATGTTTCCAAGAATTTTATCATTTTCAAATTTTATTTGAATATCTAAAGCTTGCATTTCTTACAATTTTATAGTTATTGGCATAAAGTCTGCGATAAGAATACATTGTCTTCAGCATATACTAATAGTGAATATCTTACTCATTCATAAATTCGAAAAACATTTTTTTCATCTCTTTGTTTCATTAATGGCCAATCACTTTCTCAAGTGGGCAACCTGTAACTTTACACAATTCGTAATGTCGTCGTATTCAAACAAATAATATTAATTTGATCTTCGTTTTCTTTATAATTAGTAATATTTCTGAAACTGTTTTTACACTTAATTTTTGATTGCTACTAAAAGCAAAAACTCATATTTCTCCAAAGGCCTTGTTTACCGTGGGATAAATTCATTTTTAGTACATTTTTAAAATATGAGTCGTAATCATTGAAGAAAACGTGGTTATTATCTATTTTAAGGTTCACTCAATTCTTCCGAAATTCCTCGATGTCAGAATTACGGAATATGAAAACCAAATGAGACTAGAGAGGATAATATACGTAGTAAGGAAGCGAAGTAACCCTAGACCATCTGACAGGACATAAAGGGAATAATGTATAAGACTTAATTTGCAGTTCTGATAAGTCGTAAATGATGTGAGGGATAAAGATGACTGAGGAGTGTAGGCGTGCAGTCGAGGGTGGAGCGTTACGTACCTCGGGGGAAATGTGAGGTAAGTGGCAGGTAGAAGGGGTAAGGAAGAGACGGGATGGCTTTGCGTGAGAGATTACGTGGCACTCGTTCCCCAGGGAGCGCCACACTGCGTCGCGTGTCCTAAGACTCCCACGTGCGAGGACGCTTTTGGGCATGTGATGCATCTGCAGAGTATTGACGATAAGTCCTTGCACATCATTATATGCTTAATTGCTTTCAGGACACCTCATAATATTTGTTCATCGGAGTACCTTTACCTGCAGCGACGTACAATGAAGATGCTCCATTAGCGCGTGCGAGCCGGCAGCAATTAGCCTAACCACAAACATTTCCGTGTCTTTTTTTGCTTCACGTCGGTCTATGCAGGATAAAATAAGCTTAATTTCGTACCCCTAGCTTTCATGTTGATTACTTTCGATATATGTGCGAACGAAGATATCTCTAATTTTCATGACAGTAGTGAGTAAAAAAAAATTGTAGAAACGTACCCCCGCTATCACTCATTGTCTTTTACCTCTACTCACTTCGAGACACTCGATCTATACTCGAAGTTATGTTTCGTTGCTTCGGGAAATTTAACTTAAGAAAAAAAAAAACATGAACGAAAACATTCTGTGTTTATTAGTTAGTTGTATATTAGTCGCAGTAAATTACTTTGTTCTCCTCAATGGGGTCTTAGGCACTTTGTAACTGCTCTCTTGACAATAAATTATTTATTTTTTGTCAGTCTAATTGGCTTGATTTAGTGCACTGTGTAGTCAACACTTTTACTTCGCCATCGTCCATAAGAGCAATGATATTTCTACCATGCGTTATGTTGGCAGGTCATTAGAATTTCTGAAAACTTAAATCTATTGCCAATATCGTCAATCAATTCGATGCACTTTCTCTTGTGACGCATGTGATTAACATGAAAGTTAGATGTACGAAATAAGCTTAATTCATTGAGCTTTGAACAATACGAGACAACCTTAGATCCGATATCCCAATATCTCTCCCTTTTCATTCGTGTGCTTAGACGGTAAAACAGGTCTAACTGGCAGAATTTTGCGTTTTTTTAAATTTAGTTAAATAAGTAAGCAAATGAAAGGTCTTAAAAATTTATCTCATACGTACATACATACATACAGGACTCTGATACATTCATCTTCGGACGAGTGACATTTTCGAGATGTCGTGGATGAATAGCATAATAGAAAGTGGAGTGCTTTGTGGATACATGCTGAAGTACTTCGGTGTATTCTATAGCAGCATTATCCAACTTCTCTGAGCCCGCAGGCCATTTTCTATATACTCTCTATCGATCGCGCCGACACGGGACGGGGTTAGGTAAAATGTCATGTAAAATGACAAATAAAATTAATGGGTCATATTCATTTATTTGTTACGCGATATTTTGTTTCTCATCAATAAATTGACAATATTTCAAGCGAAAAATTAAATAGTATATTTCTTTATTTAAAAGCTATTTTTAATATTTGGTGTTATAATCACATGTTTTCAAATTGTAATGTATGATGAAGTAATTCAGAAAATAATTCTATTTTATCATTATCTCATCGGACACGTCAAGCCAAATATTATTTCTGACATCATAGAGTTATAACACAAAGTTGTGTTCCCCAAAGTTTGATGATAAATTTGATGTACAATGCATTAGAATTCGCGGGCCACAAAAACAAGTTCGTGGGTCGCTAGTTCGACATCGCTGTTCTGTAGTATAGCCAACGGTGAAGGGTAGGAGGAATAGCCCTCACAACATTAAGTAAATCAAGTCAGCATAAGTTGTACCATTTCTTTTGTCACATTTAAGAGATGTATCTTTTTATTTTACGAAAGGATATATTATGTAAATCTGGGCACAAAATATGTCGTGTACGGATTATTGTTTAAAGCCTTGTGCTCATCCCGGGACAAGGCCTGAAACTTGTAGATGTTTTTTATCTTTGTGATAATTGGTCCATATTAGAGTTTTTATCATTAACAAAACAAAACTTTATCAGACAATGTAAGTAATGGGTTACCAAATATTTGGTACCTGTGTTTTGCTTGAGTTAGCATTGACAGATCGAAGATGTTTCGTATTGTATGTGTCAAGGAATTGTGTCTTTACTATACTAACAATTTATTATTTTTTCAATAGTCATGCATGTGAAATGGAGACTGAGTGATTTAAAACGTTGATATTGTCCACGAAAATATTTAAAATACGATATTTTAAAATATTGTATGACGATATCATTACTACAGATAATCATTTGAATATTTTAACTGGTCTATCCAGTTTATGACGTAATTTTTTTTAAATTCAGTACTAAGTTTTATATTATTGTTATAGTAATATATATCTCGTTTGTGTGTTCGATATTACAAGAAAGTTTATTTTCGAAACGTCAAACGTTAATAGAACTACAGTCTTTGGGTTGTGATACCAAATTAAAAATTAAATATACAAACCATCAACGTTCCGAAATTTTATAATTTTTTTTCATGAAATTTTATGAATGTTTTACATACTTATCGGTCTTTCTCGTCATTAAGAAGTCAAGAAGTGGGGTTTCTTGATAGTACTATCATGCCTTTGTGCGATGGTGATAAAATAATACTGAGTAAAAGTATGCAACCGTAATGAAAAATTTATTGAATTTCATAACGTTCGCAGTGTAAGTAATTTTAATTTTAAATCGGTACAGTAACTATACCATTTCTGTAAATGAATAAATGACGGTTATTATAAAATAAGCGATGTTAAACCTTGGAATTGAAGTATATTTCCAGCTTTCTAAACGGTGTCAATTAAACGATTTTGTTACAGGAAGCTCGATATTAATAATTTCAGATAATTAAATTAAGACATGAGAACCAAACATCATTTCTCTTTACATTTCACTGGCGATAAGAAATGTTTTGACTCTTCGTTTATTTTATATCTTGAGGATTGTTTGTTCCTGATCTAATTGTGGCTTAGTCTCATAATGGCTATTGATCTTTAGTCTTCCTCCCGCTTCATAACAGCTTCCCGGCCAACTACATTTGGCGATATAAATTTCTTCTTAAAAATGTATTTTAACTAAAGTTTAATTAATTAAATTTACATAATTTAAACTGTTTTCTGGAAAAGAAATTGATCCTTGATCTCACTTGCCCATTTGTGATCAAACTGTTGTAATGGCTCGTAACCTTGTAATTTGTAGACTAATTCTTCACAAGAAGAAGATATCTTTGCTTCGTAAGCGTCCCAAAGCTCACCAGTCATGACGTATTTGTTTCTATTCTTACACTATGCCAACTTATAAATTCGTAAGTGTAATCTCAACATTTGTGAGAATAATTCCCCCAATTCCCTCCGTGAAGATGACTGATGATTCGAAAAGTCTCTGTGGGAAATATCCTACTCGTCAGTGCGCAGTATTTAATTTGTTCGCATTTAGATTTCCTTAAAGTTCTATATCTTTTCAATGATACTTACGCTTTAAATGAGAACTCAGTGAAAAATATAGTTTTTTATGCACTTTGTCGCAGAAAAATGAACCGGTGTCCACTCCAGAGTACAGGTTCCTTATGATCTACTCTTGTATTACCACCAAGAACGAACACATTGTATTAAAATTCTTTTCTCATATGTAATATGTTTGTGTTAAATGGAAATAGCTTCCGTACTTCTTATGGAGATTGCAGTCAATCAGTGGTTGAAATTTTCAGAGGACTTTGGTGTCATGAAAGATTTGGTTTTTGCCACCGAAATTGATGTTTTGAGTTTATTTGTGTTTTCTGCGCTGGAGAATATTTGAAGACAGGAAACCTGATCATCATAAACGTTGATTATTTACTTAATTTTTCTCTTCATTTGCTTTTAATCATTATGAAAGGTATCGTATATTTTAAACGTAGAAAATGTGTGACCAAAAGTATTCTTGTAACTTTCCAATGGAATATTGCTCATGTTAATATATTCATTGTGAAACAATTAAACGTGGAGTGCAATAAAGACAAGTTGATTTTCTCTCTTTCGCAGCTCGACGTCTCCGCTGACCTTCGCTCCGTCCCTCTTGACCTCTTCACCTGTACTCGTCTCCTCCCCCCTCCCCCTCCCCCTCCCCTGAATGTGTCTGAGCGGGGAGTGAACGATGAAGAGGAGGGGGAATCGTCCCCCGGTAAACAACGCGTCCGGGGACGGGGTTGTGGTCGATACTTACCCGCAGGCAATTAGTCGGCGGCACGCGACCGCCGGGGTATGGCGGGGNGTGCTGGCCCGGGGGCAGTAGACGCTGGCGGTCGGGATGTATGACTCCAGGAACGATGGAGTGCTTGAGGGGGTGGGGTTGTTATTTTGATGTTGGTTGTAATAAGGTGGTAAGAGGTATATATATAGAAGAAACAATTGAACTTTGTTATATTGAAACCATGTATGCAGTTACTGGAGGGTAAATTACTATACAGATGGTGCTTTGGGAAGTCACCTCAGTGTTCTCATGAACAATTTTTCCGGCGCAATTATTAATTGAGATGTTATTTTATCTATTTGAATTCACGTGTATGCAAATTATGTGTGTCATGAATGATTAACCATACATGACGGAAGATGTATGTTGTAATTTGAATATTCGGAAATAATAAGGATTTTGTGTGTGAATAATTTAATATTGTTGGAGTTATTTTTATTATCTATACTTATAAAATATTGCTGTTTATTAGTGGATTTTTAGTTTGTTTATTCAATTTCTGATGGGATATTAAACTGGAACTTCTCTTATATTCTATTCTCAACATTAGAATTCGGTTCAGGAAGATTTATTTCAATTCAGTATAGTTTTTGTGTGACACGAGATCCCATTCATCGGTTCAAATTATCGTAATTAAATCAGTGAAAAACAAGAGAGATTAAATATAGCAATGTAATCAAATCACTCACCATTAGCGAATAACAATTTTCACTAGTTATTAATCGCGACTTTAGAAAGAATACTGTTTCAAAATTACCATGTACATACGAACAAACACGCGAGTATGTAGATAGTGGTAATTAAAGGTATTATTAATTAAATATCGTGATGTAGTACTAGTGAGTTCACTCCTCTAGAGCTGGAGGGTGAAGGTTCGATCTCCTAATCTCGTATTGGATGAAATTTTCAGCTAGTTTTCCTCACTCACCACTCACTAATGTCGCTATGGTGGCTATATTCTGTAACCCACCAAACTAACATGATTCCTTCCCCATTATTTTTATTAATCTTGTGACCATGTGGGAGATCAGGTCCCAACGAATGAAACTTACAGTAAAACTAAACAATAATACACGAATTATGGCGTTTTTATTTCAAATATTTTTCTCATGTTTCAAACAATAATTTGTAAAATGTGTGTAGACATCTTTTGTAGTCCTGTATTTTATACATCTTTTGAAAGTAAAAGAGGAAAAAGATGTTTTCAGGAATTACGAGAGTCAGATTTATGTATAAAGAAATTTTAAATCTTACTTAAATTTGTAAATAACTTCTGATAAATCGGTTTGGGATTCATAACTTTTATTTAAATTTTCACGTATTTCGAGAAAACATAATATCGTACGGAAAAGGCAAAGCGAGATGGAACAGGGTGCACGTGAACTGACCACTGCAGCACCCGCCTCGATTCCCAAGTGCGTACGCAACATCCACCCGGTGAACCTGGGTCACACCCCCAATTCAGGTTCAATCCCGTCAAAGATGTAACTCTCCTCGCAAGTTGTGAGTTAAAATCATACATTGTACCTGACATGCCGTGTTTGATCTGACCGTAGCCACAAAATGATAGTGATGGTTTGCATAAACAAAACAATTTTATTAGAAGAAAATGAGATTCCATGTTTGATGGTTAAGCCATTCCCAATTGACATTCGATTCATTTGAGTAAATGTTTCATAATCATTTGATTTCTTTTTCCATTCTGAAAGTGATTGTTTCAGTTTGTTCGTCAAAATGTTTGAGCATTGCTTTTGATATTTTTATTTGTGATTTCTTAACGTAAACTGTTATTGAAAATAATTTGAAACCTATTTTTTTCAGGCAATATATGAGTGTTAAGGTATTATATCCGAGCGACTAAGCTTAAAATGCTTCAATGATGTTTGAACCATTTCCTATCCAGTGGCGATGAATTTTCATTCCATTAAGGCGCAATGTTTTGAATTATTTGACTTTAAATTACTGTGGGCTTATATGGAGAAACTTCCGTGGGTTTATATTTTTTTGATATTCTGGCAAAAATACTGGCTTAACACAGTGAAAAAAGTTAAAACATAGCAAATGGAAATAGAAACGCAATGACGTTAATTTTTTAAGAACTTACCTTATGGGGCATTTATAAGAAGTTTGCATTAATATTCCAAATCAATTTTACAAGAATAAGTCATCATAAAATGTGGAAAATACTGTTCTAACGGAAAACGAAGTCGCATTATGTCAAAGAAAGAGTCAAACAACCATCTACATTTATTATGAAGTTTTGAAATCACAAAGTAATGGTCCTCATCGAATAGTAAAAATCAGTAGAATTAATTATTAATTAATGAGAACTACTTCGGTGAATATTTTCAAGTTTTATGAATAATTGGCAACTTGACTTCAGTCAACATGGATATAAATACCTTAATTACGAGCAGGTCATATATTCTGAAAATAATAATTTTTATTGTTCTTAATTTAATACGGAGAGAACATGGAGATACTGGTGAACTCCATATTACAATTCGACAACAACGTACTGAGAAAGAAATCGTTCATTCTTATGGTATATTTAAGAGCAAATTATACTAGAGTTCTTTCATCACCATTGCTGGTTTTGTCTTCCTGTTGGTAATTTACTTATTAGGGTATTCTTTTTGATACATTACTGATAGATTCTCCAATAACCAATTTATTTGAACGAACAGAACATTCTTTTATGGTACAGTTTTATTCTCCTCTTTAGTTATCTGAGTTTCGGTTGGTTAAATTTTTGAACATGTCAATATCTAATGATAAGTTTTCGATACAAGCAGATGGTACGTAATTATCTTTTCTTGTGATACTTATGACAATTTTTGTTCATGGTTCTTGTGGTGATCAACATCTTTATACGGTTTCATTATGGGATGAAAAATTTATGCGTAAATGAAGATCTTTTATTTATGATTTTTGGCATACGAGTGGAACTACAAATTTAATATTTTCCACCTGTATTAAGACAATCTTCTGTATTGATAAATATATTATTATAGTTAACAACGTTTCAGCCATAGTTTTGTCCTTCAGAAAAAAACATATTAAGTATGGTATATTATTACTCCTAATAATATGACACGAATTAAATAGTAAATAGTTAATTGATGAATATAAAATCAATATTCATGGAAGAGATCTAAAAAAACTGTTAAATATATTCAATACTCTTTTCCTAAGTATATCAACGCAAAGACGCAAATATGCATTATGATTCTTTGATAGTTATGTAGGTCAAACAAAAAGAGGGTTAAAAACTAGTATCAAGGAGCACAAACGAAATTTAAAATCAGTTGAAGAAAGTGTAACCTCACATTGTATTAATAATGACCACATGACGGATTGGGATAGAACATTAATATTGGACAAATAAGTTAATAATTACAAACGTAGCCTATAAAAATAATATTTATAAAAAATACACACGGGAATTTGAATTTAAGCTCTGAGTGTGAAAAGTTATCTGATAATATACAGTACAATATTTTAACATGTTTTTGTAGTTTCTCATTTTCTAAACTTTTTTTTGTGTTTATATTTACGTTTGATATCGTGTTCAATTATCTTGATTATGTTTCTTGCTACGATTTGTATATACCACCCGACGACGACTTCGACATAAAGTCGAAACATTGTATACTCAATATCACTAAATATATAGTATTCGTCCATCATAAGGTCGGATATCTTAAAATTATTTACTTATTTTGATTATATAATGGATGTTAATTTTAGTAGAATTATGTTCCTTTTATAAATTATTTCACAGTATTAATACTTATGTTCCTACCATATGTAACATAATTCAATTATTTATAATAATTTATAATAATATATATAATAATTATATACATGATATTCGATAATAATTTGTACATGTAAATTTTTTGTGTTAAATTACAAACATATTGACATTCTATTAGTATTATAACTCGAAGTTAACTTTTTATCTTACCTAGGAATTTTTGCTGAAATTTTTGAATCCGCCTCTGCCATAGGGCCCTTGATCGGAATTGATGGGATGGCCCCTTGCTTGCTTCCGGAGAGTAAATTAGTTTATTATCCTTCACGTGGTCATACGCAGTTTGTACTGTTTTGACAATAAATTTGTTTATTTATTTATACGTTGCTACTTAATTAAATGAATTAAGGATTGAAAGAAAACTGATTATTTTCAAAGAAAAGATTTGTGAAAATAACCACAAAACATACAGACCAATAAAAATACAGAAAATGAGCAAATACAATTTTTCCGTACCTTGATAACTTTCTCTTTTGTTGCAGTTTTATTTTTATCAAAAACATGCGACAGTTATTACGTAATCACAACGTTATGTATTTAGAAAGACAAATATTTCATCTAATAAATTGTTTGATTAGTTTGTTCATGTGGGCTGTTGTTAATTCTGACATGAGGATTATTCATTTACGTAATTTAAAACCCTGTTTCGTAGTATATTTTTAATTGAAAAAGGTTTTGAAGGTGAACAATGATTGTATTATGTTAACAGCTCGTATGGAATGCTTTTGAATCAAGCACAACATACGTTTAGTTTGGGATATGGGGGATCAAACAAAAGGTTTTATTAATGGGAGGATTGAATATATCGAATTTTATCTCGCCAACTTTTATTATAGGTTAGCATAATAGTTAATAGTTGAATGTAATAAATATTTGGTTACAAAATACGTGTTGGGAATGTGATGTGCTGTATTAATTTCTGCCCATCAATTCATCAGTGTTTTTGATTTTCATAACAAAAAATGATAATGAAGAAACAGTGCTTCGTTAACTACAGTAATTCTTAGTAAATCACAAATTCCTTGCTAGTATATTGGTCAAAAGTATAATGGTATATCGGTAGGAAATGGATTTCAAAACAAACATTTTTTAACAATTTGAATATTAGTTGTGAATATACATCTATCCGTGAGATTTTATTTTCTGTTTCTTTACCTGGTTTACAGTGACCTTTTGGCGCACTACGTGTTCTATACTGATGTCTGGCTTTTTAGGTTGACATCACCCACCAGAATGATGGAAATTATATAGTACACGCTATTGTAATTAGTTTCAGCATATTTTTACTACTCTAGACAGGAATCGATCATACATTATTGGGATTACCAAGACTAAAAACACTAAAATTAAAAATCCTGGCCTAAAAGTTTAGTGAGCTATTAGGTTACAAAAGCTTTGTTCGTAGGTTTGTTCGGGTTGTTCCGATAGACCATATATCAATAAAATCATTAGAGCGATAGTTGCATCTTCTACTGGAAATGTCTATAAAAATTAGTGTGAATTTTAATAATATTAATTGTATTGGTATTGGTTTGTCACGAGTTGTCAAAATAAACAACGATTAATAATAGCAAACGTTTCGGAGCATTTATTGTTTCATCTTTAAGTGGCATTATTAGTATAACATCAATACATTGGTACTGTCTATGAAGATGAAATAATAAATGCTCAGAAAAGTTAGCTGGTACCAATCGTTGTTTTATTTTGCCAATTTGTGACAAACCAATCCCAGCATACCAGTATAGCTGAAAACCTGCAACTTAATATTAATTATACTCGTATATTATACATATATGGATGACAATTTAGTTTGAAAGTTTCTACAAATTTACCCGCGACCTATTTTTCTTCTTCTGCGGAACGAGATTCTACCCTCCCTTCCTCCCTTTCCGATCGATAGGGATCCTTGTAGGCTTCCTTTATCACGAATCTTTGTCTGATTGCAGGGGCGACACCGTGCGGGCGACGACCGTCTCCTGCAGTGCTGCTCGTGCCACTTCTAGCGCTCCTGGCGGCTGGCCTACGAGACAACCTGCTGTTACTGCGGCCGACGCTGAACGCGTGCTGAAAAGAGGTAAAACAAACACACGTTCAGGTGGATGTGCACGGGACTAGTGAACACCGCTATCAACACCAGTTTGTGGAGTACATTGAGACGAAACCTGGCCAAAAGAATTTTATCCTTTGAATTTGATGGGCTATTGTGAATTTTCGTTTATATACACACGAACAAATGTCATGTTAAGTTCAATGAAATTTTGATTTGAAAGGTTTTGTATCAAATCTATATAAACAATTAAAAAGAAGCTCTATATAAATTGTCTTAACGTGAATTATGGGCATAACATTGTTTATATACTTAAAAATGTTTTTTCGCCATAATTCACCAAATTTACTGGATAAAATACTTTTGGCCACACGGAGAGGTGTTGAAAAGCCATATTCACTAGCTCCATGCACGTGCTCCTTTCTGCCCGTTAAAACATCGTCTTGGATGGTCAGAAGCTTTGGATATCGATTTGCTGGGTAGAGGATGGTAATGTTCATCTTTCTGGCATCAATGCCTTCTCATCCCAACAGAGAGGTTGTCTTATCTACGCAGCAGAGGGAAATGTAAAAACAAAAATATGTTAGTTATCTTACCACATCGTATGATGAGAAACTTGGTGTCAACCATAAATTGCATATTATTTAATCACCTCCACCTTTTTATAACGCACTTGTGACGTTATAGAAATTGATACCTCATTCCCCCTCCTAATAATTACATAGCTAACCCTATCTTCCTTCCCGCGTTATAAAAGCAACTACTCATTGCTCTATGCTCTCATTGAACAGTGAAGTACGAGAATTACAGTGTAAAAATTTGAGGTTAAAAAGTACCCTATAAAACTAAGTGTTACGTAACATCAAGGATAATGAAAACTTACCAAGTCGTAAGGTAACATTACAAATCACGACTCATCCCCAGGGTGAGTTACGTAATGTATGAACGATCCCTATTGCATTATTTACTTCCAATTTTAATGGAAAGGCGTGGGAACAATTATATTTTACTAGCAACCCGCTTCGTTTCACGAGGAAGTTAGTTCTTCAACTTTTCGTTAGAATTAAGTATAGACAAAAAAAGTTGAATTATTTCTAAAAATATAGTTAAAAATATTTCTTTATAGATATCGTAACATTTGCGCCACAAGATCAGGTACTCCTTAGTCAAATCTAAACTATAGATATTAGGTCCTTGGTTCTATGAGTGAATTTTCTTTCTTTGTTGTTCATAATTACAAAAAATATTTATTTTCTTTACTAAGAATGAATGTTAAACTACCAATTTTTGTCAGTGAAAAACAAAAACGTTTTCCAGTCATTAAAACACTACGGCTATTGCATATTAACGGTTAATTATACACTAGGACTGTACGAAAGAAAACAGATAAATAACTTACGTATTCCTCTCAGAAAATCGATCTTAAGTTGTTTTTGTTATAACATGACCTCTTCCCTTATATAACATTAATTTACATCCAGAAGAGAAATGTTTCTTTGGGTTTTATTGTTGTAGTTCCATCTTCCATCTTATTGTAAAAGTTTTCCTTTTCGTACAAAGATCTTATCTCTTGACGAGAATTGCTAAATATAACCCACGTTCATGAGATATAAATAAAAACTATTTTATGTTGAGGAAATATGAAGAAGATGCAGAATAAAATATAATTGTACAAAATAATTCTAGGCTGTTTCAATGTGTCCTAATTTGTCCAAATACCTAAATTATGTAACGAACATGGTAGATCTCCAAACAAGATTGAATCGAATAATAACAATTATCAAAGAAATTTCAACAGGAAACCGCGTAGGGAAGTACAAGAAAAATATAATAATATATGAAAATAATAAAAGAGGACTAGATTATGTTTAAATAATCTTTTGACCACGGTTAAACTTCCCTATAACAGACACTCACAAGACGTCCACGAGTGAGAAGTGTCCGCTTTTTGAAGTTGAGGTTAATCTAGATTAAATGAATGGGAATGATAAAGTGTCTACTAAATGTCCGCTATTGAGAAGTGTCCGTTAAACATTTGTGTAACCTAGTTCAACTCTACTCTCAAAAAATATAGCAATGTACTCGTATATTACGAAAGAAGTCGATTAAGTTTCTATTCATAATTTTCCATGTACACTAACATTAATTATTCTTAGAGAAATTGGAACACTGTCTACATCTTAGGAAGACAGGTTCAGAGCGCTCCCCTTGGCAATTTGCCTGTGGTAACCTGAGATACGACAGTGTTCCTGGTGAATGAGCCCTTTCTCAGAACCCCACCATTCATCCCACCCCTGAGTTCGCGCCCCATTGACTGACCATCCGTCCGAGCCACTACACACAATGCTGCCACGATCTCTAGCTCGCCGTATCAAGCATGAAGGTGTAATCATCACACAACTAGATACCTTATTTAATAGAAATATTTATTTCGATATTTTATGTAGACAAACTTTTATCGTATATCACGACGTTTCTGCAGCTGATTCCTGCCATCGTCTGGTGAATGTAGTGTATGTGTAAACATATGTGTTAATTGGATCTTGGTAACATAAAGAAAAAACAAATTGACTACATATACAAATAAAACAATTCTATAGAAAAATAAATAATATGGAAACAAACCACACATTTGTTTATACATTCACCTGACGATGGCAGTAATGAACTGCTAAAAAGGTCCTGATATTCAATAAAAAAAATTCTCATTGTTCTTTCTGTCTACACCATTTCTGTACTTTTTCTGTTGTATCTTTTGTTTCTTTATTCTACACTCATGACATCGTGAACTCCGCTGCGACTAGTTAGTGTGATTTTTGATATTCCATGATGTAACTATCTACAATTCCACACGTGTTCTATATGCTTCAATGTATCCTTTTTAGGATTATTTTTGAAAATTTGCTTGATTTTGAACATTTGCTTGTTTAAGTGTTCAGGATTCTGCAGCATATGTTCAAATTAATCTTATTTTTGAGTTTGGGAGTTTGCGAAAATTATTTGAAAAATTTGAAAATAAATACATAAGCTTCTACTAGATATCTCTACTCATAAAAGTGAATATAGTGGAGTGTATGTATCAAAATAAAACGTATTTGACGTATGAATTTTAAAATTTGAAGTAATCTTTTTCAGGACCGACATTAATGAAAGTACGAATATCGCTTATATAAAAATTGTTATACCACTGTGATATATAAAATAAAAATTGTTGTGTTTTAAGGTGCGAAAATAAAGATTTACTCGTAACAAAATGTGTGTGTTTGGTGTGTTCACTGGAGTGAGGTGATAGTGCAATGATGCGCAAGTTAAGTTCACATTGAGTCATCGGTAGATTACGCGCGGTTTTGTCAGACAAGCTCGACTATTCAAGATGCTATGTCCAGTCACCGCAATGAAGTGAAGTGTTGTTTGTTTTGAAATACGATAGTTTGCTTGAATCGATTTCCGAAGGATAGTGGAGTCTAATGTTCAAATTACCGAGCGTACGATGAACAAAAATGTTGCTCTGTTTTCTTTACGATAATAATTTCATCATCAACAATAATAATAATATCATCATCAACAACAACAACAACAACAATAATAATAATAATAATAATAATAATATTCCTTCAATAATATAATTTTTTGTAAAGATTGAAATGCAGGAAGTAATAACCACCAACATCAAGTATAATTGTGGTTATGTTGAGAGAGAGAAAAAATCTTCCGGGAAACGCCGAAAATTTTGCTTGCTTACGAGAAATGGACATTTTTATGTAGGTACAGTTTTTGAAATTTAATTCCTTTCTTTACTAGAGGAAGGTTTTTATATTTTGTATTTTTTTTTATTGATAGTGATTCTGCAGATTGTGTTGGCTGATTACGAATATTAGCACTTAAATTTCTTGCACGCTAAACTTTACAATTAAACGGATAAACTACGAATTATTTAAGTTTATTTTCTAGTATACATCTATTTAAGCTACTTAAACACAGGTTTTTTCCCTAAACGATATTCACATAATTTTTTAATTAATTCCACGTGCATAGATATACTTGATTTATTTACTTCACTTCGGTTTCCAATTGCTTGTTCTGTATATTTTAGGTCCAATTAAACTAATAGAGGTTTTCCTGCTTCGTAATTCAAAACCTAATAAATCTAATCTTGACATAATAATGTGGCGAAGACCTTAAATTAAACTTCTAATTACTCCCTTTTGTAGCGTCAGGTGACATGTTTGTGCAGAAAATTAGACCTCGAAATGGTAGTTGTCATTAATTATTGCTACGTTTCGTTTACAAATTGTCTGGGTCGTCTTTTGGAGGTGACCGATCTATTTTTCATAGCGAGGAATGTTGTCACAAGTCAGAAAAAATGACTCAATGGGCTTTTCAGTTATGCCATGGGGGATACGCTTTTTAAATTCTATAAAACGTTTATAGAATTAAAAGAAAATACAAATACACTTTTGAACCACACTTAGTATTATCGTACGTAACAAAATATTTTTGAGATTACCTTAAATCTTAACAATGGGTTACTAGAAAATCATATCCTGCACTTGAAAAAATATAAAAAATTATTTGATTTAGTAAACGTACTTTTGGGGAATTAATCTTTATACTGAAATACGTTTTTAATAAAATAATGTCAAAGTTTTTATTTAAAATGACGTTGACAAAAATTTTTCACTCGATTTATTATTTCAGACATTTTAGTACAATATTTTTATATTTAGTGATTTGGAATACTATTATCAAAAAAATATTTAAAAGAAAATAATGTTTACATGCAGATATAAAATACTTTTTTATGGCCACACCTTTTTTATTTACTTAATATTTTTTATTCAGTCACTTGCATGTTTGAGTTTATCTTTGTATGTTAATTTATATGCCCTCTCGATTGGCAGCCTGAGTAAACTTTATGTGATGTATTGGAATGTGAACAATATACCTTTTAGTAGACCACCACCTTTAAGTAGATGAAAGAGAAATTTGTTTTCCTTCAGTCAAACATATCTCAGCAAAAGTGAATTTATTTAGATCAGTTAAATTATGTATATAGTTTCCGGTACTTTTGGTGGCATCTCAAATAATTCTATTCACTAAAATAATGTTCGCATCACTACGTTGATTATCACAGGCGACTATATACCCTTCGGAAAATTGTAGACGTCATGGGAAGAATAACTCTTATTATTGAATATGTTAATGAAAATTTAAATATAATAATATCAACTCAATACGCATATCTTATAGATGTTTCGTTCAAAATGAATCTAATATATATGATGTAAAACGCTCTCCTCTAAATTATGTAATACAGACACCTGAATTTACAGTTTATTATATCAATGAAATGAATTCAATGTTTTATAACTTTGCAAGGAACGTAAATCTGCAATTAGAAGTAGTGATATGATACACACTTTTATTTCTTGCAGATTTCATTTCCTTCCTCTCGAAAAAATAATCAAATTATTTAATTACTTGAAAATCGAATATATTTGTAAGCGAAATATTGGAAAATTTGAATTTATGATTTAATATTATATATATAATTATGCTGTTTACAACCGATAGTGGTGTCTACTGGTAGTGCCTTTGCTCCCTCGATCCCGCTGAGCGGTAGAGCGTGGGTTCAAATCCTACTCGGTCGAACAAGGTTAGGTTTTCAGCTAGGGTTTCCCTCACCTTTTCCAGACAAATGCTAGTTCGATACCATAAGTTCCCCGTTAACCCAACATCTCTCCTTCCCAATTCCCTTACCCAAGTCCAACGATTAGGTGGAAGAGCAGGCCTGAACTTCGCCAAAAAAGGCTTAAATTAAATAATAAATCTCATGTTCCACATTATGTTATACCGCTTAAAGTTATGTTTACTTCTTCAAAAAATAAGTACCGTCATTTAAATGAGGACAATTTTAAACGGAGAGATTTGAATGTATATTTGATGCTTTAATATTTAAATTCATTGAAATGGATGGAATGAGTGTAAGAGTGTATTTCTTCAATGACATAATTACATTTAGGTACAGTTTTATATGTGGAGTGCCACTATGATCTCCATTCGTTTCTCAAGTTGACTCTGGAGAGTTACGAACTACTTTCGAGTGCAGTACAATACCCAAGTTTGTGTTATTTTCCAAACCCACCCTTCTCATTAGACCCCAAGAGAAACCCTGCAAAAACAGTGCGATCAGAGGTGTCAACAAAATAACTTATTGAGCCGCAGTCCAGGGCTTCTTTCAAGCCGTGGCAAGTGACCACCCTTCGTAAGGGCTCTGCGGACAGCATTAAGGGCGTGGGGGAAGAACGGGAACCCAAAGAGCGAGAGGGGAAGGGTATGGCGATGGGGTGCAGACCGTATTTATCGGACAGTAATTGTGTTAACAGTTGGAGAGGGCGTCACCAGGCGCTAGGTACTGCCCTCGTAAATATTCACCACGAGGGTGCGCTACACCGCGTGACGCATTTGAAGGGGGAGGGGGATGTGAGGGTGGAATGGAATGGGTTGGAAAGTATCTGAAGCGTCGCTCTAGTGAACACTCTCAAATGCTGTAGGTAATTTCTATTCCAAGTTAAACACTACCTATTAAATTTACAAATAATACTTACAAAGACTAGCTAAATACTAGCGATTCAATCGCACGATTCAGTCGAATTGATTGAAACTTTCTTTACAATAATATTACCGTTTAATTTAGTGAAACTTATTATTCACCTGTAGAATGTTGCAAATACTAGGCCAACATTCCCCGTCTGGTAGATGTGAACTCCTAGCCATGTAACTTTATTCAGAAAAAATGTAATCTAAGAAAAAAATTCCATAAAGGGGAACTAGCCGTTGTTATTAGGTTTCTGTAAATCAGTAGCAAAAATTAGTTTATTATCATCAACGCGGTCATAGGAAGTTCGTGACTGCTCTCTTAACAATAAATTTTTAATTTACTTATTTATATCTTGCTAGTCTAACTGGCTTGATGTTGGTACACCGTGTAGCCAAAGCTTTCACTTCGAAATCATCCATAAGGGTAATGATAATTTTACATCGCATTATCAGATTAAGCTTAAATCTGATGGATACATTTAAACTTAAATGTATTGCCAACATCGGCTATCAAACCAATTTACTTGCTCTCAAAAAGATATTCTGTTCTGTCTGCTCCGAGCGTGTGAAACAAATATTACATTATGTCTTAGTTTGTTGCGTTATTAACTTGTATTATTTACGGCAAATGTTCACTTTTGTGACTTCTTTTAATATTTATTCGTATATTACTTAAATTCGCACAAGTTGACAATTCGTATTAGGCAGCCATATTACTTTATTTTCGGTAAAGTTATATGACTTTGATTATAGGCAAGTCTCACTCGGTTTCATATTTAGCATTAACAACGTATGTACAGGACATCAGTTCAAATCGAGCAAGACAACATTGAAAATAATTGCGTGATGTATTTCAGAGGGTATAAAATGGAAATATGAAGGAAATGTGAACTATCCATTTGGAGGAGCAAAATTTAAATACTGGGCCGTTTATTACATCTCGACTGCATTCTAAATGGATTTTAACTCTTTCGTGATAGACAATACAACGTGAAGAAACCGTGAGAACGAGGTAAATTTACTGGGTTCTCGGGAAGAATAAGAATTCACGACCAAATACAGTAGAATCCAATACAGAAACAATACGAATCCCCAATTTTGTTGTAAATATCATATACTAATAAGAGTAAATATTTTAAGTAGCACGAGTAAAATATTTAATATAATACCAGCGTAATGAAGAATTATACCCGGTATTCTCAAACATAATGGAAAGAAAGGCAAATGGGAGAAATTAGATTACCATTTTTTATCTTTTAAACTGTTAACTCCCTTTTCTGTGTCTACATTATCGTGTATTGCATCTCCTAATTTTCAAAGAATTGTAAAAATTTTCCTCCTTTGCTTCCATGACTTCTTTTGGATGTAATGAGTTTTATATCCTTTGTTTCATAAAATATAAATAGAACCATCTTTATTGTCTAAAAAGTAGTTAAAACTGCGGATGATCACGTTGGGGGCAATAAACTACGTTACTAAAATATAAACCACCCACATCATCCGAAGTAGTATGGAAAACAATATTTATTAGGAAATTGCAACTCTCATTAAATTCTTTTATTAAAATCTGTAAATTATTTCACATTATAGAATCATACACATACACACATTCATTCACATTATAATACATATCCAACCTATAGTTTCTTTTCATCAACCACATCCAATCCCACTGAATATAGAGGAAGATTAAACTGATCGATTCTTTCTAATGACAAGTACAATGTGTATTGTAAAATAAACCAAAATAGTGTTTTGTATTTTGCACTAAGTAATCTTCAATTTTTATAATTTATTTTGACAATGTAAACATGAAAATGTTTTGAAAGAAATAAGAGTTTCAGCCTTGGAAAGAGCAGTAACGTATATTTCTAAACGCTGCAAGTAAATTATCTTCTTCTGTGACATTTCTTCCATTTTCTTTTTCGTTCCCTTCGAAATGTATGGCTTGGAGTGCAGTGAACGCTGTGGTTCCGTGGATGGTGAAGGGGTCGTTATTGCGTGTTTGGGTGGTATGTTTCAATTAGGGGAGGACTCAAGAGTGGTCCCTGTAAGAGGAGGGGGTGGGGGAAGGGTAAGAGGAATGAGGAGGAGGAGAGAACCATTGAGCCCATTTACGAAAAATCACACGTCGTTGAAGTGAATCTCTGTGCCGAGGATGAGGGATTGTGTGTGATGGGGGAGGGTGACGGAGGATATTCATCATATGGGAATCGTCATTTCGTGATATTCGACGTAGTGTTCTTCGTTGTTATACTTTACTGAACAGTCCACAGAAATAGCGAAAACAGTAAGGACGAGAGTCTATTTTTGATATTGTTCTCTCCGACATTAAGCCATCTCAGGGTTAATTGGGATTTTCAGGGAACACGGATTGTGATTAACCGTCAGAAGTGCGCGTTCGAGACTGGAAACACTGATAATTTTCCTATTGCCTCCTCCTTTGTATTGTGAATCACATTTGAGAAAGCGAAATTTAGATATTTTGCATTTTGAAAACTAATCACCAGGAAAAGTAACTAATCAATACACTTGTTTTATGTTTTAAAATAATATGTGCGCTCTAAGTGTTTTTTTAAATCTTAGTCATAATTTATTTTCATGGGTGACCCGAGGTCGTCATAGCGTAATCGGCTTCCAACTTTGGTTAAGATGTTTAAAATCCTGGTTGATTCAAGTAGAATTTGTTGTGATGGACAAAGCGGGTTAGCCGTGGGTTTTCTCGGGGCGCTCTCGATTCATCTGCCTTTCATTCCACCGCAACATTCACTCATCATCATTCACCCCTCACCTGATTCCCACATCACCCTTCACATCCCCGTCATTGAGAGGCCGTCTGAGAACGGGCGGTGGTCGTGTACAAAGACCAGGACGTAGAGGTACCTCCATGCGAAGCCCCTTGAGCAGTGTATGCTGTTCAAATTCCTCTAATACTGAAGCTATTCTGACACCATCCATTCAAAATATATTTTCGGTACATTTATGATCATCCCATCTAATATTCTTATTTTAAACATTTCTATGAATGATTCGTGACCGTTAAAAGGTTTATTCTTTACGTAAGAATCCTTTATGGATTTTGGCCTTTCCTTCTCCTATGACGTGACTTATCATCTCGTGTTCATCACCTTTCTTCGCGTTTCCAAGAAACAAGTTTCTTCCTTCCATTCCCTTTGTGATCGTGAGTTGTGACAAGACGAAATGTCACCTGCGCTTCAAGTCGTAGTTTGCCAGGGAAATATAAACTTATTTGACTTCAGCCGCTCCGAGGCGAAATATAAAGGACTTCCCTAGAGGTTGCGCGATTCCATTGCATTGTCTTAAATGATCAGTCACCTTTATGTCCGAATGAAAATATTTTTTTTGCTTATTGTAATTTTTTATTCTTTGTATTTATCAAATTGTTGTTGCCACAAGAAAGTTGTGGAGAAGAATCAATTTGCGCAGATAGTAATCGTTTCAGAGATTGACGATAGAAGAATATTTCGATTTTCAAGAAATTCCATCGAGTTGATGACAATCATTGTATTCATTTAATTAAATTCTTTTAAGAAATTAAATATTTTTATAAGGTTGTTTCGATTATTTGGATTATATTAGTATTTTATCCACTTTCTCATCCCGATTTTAATTATATTTTAGTCTGTTGATTTCGGAAACTATATTCACGATTGTATCTGGTATGTTTACACTTGTTCTATCTAAGAACCGTTAATGATCGGTAGTCTCTGATTATTTTTTGCGTAAATTATTCTAAAGTATCATTTGAATATATTTTTTCGTAAATTTATTAACTTTTCTTGTAAATATGATACTGGTATGAACACGTATTCGTATCATGGGCAGTATATTTAGCTTGTTGCTCAACATTCACAAGTGGTTAGTGCTTCAGACCGATCTTTGAAAAATGATTTAAGCTGTGCCGGGATAATTACTTTACACATTTCATGAAGTTACTTCATTTCTATGTAATTTCTTTCCTTTTAGTGTTCTTAACCTACAAGCACACGCGCCAATAACCAGAACTTAAGCATACGCGCGGGGTGGATTCCACTCCAAAGAAAATATTGTTTAAATGAAGGAATTTGTCTTAATTTTCACATCATAATTTTTTATTACAAAGAGGGACATAATGTTAATGCAGAATTGTAAAAATCATTTTTTCTAGAGGAAGAGTAAAACAATATTTAGTTTAGAAAAAAATATTTTTTTTTGTATTGAAACATGAAATAAGCAAACAGGAAACCAATTGTAAGATATGACGAAGAATTATACGAACACTATTCGTTTTGTTTTAGAACTCGATGTTCTCGAAACACATCGAACGTTAATTACGCGTTCTTTTGTTTCGTCAGAGAAGCTCTTCGGGTGATCCCATTCACGAGAACAAAGTCACGTGCTGATATCGTGCGATTGAAGTCACTTCGTCCCCTTCTGAACCAAAGTCCTCGCGCCAGAAAGGGAGTGCGCGCGCATAGCGACCTGCAGCTGTTTGTTTTCTGTTGCAGTAACAGCGCGCCAGGTGTGGCGACCTACCGGCGATCACACTCCCCGCTACGGCAGCCGCTCTCCGGACGAGCGACCAGCCCAAGGACCATGTCGCCCTTCAAGGACCACGCTGCCCGGCTTCCGTGCTCGAGAACAAATTCAGTTCCACGAGACACTCATGTTAATGAAGATTTGAATTATTTTTTGGCATCTAATTGAACATTCAAAGAGAAAAAAAAATGTGATGTAAAACTACGGAGAAGAAAAAAAAATTATTGTTTTACGTGTACTGGTCATTTGATGGAGAATGTTTATTCCTCTGATCCATGAACTTTGTTTGCTTGACAAGAATTTCTAGTTACCATCATTTCTAGTGTGCATTTTTACGTAATTGTATGCTTAGATTGTAATTGTTAATGTTTTATGAATATAAATCGCTATAGAGAAACAAGAATACTAACAGGGTATAAATATAAAATAAGTAGCAGATGCCAAAGATTCATCGAGTGATGCATGGCAGTCTGAGCATCGGACGCCCGGTTCTCTCCCTGGAGGCCGATTTTCCATTCGGTTTCTCTTCACTGTAATGGCTCACGATACACAATCGAAATGCCATCAAGATACAGCTGTCTCCATCAAGTCGTGTTTTTTCTATATCTGTTTCGTGTCCGAAAAGCACTAGGTGTTTTTTTTATTAATTTAGTTACTTTTATAATCGATACATTATTTAGAACAAAACATTTTGGCCTATTTAGACGTTACATAGATGAGGAATATTCTGTCGGTATTATGATGTAATAAAGGCAAGCGCTTACAAAATTTATTGTTGACACTTTAAGACCCTGAAACTATAATAATTTTCTTAAAACAAACAGTATCTAACAATATTTACCACCCCCGTTTTTCGTAAAAATATATTTAAATCATCGGAATTTTGATCTCAATTTTTTAACATTTTTCTCGCATCAGTGAATATTGTGAGTTTTTTTTTAGAAATTTTTAATTACAATTGTTGGAAATAAGTGACATGTTAGCCGCTTGCTTGATTGGGCCTACAGTTTTACGTTCTGGGAATTGTCCAAACAAAATGTGCTTCTCGATATGCAAGGAAGACGTGTCGCGGTGTACATATGCAAAAGATATGTACATGTTTTGCTTGGAAGTTCTTAAATGTTGTGCATACTTCGAATTCCAACCAAGGAGTTTTGACAAGGAAATATTGATTGACAGATTGGTATATTCCACGACAGTGATTTATTCAGAATATTCATAAATATTTGAACTTTAAGAAGTATTTTCTATTGCTGTGAACCAAAAAATAATAATAATAATTATAATTCCACTTTCAATCACTTTTATATCTTGCAGTCTGTGAAGAGTCTGAACAAAATGATGCTTCACCATGAAACTTCCTCTCATAATATATATAAAAAAAAAAACATTTCAAGAAGAAATGCCTGACAATGTAACACTAGAACAATAATGCGTACTTTAAAATACGTTACTCTTTCAAAAGAATTGAGAGGAACTTTATTTAAAATAATTCGTTGTTCAGTCATTCAGTGTTAATTCGTTTTTCTGCTGCATTTTACTGTGTATGCTTTTCTTTAAAACCCCTATATAGTTAAGTAAATGTTTTTATGGAAAATCTTGGCCCAAGGATGAATTAAAACCCTTGGGTAAGCTTGGCGTTGGGGACGCGCTAAAGGGATGACAATACAATACTTTTGCTCATTAATTCTGTCCAGTCTATAAGCTACTCCTTATTTCTCCATGTAACCGGTTCATAACCGGTCCAGTCATCTGAGAATCTTCCCCAACGACCTTGCTATGTATAGTATGGATAATACAAAGTGTTGTATTTTTTAATAAAAATAACAGAAGAAAACCTACCTTAATTAAAATGACTTTTATTGATCACTAGATCCTTTGGATACCCTGTATTTTTGTGTTAGTAGACAGCGTGTAAACAATCTGATTTCTCGTTGATTTTAATCTGTCTCTGGATGACATGATGTAATGTATTTATTTATTGTCAATGTTTGAGAATCACATTTCACGCGCTGGTTGCTGAAAATGTAAAACTGAGCGACAACCTCCACTTCCCCTCCACCTCCTGTTCCATGATTTTAGTGCAATCTTTCCGCCACCGATGTGTTCGCGCGTGATATTGATGTGATATGAAGTTATGCTGCTTTTCAACGACCAGTGGCCGTTGCACATTCGAAATGAAACATTTAAACTCGTCTACGAATGAATCCCCGCACATAAAAGCAGAATGGCTGTAATAGGATGACTGGCCTCATATTTGGTAAGTGGGCCATTATGTAAGGGCGTTTGCAATTAGATTTTGTTTACTAAGCGGCGCAGTACAACCTCATATGCATTTTATGTACTTTCAAAATCCCATCATTTGTGTTTCGAAGGTTTATACTAAAAGCAACTCACGCATACCTAATTGTATAGTTCTTAACAATTGAATATTTATGAAATAGAAATTTCTACCGCACGCAATATTGTTTTATTTCACTCTTTTTATTGGTAATAAACCAATTAATGAAGAGAGCGAGAACAGAAATTTGTACTGTAATAAAATAAGTTCATATTTATCACTTGTTAGCTTAAGTTAAAAAACTAAGAGTAATTTGGTTAAACCAAAAATATTTGTTTTGTATGAGATTTATTGTTGATTACACATCTAAAGAATAATATAAAACTTAGTATATTTCTATTAATTTTATTTTTTTCGTCTAATTATGGACTTGATAAAATTTGAGAAATTATGCCCACTCTCCCACTTAACTTGTGACTCGAAGTTCCCATGAGATACATTTTGTTGCTGGTTTTGATGTGTCCTATCATAATGAAAAAATTATTATAAATAGTAACAAAAATAAGAAACAAGGATCCTTTTTCATATGAATATTGTTCTTAAAATATTATAGTAGTGCAACATTTTTCATGGGTATTGAAGGTAATTATATTGAAGGTATTAACATAATTAGGGAGTCAGTTCAGAATACGCCAATTGAACTCAATAGTCATTATTAATTAATCGTAATTAATGAAAATACAACATTAGAGGAAAGGCTTTGAGGAATTTTGATGTTCACATAAGGACTGTACATGCCAGAGATCATAACGTTATTAAGTCAACAAATATTAGTTTATTCATTTGAACACATTATACCATGTTTTCATTACTATAACATATTTACTCACACACATTTGTTAAATTTAATTGACAATTTTACAGTTATGATAGGAGTCAGCGTGGCTCAGGGGGTAGAGCGCTAACTTGCTGATTGGATGGCTGGAGATTCGATGCCCAGTGCGGTGGGAATCTTTCATCAGATCTCAACGTCCAGACTGATTCCCAGGTCTACTCAGCCTGCTGTAAAATGAGTACCAGAGTCTATCCTGGGTCCAAATCGGCTGGAGCGAGATGCTGACCACATCTCCTTCTAGTGCCGAGGTCAAAGAAATTGTGGAACTCTACCTTCTGCAACTCCCATGGGCACCTTCGGGGTCTGTTGTGGGAGAGTTTGATATGAAATAAAGATGATGACATATAATGAATTTTCGATAACGTTTCTAACGTCGTCCGTTCTAAAACAATACAATTTAACTGTAAATACAAACAAGCATGTTTCAGCTCTTATTTAACATTCAAGGTCCTCTTTCGTTTAAAGTGATTACGTTAACTTTGTGACAAGAAAAAAAAAGGTAAATTTCCTTATAAAAATTTCCGTATGTAGCCTACACTTGGCTTACTACGAGCAACAAAATTTTGAAGTCACGTTAATCTTGCCTTCTCAGAAGAAAAAACTTCCACCATTGGTTTCAGAACGTAGATGTTGTAGAACACGAAGCATCGCGATACAAGCAAACATCAATCCGAGCAGCTTCTCGAATAGTATCCATAGTCGGTCATCAGAAACGTTGCACGTAACTAACTAATTACACAGTTAACGGTGTGAGATGATATCACCTCCCCAATAAAACTCACGTTTGTAATCACAGGATATAAATGTTAATTATTTTTACGTGACACAACTTTTTATGTCATAGTAACCTTGTCTTTCTTTTAGATTACGTGATGTCGTACTGCTAATCCAACACGAATTAATGGATTTGTGACATTTCGGGTCACGCATATAGTATATATTTTTTACATCACATATCCCAAGAATTAATTATTGTTCAATATTTTTGTGCGTTTTCTAGTGACTACGATCCCATGCACCGCCTTAGTTCATGCGCTCTCGCTAACGTGCGCATACTCCTACCGCGATCTTCGGACTGTTATCACGTCTACTCTCCTCGACAGTAACTTTCCGAGTCGACTATGTTGCACACCCCCTTCTCAATATTTTCTCCATTCCGATGTTGTGAAATAGTTTTTCAACTTATGATTACTTTCTCCCATCTCACTCTTTCTTTTTATGTTTCGTTTTTTTCTCTTTAGTGTCAAAATTTATCCCTTTGTATATTTTACCTTGTGTCTATATTACTTCAATCAATAAATCTTCGTTTTTCCCCCTTCACTTTCTTTGCACTGAGTGGAGCGCAGATCACAAATGTAAACAACACTGAAGTCTGAAGCGTTTTAAGGAACATCTAATGACAGCATTTAACATGGGAACCTTTCTTTAATTTTAAAACTGGCATAATTTGCTTGTATTATTGTTATATTACGTTTTGTAAGAAATGTAATAACATATTGCATTTGATGAGGACAACCCCATAAAATTCTCAATAACACCAAACGGATGCTTGGATGAAACCACAGTCTTTCGTTTCAAAGAAAGCACCAAGTAGATGTGAGCACAGTGCGAAGAGATTAAGCTTCATCTTAGAGAACGGAATCACATGGAATCACAAATGATATTTTCCATTCCAATGTTCCGTAGGTTATTCATTTTCATAGTTACTATATTTCATTTTCTATTAAAGTCGCTTACAGATACGTTTCTTACAGTTTAAATTCACCTTAATTCTAGTATCGTATATTGCACGGAGAGTCAGAATTATGTTCCACTTAACACAACTTTCAGACAAGTTTTCCAGTAAGGGAAAACATTCATAATATAAAGAAATACAATTTATGTAATATAATTTACAAAAAGGAATACCTTGAAACATGAAATAGAATATATTAATAAGAAAGAAGTTAACTTATTTGTATCTAGCGCGTCTCTTCCACCACCATGTGCTTCTTTGTAAAGATCATCACAAGTGACGTCATCACACAAGTTCCCCTGAGACAGCAGTCGAGCAATGATGTACATTCTGCATGGTTGTTCATGTTCTGTCCCAGCTGACGACCGTTTTCTTGTGAGTTCAGTGTTAAAATCGTTCAATTTACCTTGAGTCTTTAGCGATTGGAGTCTAAATACCATAGCAACCAATTTCTACAAGGAAAAAGGCTTCATCAACGCATTTACGTAAGTTGTAAACATTATTATTCAGTGGTAATGTCCGTTCCGGATGCTCTTTGTTGTTAGTAGTGACAAATTGGGGTGTCAAAATGTATCCTAGTGATTAACTAACATTAATAATTAATTACCAGTGTACAAATTTTGAGTATGCATCTTATCTGAATTAGTTCATCTTGGGGAATTCACTTCAACAAAGATAATACAAATAATATAGATACATAAGATGTAATAAGAATTGCATGTTAAGCGGTTCGGAGTTGCTTATTTAATTATGCGAAAATATCGACTTTTCATTCAGAGATTGTATGTCGTGAAAGGAAATATTTTATTATGTACAGAATTCAATGATTTCGTTCACAGCGTCCCAAAGAAACAGTTCCACACAAAATATTCAGCGGTTTAAAAGCAATGTAAGTCACTTTCATGTCATTTGTTTTACGTCACCCATTATTATTTACTTATATTGAACAAATGAAAAATGATTATCTTCATTATTCCTGTTTTCATCAAATAAATATTAGACAATTTCGTGATATCAATGTTATACCGCCTAAGAACAATGTAGACAGACTTTTCAGTCTTCGTCAGATTTGGAGTTATTACGCTTTTGGCGATTTATTCTTAAAAGTCTGTATTAAACATACTTGGGAAAGACTGAAAAACACTTATTTGACCTCACAATAAATGGATTAATTCTAGAAAAATACACAAAGATGATTGTAAAACATCGCTAAAGTAGATATATTTGAACACAAATTAAAACCGGATAAAATAAAACCAAGTGTCAATGTCATCATTACTCAATGCGTGTTAAAATTTGTTTAATACTTTTAGAAAGAAAGAAACTATTTATAAGGAAATAGATTTTTGAATTACACATTCACATCGCAGAATTTTCTGCCCCGTTTGGACACGTCTTTGATGATGTGTCAGTATTNTTTTGAATTACACATTCACATCGCAGAATTTTCTGCCCCGTTTGGACACGTCTTTGATGATGTGTCAGTATTTATACAATACTTTTCTGTGTAGTACGAGTGTTCCAGAAAAATGACAATTAAGCATACAAATGAATGTCCACTAAACTGGAAAGGAGTTTAAAAACTAACATAACTATTACAAAAAGTTTCTCGAAGTAAGATAATTGGGGCTTCGAAGTAGATAATCTCCGAAGTAGGTAATAGATAAATCTCATGAATAAATCTACACTGACATTGACCTTTATTCTTAAGCCATTTAAATACTTTAGGAACGCCTTAGAAAATGTCGTACTTCTAATCTTGATCAAATGAATTAGATACAGTGCTACACATCCAAAGCTATCATTGAGGTTTTTTCTCATGTAGCCTGAATTATATTCCCGCAACGGTTCCGGACCGTGCGTCCATGGTATTGTGATGAATATAGGAAAGGTCGTTAAATTGTGTTTCAACTCAACAAGGTTCGGGAGATAAGAAATTATTTGCGCACACCTACGATTTTACTAGATTTCTTTGTTTTATTCGTAGTAAATTCAAACTATTCCAATTTTATTGTCTCAAATATCACAAAGGACACTTTTTAGTTTTTGTTTAGATTTTAGGGGATTTCACAAACAGTAACCACAATTAAAAAAATTAACTTCTAATAATAAATTATAACAAAATTTACCTCACTACGAGCTACCCTAACGAAAGTACAATCGTATTATAGCCTCCTAAATAACGAAATTCTTTACAAATATCTAAAACACGTGAAAAATTATAAATTGCAGAAACGTCTGTAATACTGAAAGTACATTATGGGAGTAGAACGAGTTTTAATAAACTCTCAAATTTTTATTATGTGAGTTTTCTTTTTCTTATTTATATCTAGTTATTAGGTCTTAAACGTTTGGCCTTGACTCTTATGCAGAAATGGTACATAACCAAAGTAACTAATATCGTTGCTTCTGATGTTTTTCAAGAAAAATTAAAGTGCGCCGTGAACCGTGAAGTTTATATAATTTTGGATTATAAAAACACACATTTTTACTGTCAATATCATTTTGCTATTCGATAGCTTTTCGAAAATGTGAGGAGTCGTGGGTTGGAGACAAAAGAAAGGGACTTCGTAAATTCGGGAAGATTCAGTGGAATGTTTCTAAACCCATAATCAGGTTGTGATAGTTAACGGATGAGTAATGACGTCTACATGGTAATGAGAATAATAACTAATGCATGTAATGCGCTAATTAGGTGAGGTGTGTTG
Source organism: Laupala kohalensis (assembly GCA_002313205.1). NCBI lineage: Eukaryota > Metazoa > Arthropoda > Insecta > Orthoptera > Trigonidiidae > Laupala > Laupala kohalensis. The sequence goes on from NNCF01126672.1 coordinate 708,216, forward strand.
TGTTGATGAGGTATAAATCCGACATTGGGAGGTCTACAATATTGACATATTACATAGCTCCAACAATCGGTGGCTTTGATGATCATGTTCGCATTCCCAATCCAATATTCCAGAATGGTTTACTAATTTTCTAATCCCGCAATGTCCCTGCCCCGCAGGAAACGCTGGATTATCCAAACATGGAAATCTAAATTAGAAATAAGTGACACCAAAAACTTTAATTGTTTAAACGTCTGCAAAAATACAGTTTTTTATGCCATACCAACCCCAAAATTACCTGTAGTATTGAAAAATGAAAAAATGTACTTAATAATTATTTTCCATCGAAGCTCATGGAAGTGTGTCTATGTTTGATCAATTAATTATGAAATTTAAAGAAAACAAATAAATTACGGTTTTGAATCGAAATTTTACATTTATATTTATTACGGCTTCTGTTTTCTTTATTGGTATCCAAGACAAATCTAATAATCCAATAGGGGAATACGGACATGCAAAAATTGAATCTGAGGATCAGCAAAAAATAATAACAATAATAATCACAAAAATAATCAAAATCAACACAACAAATATTTCACTTGTTCGTAATATGTTTATGATGTATCAAGAATATATTTTTCGTTTATCAAATTACTATGAATATACTTAAACTAGTACATTAAAATTAGGACAGCAGATTTCGTGAAATTCAATAATAATAATGATATTCTAATGAGTTTCAGCAATGAGAACTTTATCTAAAATGATAATAGTTAAAACAGTTGTTTTAACTGTAGTTGCTTAACTGTTGAACTTAAGAAAACTGTTGGCGTATTTTATTACTGGAAACTGGTGATATGAATCTCCCAAAGGGGATTCATGAACATGTTAATATCAACTTTCTCACTTCTATCAATTATAATGTTCTGTGATCGGAGGTTAATGCAGAATTTTATCGTATATAAAAATTAAAATCTAGGAGAGGCAAAATAAAACTGGCCTGGTAAATATTAGCACGGAATGAAGCCTTGTTAATGAGCAGGATAACTGCCCATCACAGAAAACGCTGGAAATTGCCACTTGACGTCGATGGAGCGCTGTTCTTTACTTTCCGACCTGTGAGACGCGTAGCAGCTCTCTCTGCTTGAGGAATAGCAGCAATGGCGTTTTCAATGTTCTGTAGCTCTTCCACTGTGTGAGAATTATTCGAGTACACCTGATCTTCAATTTGCCCCAAAGATAAAAATCATACTTTTGACTGCTTTTTTATTGCCTCTGCTAATTGTCCTCTCCTCGCCGAATACCTGATGCTCTCGTAACAAGATTCTCAAGGTGGTAAATGCTGTTGCAACGACGTCACCGGTGGCCATTTCGAGCATTTTCTGCAAATGGCAGTTCGTTTTCATTAGCAAGCGTCATTTCCGTGTCAGGACTACAACTCTTTTACGGGCCAGTTTTATTTTACCCACTCTGTATAAATCATGCTCATTACTTAATCTTAAATATATCCAGAAAAAACAACAACATAAATGATGACTTTTCTTTTGTCGATGTAATTCACAAAAAATTCTTATTTGAGACATTACCCAAGCGTAAACATTAACCACTATTATTTAATTGAATTTCTGTAATGACTAAGCAGTGTAGAAAGTCAACAAGCTCAATTATTTTACTGAATAGCTATAAAATTAATTTCGTTTTGATATGCGTTTATATAATTGGGATTTAAGCGACTGAGGGAGTTTGTTTTATTTTAAGGCATCCACTGTTGTAAAAATTTTACTATTTCAACTGCCATGTCGCAGTATTCTTCAATAGTACGTTTCACCAAGGATACAAGCAATGACATGGTATTCCCGTATCCGTTCACGTATCCATTTCGATGTTGGCAAGTCTGTTAACGTACGTCATAGCAACAGAAGTTGACTGACAGGATCGTCTCATGTGGAAGATGTTAATCCACCCCCTTCTTGCGCTGTCCTCGCACGGAGAGACGCCAGTGTCTCATCCTTCATCTACCCTTAACCCTGAAGAGATTACTGCGCTGCACTGCTTCTCTGTTGCAGCATTCTCTAAGCAGTCGAAATTATAACGAGGCTCCTTGAGGCAATGGGGATAATTTGGACACTCAGAAAACAACTATGTACACATGACAAGTTGCGGGAAACTTTTTTCACTTCTATTTCTTAGCTTGCGCAGTGAGGCCTTGAGACCTGCTCTTCCACTTAACCATACTGGGGAAGGGAAAATTAACTGAAGTGAAGGAGGGTAAGGTACCAAAATCTGGAGTATGCGTGTGAAACACAAGCTGAACACATCACCCAGTTCGTGATTTGTATTTCCTTTATTATTTTTCTTCCGGTTTGACCTTGTTTCCCACGCTCGTTTTGTCAGATTTTACCCTGGACTTTCCGATACTTTTATAGACAAATTGAAGCTTTGAAATTTTGTATTGTATTTTCGCTCCGATAATCTCAATTAAATGACAAAAGAAATTAAAATCAAAAAATAAGTATCAAGATGTAGGAGTTATCTGTTTCGGTGCATATGCAATATGTCTTCATTAATATTATGTTTATAAAATAAGTTCATTACATCTCTCAGTGGAACATTTTCTGTACACTTTAAATTTAAATAAAGTTCTTTCCTTAGTAATTTTAGTTCAGTTCTCGCTGTCTGTACATTTTAATGTCTCAATGACAGTAGTATTGACCGAAAAATCTGTAAATTATTCATTAAGAAATGCGACTTTTTTAAAATGCTTTTAAATATTAATAAAACAACATTTTGTTTTTAAGAACAAATAGCATTTTAAATAAACGTAGAAGGTCGTTTTTATTAATATACTAAACCTTGAAATGGGAGAAAATTAATTTACACAATATGTACATAATTAATATAAAATATGATTACAAGTTATATGTAGTGTAAGTCGGGGTAAAGGTTTACACGAGGCAAAGGTTTGTATTGACGTTTTAACAGGTGGGAGAAGACTTTCTGCCTAAATCCGGTATGTAACACATTCGTCTACCTTCCGTCAGTCGCCTTGTGGAACCCCGTCAACTCCATGTACTGCACACTGAAGAAAATGAGGTGAAATCATTTTTCTCATTTTCGATGTTATTTTCCACAATATTTACGTAAAATTAGGTACTCAACATAATTATCAAAGATTTCAACCACATATTATCTGTTTAGTATGTATAATAAGTTTTGAAATGCCACCTATAAATTTCGGATTTCCCAGTTCAACGAGGAAGAAATTCCGTCTAAACAAAACTGTTCGAAAAGGGACAAAAGTTTGCAAGTGACTTGGAGCAAAGGTTCGCAGGTGCCTATCCGCGAACCTTTGCCCCACACCTTCAAACCTTTGCCTCCGACACTGTTTCAAAATAAAACTATTCTTCCTTTCTTTTTATCTTTTGTGTACAATTCATGGATTACTGATATGTTAAAAGTAAGTATTGAGTATTCGGTAACTCATGGAAGACTTCGATCAGACTTCAACGAGGATCAAGAAATTGTGCAATTTAGACAAAAAAAATTTCGGGCTCAACCTAAAATCCTTGAGATTTCTACTTTACTCTTACGCTAAGAAAAAGAATATTAATTGCCCATTCTCAGAGTCTACCAAGATGGCTAGGGAAGATTTTACCAAAGCTTTCCTAAAAAAGGAACAGATTATCTCTGAGGACCCCACGAAAAACGATTGTGGCTCGAACCATGGGATAACAGATTCCAACTCAACCAATACTTAAACAATTTGGAACAAACACTCCTTAAATACAAGTTTCCACCACATAGTATACTTAAAATGGACGAAACTAGGGTTAAAACGGTTCCCAAAAAAATTCCCAAGGCTGGAAAAAATGAGTTTGGCAAGTCTGTGTCCGCAGAACATGGAAAACTGTTACTGTTGTCTGTGCTATGTGCAACTCGAAAATTTGTATCTCCATATTTTATATTTGCAAGGAAGAGGAATGATTACGCAGTGCGAATCTTTCCCCGAACTGCGGGGCAAAGGTTTGCAAACACATTTTTTGAAAAATCTTAACGTATTTATTAAAAATTCACATTTTACCAAAGGTAGAAGAGATATTGAGCTACAACACAAGCCATTTTTGTGGACGATTAAATGAACTCCAAGCCAGAGAAAAATCTAAGTGTCTGAAATGCAAACCTTTACCCCGGTTTACCCTATGTTGTTGTATGTAACACCTCATCCTTGACCCTAGAACCGAAGAGAAAATTTGTATTGACTTACCGATGAAAACTTTTCAGATTTTTTGACATATCTCATGCTACTTGAAAATGTCATTGAATTAGCATTGATTCTTGATGCACACATTGCAAAGTGCTTTTCTTCATTTTCCTGGTTTTGACGTAGTACTATATAGCACTCATTGCGATTTATTGTTGGTCAGCTTCTTTCTATGTTCACGTTCTTTGTTTTGTTTAAATCTTGGCAACCCCAAAATTATTCGAAGCATTGAAAACTGAGGAAATGAACTAGAATCTTCCATCCAAGTCCATGAAAGTATGTTTATATTTGGTAATTTTTTTAACGAAATTGAAAGGAAAAAATAAATTACGTTTTGGACCCGAAATTATACAATTATATTTATTCCGGCTTCTGCTCTCACTATTGGTATCCGAGACAAATCTATTAATCCAGTAGGGAAAGTTAAAAGTGCAGAATTTCGAATAATTGGATTTTTTGTCAATCGAGAATCTTTTCGGCTTAAGACATCCTAGTTTTCGTTTTAGGTACTGAAAACATTTTCAATGGATATTTATGTTTATTCAATAACGATTATTTGCGTAAAATTTCAAAACCTGACCCAAGTGTGGCAACTCATCTGGGAAATAAATACTGAAATCGTATCTAACATATTCGTAGTGACACAAATTTGTAACATTTTAAATACATGGGTAAATCGCATGTATTTGTGGAAAAGAAGACAAGCCAACTAGCGTCTGAGCGTTCGTTGCCGACGGAGTGTTGGGCCGAGTGGTGCCTCGAAGGCGCGCGAATGCACTCTAATGGAAGTGACAGAATGGGAACTTGTTTCCAAGTTGTCAGCGTTGGCACGCGGCGTCTGACGCCTGAGTGGGTTCTTCAATCTTTGGGAAATAACTCTAGGGGAAAGAATTTTCGTTTCCGCCGCCCAAGGCGGAGTAGCAACTTGTCTCGCGACGCCGCTGACGGCGGGTGTTTCTTCACTTCCCGCCCCCATAGGGACACGTGGAAATGTCATGGCTTCAGGGAACGATCTTAGAGTAGTATTGACTCGCTGACCGCTATGGAACAGTACTTTGCACTATATCATATATCACCTACTTATTGTCGACCTCGGGAAACCTAGTGAAGCAGGTTCGATTCCTGCTTGTGACGGTGAAAATCATTATAATAATACGGCAAAATCCTTATATTTTTACACGTTTTTAGGGTGAATAATCCAACCTGTAATAAACAAATGCTCACCTTGTAGCCCTAGAGTCGAAGATACGTGCAATCACAAATTTATCCATACCCGGCTTGTTCACTTCAAAAATAGAAAATCAAATTCGATTAACCCCATAAGAAAAAGATTTGATTGCGAATAGCAACTACACATTATCAATGCGTCGGAGGGCTCTAATGACCTCGCTGTTGACGAGCCCTTAAGCCCCACAAAAAAATGCGTCGGAAAAATTATTATAGTGCAAAAAATTGTCTTTTATTTTAAATTTTAATTCATTTATTTCGAAAAATTATCTTGATTGAATATTTTTAGATTTAAAATAAAAATGTGACACTCGAAACTCCAGTGATCAGCCCTGCTCTTTTTGTAATTCATTATTCTTAATATCGTAAGATAAAAAAATGAGGAAGGAAGAAACAAATATATTGTGTGAAACAGATACAGTCAATGAATGGAGTGAGTGGTTTAAGGGGTTCATTTGAGAAAGTTTTCTTTGCATTGTCCGAAGAATGTGGATAAAACCAGGATATTTTTTTATTGTTCTCTCTTCATTTATTTTAACATCTACTCCTTGATTTGTTGAAAGAATTTTCGCTTAAATTGACGCTATAGTAACCAAAGATGAATATCTCGATTTGAATGGCACACTTCAAGGAGGAGAAACCAATGGGTATCTGTGTTACAACCAAGAACGAACCTCGAATCGAATCCATTCAACTCACACGAGGAAACAAATTGACGATCCATAAATTATGATACTGGAACAGAGGAATAACTGAAGTATTGATATATGTGTGTATCCAGTGTTTCCAGGAGTTTTATATGTGGAATAGCATAAAAATCTGTGGGTTAAGAAACTTATAGAAGATCATTTACCCTTCATAGATTAGTGGAAGAAACCTCTCTTGTTATCCTATTTTGGGAATGAAAATTTGTTCCCTGAATTTTTGTCCTTTTTGCTGACCATAATTTTTCTAACTCAGTTTTTGTCTGTACCAACTTTTGACTTTCTTTTCCCAAAATTGGTCACTTTTCCATAACTAAAAAAGTTTATGGATCCTTGAGAGTCCGTTATAGAGAATTTTCAGTGTATATGAAAATAATAAAATCTTAGAATGTAATGCATTTTTACATAAAGAAAATGTAACATTCAAAATGGAGCCCTCTTTTCTATGAATTGCATATAAATTAAGATATAATATAAAATAAATGATATAATATATGATAAAAGGATATAATATATAATAATAAGATATAGTAATTAAAAGTAATGATTGACCTGAAAAATTGTGCAACTTTAAATTTGATAAAATGAATGATAAAAAGGAATTAGTTTAAATTTACAATCAGAAATGGTGGTAAACAAGATTTCATAAACAGTTGTCAGTATCAAAATGAAGATTCCGAATGGGACACGCTAAAAAGATCAAGCATCACGACCTCGCCGACGTCCTCTTCATCTCTATCTATTGTCTCTTTTCGGTGGTGGTGTTTGCTCAGGATTACCTTGATGAAGTTAATTTTGCTGGGTTTTCCAATTCTGCCTTTCGCTCTTCTTTCTACACTATCTACACCATTCTTCCCTTCCCTTCCCGAAAAGTCTCAACGCTTCCCATGTTCCACCATCTACCTTCCATTTCATAAGCTTATCCAAAAGACGTGGGGAGGGAAAAGCACCCCCCCACCCCCAAGCTGAATGTAAAAAAAATGAAAATGGAACTCGATTCCCAAACAAATTTTCCCCATTTAATCATACATCTAGGGTTTGTGCCATGTTTTTGTGCACAGGTATGAGACGTTTTACCTTATTTGAACTCCAATAGGTCAAGACCTAGCCAACTTCTGCTCAAAATTTTTGCTTAACCCTTTTTCCATCTCCTCCAAAGGTTTCCTTCACTTTTTCCATCCTTCCTTTTCTTTTCAGTATTCCTTCCGCATTCCTTCCCACTGTTTCCACTGCTGTCACTCACCGTCACCAAATCAGTCAGCGAGACCTTCAGACTAGTCATGTACGCCAATCCGAAAGCAGTGGTCTAGTGGCAGCGCCATTGCTTCCACAATCCCGCTAAGTGGTAGAGAGTAGGTTCAAATCCAGCTCGGCCGAACGAGAGGAGGTTTTCCCTCATCTACTCGAGACAAATGTATGTTCGGTACTATAAATTCCCCGGCAACACCAGCATCTCTTATCGGTTAGGAGGGAGAACAGACCTCATGTATTAAACCACGCCAAGAGGCATAAAATATATAAATACACAAAATTACTCATAAAACGTCATCGACTACAAAAGGCCGATGAAGTAATTAATATAGGCCTGATGTAATTAATACCCAATCCGGTGTTGAACAAGATTCAATACAAGACATGATGACTCATAGCTTCTTAACATTTCATTACATACTGCGGATAAAATTTTGCTATCGTTGAAAACCATTGTATTTTTCGGCGTTAAATAGATGCAATCTGTGTCTTTTTAATTTCAATTTCTGTGACCATTTTTTCCAAACTTATTATCTTTATTAAAAAATCTCTTAGTGATCCGCATAATTTAAAACTATAAATCCAGTGGGTCGTGAGGCCCAAGATGATGGCGACCGCTACTGTATACACTAGAGCACTCCAGCGTCAAGTTTGCTAGAGAACACCCATCCTCGCCTTCTTTATTCCTAGCTACTCTCTATTCGACCTCGGCTGCTTTCATGAAGTCCTCTTCCAAGTGAATCTCCCTCGACTTCGCCTCCACCAGCACCATCACGCGGCCCTCCACCGAATTAGCGCCTCGGCTGCACACACCGCTGTACGCGTCGCGGCACGGAGCGCCGTCGTCGTCGGTGGCAGCGGTACCAGCGCGGCGGACCGGGGACTCGTTCATCTAATTATAGAGCTCCCGCTGATTATTTCCCTTTGTACCCAAGACAATATTCGCGCTCTGTAACTACTCTGCCGGCGACGGTGGCGGCGGGCGCAAGGAGCCGAATAATCAGTGGTGCAACGGAGAAGGCGGGAAGGGAGAGTGGGTGATGGGGTGGGGTGGAATATGAGACGAGGAGGGTGGTGCAGGTAGCGTCTATGCGAATGCAAAGGCGCGGAAACGGATGGTGGTTTCTGGAAACGGGTTTGAGAGAGAGGGGGAGACGCAGAGGAACATGTTGCTTAGCGGTTGTTTCGCACCATGTGCGCACCACCTCAAGGAGCAGAAACTTGGTCCATGTGGGTCTCCTCCGAGCAATTGAGTTTGAAGACCTATTTGTGCTTTGTCCCGTTTCTCATTGCTTTGCTCGGACGCTCGTTTTAACTTGTCCGCGTAAAACGATTGAAAGAAGTTTTCCGACGGGAAGAAAACACGTTTGAAACAAAAATCTACTGTAAATGAACCTGATTCAATGGAAAATTTAAAAATATAACCTAATAAGAGTAAATTCAATAACATCGAAACAGATTTTCGTCTTATGAATAGCTTCAATTAAGGTGTTTGTTGACTTTAAATTGTTAAACCAATATCATACGAAAAGATGAATGCCAGTTACACTGTTTGCTGATTATTATAAGGATACTTTCTCGTTTTGTATATTTGTACGTCTGTGTAAATTCTTTAATTTTTTAGGATTGAATATTCAAGTTTGTTTTTGTTCTCCAAATAATGATTGAGGGGGAAATGAAAACAACAGATAGTCGTCATTTCCAATACCCAACGAACGGAAGATAAACAAATGTAAAATAGTCAGACCTCTGTTTTATTCATTCCGATCGATTTTTACAACATTATCTCAAAATGACAATTATGAAATATGAAAAATTACAACATCTGCATTAAATGGAGTGGGATGATATCAAACAGACGTAAAATACAAACAATTTAAAAGGATATTATTATTATTTTATCCAAGATTTTTGTTAATAATATCAAAAAGATGAATTTCAATGTTAAACAACATTTCATCATAAAATGTAAAAAAATCTGACACTTTTGTAAACTCTATTTTTTAATATTTCTGTAAGATTCACAAGTTTCATCGCCTCTTTCACTCTCATTTTTTTATATTAAAATACTTTTTAAATTGCTTTAACCAACTTTGGGGATACTTTTTTTCAACTCATCACCAGATATAATGTCGGAATCGGACAGAAATGAATTGTCACAGAAAAATAATAAAAGTGAAAAAGTGTTTCTGTTCCAGAAAACCCAACTCAAATGTTCAAGTAAATGTTGAATTTTCACCGAATTGTTTTTTTAAAATTTGTATTTCTCTTCCACATGAACTCGTTTACAAATACAGTATCTAATAACCTCCGATTCCTTTTTTCTATTCACTCAGAACATACATTGAAAAAGCAGAATATGGTGCATTTGAAATTACATACAGTTAAAATAAATACGGAAACATATTATTTCATTTCAACGAACTCAATATATCCAAATCAATGTCCTCCAATTATATCCACCCACATACCCAATTCTATGTTCACTTCCGAAACTAACGCCAGTGAAGTCATGAGAATCATCAGCTCATTAAAAAACAAATTTTCAA
>NNCF01126672.1:719883-730172 GCA_002313205.1 Laupala kohalensis
TTTTTTCAACTCTTATGATTTTTAAACACTATACTCAGAATAATCTATAGTTCGATAATAACTTGTACATGTAAATTTACAAACATATTTGCGTTAAATTACAAACATATTGACAATATATATGTATTATAACTCGCAGCTAACTTTTTATCTTATCTAGGAGCGTTTGCTGAAATTTTTTTGAATCCGCATCTGCCTTAGGACCCTTGATCGGAATTGATGGGATGGTCCCTTGCTTGCTTCCGGAGAGTAAATTTTTGTCCTCCACGTGGTCATACGCAGTTTGTGCTGTTTTTTGACAATAATTTTTTTAATTTATTTATTCATTTCATGATAAATTAAATGGCGTTTCTATGTTGCTCATTGTTTTATTGGTATAAAGCTTTTCGGGCTGCATAGCAACCATCGTCAGTAACTTACACTGAGTATTGAGGAATATTTTTGGCGAATGCCATGTTGCTTTGATAATGTTGCTAAAGCTCCACAATTACCAAGTTTATTCATTTCATTTTGAAATGTTTAGTGTTATTACAATATCATTTATAAGTAGAGCGTTATGTTCGTATCAGGAAAAACGTAAACAAATGCATTGTGTCTGTTTATTCGTTATAGAATGAAATTCATACCGAGATAAATATTACTTTTTTAATATGCAGAACACAGCATGTATCATGTCCGGTACACTTTCTTTTATTTTGTTTTTCACTCTTTAATATCTTTTGTACATCACTTTATTGATGAAGTATTAGCCTTAAAGGCTTATTGTCGTAAAAACACTATGAAACGCTTTATAAAAAAACGAGTTCTCAGTTTACTGAAAATATCTGGCAAAACAGAAATATTTTTAAAAAAATGTTATAGATCAGTTAATGCGCAAAACAACGTAAAATTATATTTATATACAGCATAATATTATTACCCTTTATCACAAATTAATACAATGATAACTCCCAAGATATGAAACTCTGAGAATTTTACAACTTTTGTTAAATCGGTCTCTTATATATTATGTACATACATATACCACAGGATTTTTTAACTTATTGGGGAATAATAAAATTTGATGATTCTGATGTCTGTCGGAAATTATAACTTTACAAATTGAGATTGATAAAGAAAAAAAAAAAGAGTGATATGGAGGAGTAATTTGGTTCTTGCTTAAAAGAGTTTTAGTCATTGATAAAGTTAATATATGTTAGTTTCGTAAGTAAAGGCAATAGAAACAATAATAGTCTCGTAACTATGGTTTCGTAATAGTATCACTAAACAGCGATTGTGAATCACATTTTACCGTAACATAATAATGTAGATAAGAAGAGATGGGAAGTTTTCCGGTCTTAAGCTATAAACGGTATTTAACATTTTAATGTCCCAATGGAAAGACTAAGTGTTCACTTAATGAATACTAATATTTTACTAACACAAGACTAATAGGGGATATTTAACGAAACCATTACTTATTGACGTAAGGAATGATCATTTATCACGAAAGAAATAACATGAACTGTCTGAAATGTTACGTATGTCAATATTTATCATGTGTAATGAAACTTGTATTCACGTGTATCTGGATATTAAAAGAGTTTGCCAAACTACTGAATAATGGTGTTTGGATTGGAGAGTCCATTTTCAGCACCTTCGGACGCTTTTCTTTTAATACTACTGGAGTGACTGCACTCATTTGAAGATCACTTCTGGTTTCATCAGGAACCGCAACTACTTTCGGGATCTCGCTACTACCCCCGTTGGTAATATGATAGACTTTATCCATCACAGTTTTGGTGAATTTAAGCGATAACCGGTGACCCAGGACCTTTGCAAAAGTTTGAATTACTCTTATTTTCTGAGAGGAACAGTATTTCAAGATAAAAGTGTACACTAAAAACCGCAACAACGAGAAAAACGCATTTTTTATTGACTCATATCACGTACTTTGTCATTATTCAGATACTTTTTAAATATTTAACATAAAAAATAATTTTAGTCACTCACGTGACTACATCTCTGTGACACGGCACTGTCAGCATCATGGGGAAGAGGATGTAGCCTCTGTTAGGTTTTTTAGCTTTTTAATTTTTTCCCCTTAATTCATTTCTCTCACACACATCATTCCTCTACAACCTTTAAATATTATTTTTTCGTATTTACGCATTGATGCATAAGTTCGGAAAATGATCGATAATATGCTAAAACGTCCTAGAGAAGTCTTTGACAAAAATGTATTCGATGCCGGGGTGGTGAGTTAAGGATATATCTAAAAAAAAGTAAAAGCCTGTACTAAATTTCAAATAATAATAATAATAATCAAAATTTCTCGTCTTTTTTTGTTTTTTCATGTAAAATTTTCTGTCGCGTCATAGGTTTTAATTCCCTCAATTACAATGTGAATGAAAAGAAAGTAAGTATATTTTAGTTTATCTACATGATTTCAAATTATGTTTCATTGTAAAGAAGTGTTGGTTCAGGTATTAGTAGTGAAAAGTACGTACAATTGAAGAGAAATATCGGGGAATCCCCTGTGAACATAATAGACAGCTACGAGCAGGTGGTATAGGAGGAGCTCTCCAAACTAGCAATTCTACGTATGGATGGGAAACACTAGGGAAGCAATGTTGAGGGGTGGTGAGATGGAGGATGAGGTTGCGCTCAATTAGCCGGCGTTTGATTGCACGAGGTGCCACCGACGGCACCCCCTACTCACGCTGCCCTTCACAGCTCCGAATCAGGATCACGTGTCCATCGCATAGATCCAGAGCTGCCAACATTGCACTTCGCGGCGTGACTATGTTACACGTCAGCGGTGAGTGAAAGGAGGTCAGCGTTAAATATGGGGAATGTATACAAAGCATATTAGAGCTGTTGTAGTTTTTATTTAATTTCGTTGCGGACATTACAGTATTATTTCCCACCGCAATACATGTTTTCATATTCAGAAAAGAACATTTATTCGTATCTCACTTTTTGTAAATTGTGATTAATATTGACTTGGTGAATATATTATAGTGTGAATGCGAATCTGGTTTGGAACCCTATTATAAGTTTGAAATATATTTATGAAACGTTTCACTTAAGTTATTTAACATACAATATGTAATATTTGTTCCTCGACCGGACCTATGCATTTGCAGACTGTGTATTATCAATCGATCAAACCTCAATAACCCATAAAACTGTACAACCTATGACACCGGCCTTGAATGCCTACAAGCCTCTATGAATAGAAAAGTCTAATAAAATTTTTAAAATTTGCTTATTGCTTAGAAAATCGGTAACTTAAATTACTAATAAATTAATTTCTATTTTCGTTAGAATGCTTTCTATTTCTGAACCTGTTTTGACAGAGTGATAACTTTATGCGGTCATTGTAAAATTTCCTGCTTCCTTTTCCCTTCGGAATATAAACAAAATATATTAATTTTTACAGTGGTCATCATTTTACATGGATGTATTGTTGGCGATTGAGCGCACTTCATCAGTGAAGCGTATGGTAATTGGTGTCACTATCATATTAGACGTTAGAAATTGTGTGAGTGTCTGCACACCAGGCCGTGGAGGTCGGTCAAAGGGGAATCCCAGTGGTCGGCGATCAGGGTACAGCTGGCCCAGGATGCCGCAGTAGCTATGAGCCGCGCTGCAACTGTTGGATCGCGTAGGTTGGTCAACCTGGCAATATGAAGAACAGAATATTGCCCAGACTGAATCATCTTGAATGATTATAAACGCAAAATGTGGACGTTTTTTCACAAAAATTGTGCATTTTTCCTCAGAATATTGTTAATAAATAACTTAAATTACTAAAAATTTCTAAATACTTATAATTTAAGAATGATTTCCAAATTTTATGATAATTTGTTAAATTAAATCACATTGATAAATCTCACTTAATTACAGGCCTCGATCATTTTTGTTAAAACTACTTATATCATTTTTAATACCAACCCGTTAAAGTCAATAGGTGCTACGTATAATCTATGGCCATACATCCCAGTGTTTCTTTTCAAAAGAGAAGAAATATCTATATTGTATGATATGTAAAAATTGATTAATCCTAGTACGATAAGTGCAGTTCCTGTCTCTTATACACATCTAGATGTNAGTACGATAAGTGCAGTTTCTTTCTAAAATTCACGGTTTTGAAATTTCTATTGATATACTTCTTGGCGATTGATTTACATTTTTATAGAGACTTTTTATAGAGACTTCAATTTAGAACCTTAAATGTATTTTCTTGAAAATTCAATACTGAAATCAATACAGGACGTAAATAGATCGTTACATGTAAATGTCATCAGCGTATACTAACGGCGTACATAACATACTATGGACAAAAACTGAGAATTAGTTGGAAATTAGAAAATGTCTATTTAGACGTTAGCAAGAAATGAACCACCTTATATAAATACTGAAGAACATCGTTCACCTATGTCTCATTCATATGATCAATTTCATAATCAAAATACATTTTTAATTTTCCCTCTCCTCTACCTCTTGAAACACGTTCTACATGTAGTAGTTTGAAAGAGTAATGTATGTTAACCATGTTTTTCCCTTTAATATTTAGTGTTTTGTGGAATTATTTTCATATAGATTACGTTGCAAGTACTCTGCAGTACAAAATTGCAGTTTTTTATCATATCACCCATTTCTGATTGACCATCCATCCGGATTACTGCTGATCCCAGCTAGGGTGGATAGCTAGGTTCTCAAGCTTAAATGAATTTTTTTTTCAGTTGATTTTAATATTAAAAGATATTAAACAAAAGTTCAAAACTTCAAAAATCCTTTTTTTTCCCTTTAAAATAAAATTACTTTTTTTAAATTTTAAATTAAAATTACTTGTTTAAAGTTTAAATTAAAAATACTTCTTTATATTTAAATTAAAAATACTGTTTTAAAATTTAAATTAAAAACTTATTTAAAATTTAAATTACAAAATTTCTTTAAATTTTAAATTTTTTTTTTAATTTTAAATTAAAAACCTTCATTTAATTTTGTATTTAAAAGCATTTTTTATTTTTTATTTCAGAAAAACCTAAAATTTTGGTCATGTTGCATGTCAAGTACTCACCCTATCCTCCGCGTAATTGGTCACCATGACGAAGAGATCCGCAAGCAGTCCTTCCTCAGAACCTTTGGGAATCAGCATGTGTTGCGGCCAACCACATCCACAGAAGCTAAACTGATCTCGATCAGTTCCAGGTTCCGAAGGTTGATCGCTCAGGTCGAAGAACGTCCTTTCATATGGGACGGTAACAGAGCTTTCTGTACTCTGCCGGATTACCCTGTTGCTTCCTGGCTGAACTGATGAACACACGCTCACTTAAGCTATCAATTAAATTATTTGGCAAATTATGTATATTCTTCAAAATTTTCAATTGAAGTTTTCGGGAGACAGGACTATTATTCCGGGATTTATCAGAAGGCACGTTTAATCAGAAATGGGAAGTAAGGTAATCAATTTATAGTTTGAACGTATTAGATTGTTAATATTTTTCAACAACATATAAATTTATAGTTTTCAAGAATGGGGTTAAAATATATATTTCAAAAATAAACACAACTCCCAAAAATTTCTGTTGCTAGTTTCAATGTTTCGATGGCATTGGGGTATTATGCCAGAGATTTTCCATTTTATTAATATATTTTTTAAATATATTCTACAATTTGTAGTATAATTGGGAGTGATATTAATAAATTCAGTATACCTAGATTTCATTTAGAGTACATGTAGATAGTAAAGAAGGTGAAGTGTTATTTTTCATACCATGAAGAGAGTTCGTCGGCTTCGCTGAGTTAAATTGAATTATCAGTAGAAATGATCCATGCGCTACAATGACTTATGTCAATTAATTATACGAATAAGAAAAATCCATGTGAGAATTAAATAT
This sequence comes from Laupala kohalensis, assembly GCA_002313205.1. Lineage (NCBI taxonomy): Eukaryota > Metazoa > Arthropoda > Insecta > Orthoptera > Trigonidiidae > Laupala > Laupala kohalensis. The sequence continues at coordinate 725,772 of NNCF01126672.1, forward strand.
GCCAAGTTAGAGATGTTATTGCTGACAAATGAGACGTGTGCAGAAAAGACTAAGATCACATGATTTGCGGGTATAATACTGTATTCNTATTGCTGACAAATGAGACGTGTGCAGAAAAGACTTAAGATCACGTGACTTGCGGGTATAATACTGTATTCACAAGGATAGATATTTGTTTATACATACCGTGCCTTTCACAAAGCAGTGTCTTTCCACGCATTGTGTCGCACGAAATTTAACTGAAAGGTTTACTGAAGAAACGTTACACACAATAAGAGCAAATAAGCTACATCGAAACATAGAGACAAAGTTATTGAAGGTTCATTTGCACATTAAATGTAAATAATTGACTTACAGTTGAATTGGAACTTGTCCATTTCTATGAAGAGGCGCCTCTGATCTCTGAACAAAAGTTGAGTCTTCTTCTCATCAAGATGGGGAGCCAGGAAAATTCTCACAGTCCCCATAATGGCTTCACCCTGATTCTCCACCTATATACCAGAACCCATTAAAATGTTTTATTATCAGTATCTGGATACCCAGAATCTTTCCTTTCTAATTCCAACACCCAAAAACAGATGAAAGATATGATTCAATCTTATGGTCTGAAACTCGCTTTTAGGAATGAAATAAATATTTAAGATTGACTGCCCCTTTGATAGCTCAGGGCTAGCGCGCTCGCATGCCACAGATACCGCGGATTCGATTCCCAACTGGGTCATAAAAATTGTAACTATTCATATCCATGTATCAGTTGATTTAGTACAACTGGTTTAATGTTTCATGATGTGTCTAGCAAGTAATCTCATGCACCTCCGTGACTCAGGCGGTAGCGCTCTAGCTCTTCACCACGTTATCCTGGGTTCGATTCTCGGTGGGGTCAGAAAAAAATTTGTAGCTTTCACATTAATGTCGTAGTTCATATATGAATACTGAAAAGCGAACTCTCCTTCCTCCATTCTCCTCCTCCTAGTATCATTAACTCTTACTAACAACTACTAACCTACTAACCCCTCCACGTGGGCCAAGTTGTTGGTAATTTCTCATTTTCAAATACTACAATGAAAGTAATAAACTCACGAAGAATTGGGCGATACCACTCGTCGTTACTTAGTTGGCCGCAAAAAAGTGATTGATAATACTTTCACTTCAGAAGTAACGGGTGAAATGTACGTGAATAAAGTAACGTACCTGTATGTTGTAAGTGAAGGGCGCGTGTTGAAGGTGCGTTACTCTCACAAAGACGGAGCCTCGAGGAGCGAAATCGAGACCTCGAGAAAAATCGACATCGCTCTTCTGCCAGAAGGTAGCGAACTCGTTCTCCTTGCTCAGGCCTTCACTTTGCACTGCAGCTCGAGATACACGCAAACGATTAAACAACAGCTGAAGGTAAGAAGAAAAAGAGACATTTTATGACGAATATTAAAGATCATACTATCGATAATACATTGCTTTACAAATCGATCAATTATCTTAACTGGTTGCAGTGATCTGCTATAAAGAAGTGAAAATGGAATCAAGAGATGGATTCAGAGAAGGTCAGAGTAATCCCGGTGAGGCCGTGAGAGATTGTTATTCACGCCTGAACACTACCCGGCACACAAAGTTTGTGAATAAATAAGGGGTATATCCCAAAAGTCAAAGTGGCCTTGACATAATAATGGCCGCATCACCTCTTCCTTGTGGCGAGGTCAAATAATGAGTTCCAATCTCCGCGAACAATTCAGATCTGATGATGAGAATAATTTGACCTTTTTGAATTTAAAAAAAATTCTGTTTTTATATTTATACTGTTTCATATATGATTATAGTTATTTATTTATAACTATTTTTATATTGTTTCATATATGATATACTCTACCAAAATTAATGAAAAGAAATTAGTTATGTGGGACATTTCAACACGTTGGGTTGTTTCGTTCAAAAATTGGACTCACTGAATAGACCCCAATAGTAATATCCGTTTTATGTCGTTAGGACTCCTACGGAATGTTTTCTGATTCTATTGTCATCATAACCAAACTAAGACATCTGAAAAAAACAAATGGTGTGGTTTACGAAGCTCTCGCAGAGTTTGTGGAAAATAGAAATTCTGACAACAAAGTAGAAACCAGAAAGTATCTTTCCCCCAAAGTCGATCATAATCCAAAGGCGAAATTATTTTTCATTATGAATCTTGACAAGTACTGATAATGGTATTGAAACCACTCCTTTATTTGCGTAATAAATTTCTACTTACGATATAATAAATTTAGTTAAGATCTTAAATAAATGGATGCATAAGATCTTAGTAATTGATGATACAACGTACTTGATCTTTTGTGTACGCAGGTAACGTTTTCTTGTGCTCTTGAAAAAGATCATCGATAAATGAATGCCAGCGGTAAAACACTGGGTCCCTCATGGCTGTGGTAGAATCTCCCATCACACTGAAGGATTCCTGAAAAAAACGTGAATTTTTAATCGATAAATTTACTTTTACATTATCGCACTTCATTAATATTAATGACAGCTAACTGATTTCGGAAATGAAAAAAAAAAATCATGTGAAATTCCCCCAAACGAAATCACTCCACTATTGTGGCAAAATGTTTTAAAATTGGTTCCTAAAGGTATGAGTTACACAGATCCAAAAAAATACTATCGTTTGTTTTCTTTACTAAAACAGGAGGAATATAATATTAAAATGATAATCAAGAAGTGGTCAAATGAAATACACAAATGTAATCATGATAATTTTCTCATACACTTTCAAACTAATGTTACTTAAATTTAGGTCAAGGAACGAATATGGCATGTCACTGCCCTAATCAGGAGCTAATGATCTAAAAATTTGTATAAAATTGGTTTGTTTTGTAAGTTAATTTACTATTTATAATTGTAAACGATTTTGTTGTAATAAAAAAGCCACTTAAATCGCTCAGAAACATTAAAAACAGTTCTCTATACATTTATTACAATTTGAATATATCTCAAATTTTCTTGCTCGATACAAAAAGCTTCTTCTTACTTTGCAAGAATATTCATGTAATGTATGGATACAAAATTTTCTCACCAGATATCTGTGGTCAGGGTCATGACACAGGGCAATGGCGAGGTGCCCCAAGTTATGTAAATCACCATACAGGTTTTTGTTGATAGATATGGTACTCGACTCAATAATGTTCCCAAGCACATCTGTACCATTTTGTTCCGTTAACGTTAAATATTGTCCATTCTCCTGCAAAAGGGTATTTGTCGTAATTATTTTCAAATAAAAANTTAAAAAAAAAACACAATATGAAATTAAAAGATTAATTGAAGGTTTCTTAAACTTTCTCCTCCAGTGTGTGTAATGAAATATTTTTGAGATGAAAGAAGTCATTCCTAAAATAATAATTTGTTTTCTGAGAACTTTCAAATTTTGAACTTGTATAGAATCACAATATACTCATAAATGATAAAGTAATAATAAAGTGACTAGACGACCGTTTTTAAATGTTATGTAATGTTAATGACAATACAAATTATTACTTTTTTATTATTGTATTTGTAAATGGGAAATGTAACGTGCTATTGAAGCTAATCTACATGGGGCGATAGGATGTAGGAGGTGGGCGGTACAGCTATTGTAAGTTTGTGGGCCGCTTAGCTCGTTTTACCAACCATTTGGCCCACATCGAGGTGTTAGTAGGAGTAGGTAGTAAAAGTAAGAGTTGGTGATATTAGGAGTAGGAGATGAATAGAAGAAGGGGTCGCTTTTTAGTAGTTACAGATATGTGAACTGGGAAATTTAAGGGAGAAGCTACATTTTTTTCTGGTACCGTCGGGAATTGAACACGGAGTGACTTGGTGGTGAGCAAGCATACTACCCCTGAGCCACCGGAGAGGCAATATAACCTATTTACACGTCTAATAAAATTTGGACCTAGTGTGGTTGATATTTGAATGGAATCATCTTGGAGCTGTACGATCTTGGGGATAAAACCTCAGAAGGGACGATATAAAAAACTCTTATCACGCACCACAAATTTAATATAAAATAGAGTAGTACTACAAATATATCCTAGCCCTACGGGGGAATTGAAAACGTTATTCAATAAAAACGTATACTAATCTCAGTGAGATTGATGACCATTGTTGTATGGTAACTAATAGTAGTTTTGCAAAAGACTGCAGTAGTCACATTTGTGACAATTTATCAAATACATCATGTCCATGCAAACAATATAATTAATCATAACCAGTTTTAATACACATACACAATAATTCATGAATTACTGTTACAATGGTTATTTTTATCTAAACATAATATATAACATTATTATAAGTTTCAAAAATGATTTTGTACTTGATTAGCGCCTAGTAAGCTCATACTTCCTTAAAGAATTCTGTGCGTCAGAGCGACTAGGGTAAAGTACC
>NNCF01126672.1:731013-764731 GCA_002313205.1 Laupala kohalensis
TTTTTTAGATATCCTGGCAAAAGTACCAGCTTAACATGGCAAAAAAAATTTACTAAAAAACTTAGCACATGGGAAAAGGAACGCAATTATATTAAAATTTTCATACCTTACGGGGCATTTACAAGAAAAATTTACCAAAAACTGTGGAAAATACTGTTCTAACGGAAAAGCTACCGCATCACGTGACTGAAAATTATGCGACCCTCATCAAAGGAGTCAAACGAGAGTCTGAATTAATTATCAAGTTTTAAAATCACAAAATAATTGTCTTCATCCAATATATATAAAAATTAGTGGAATGAATTGTTAATTAATAAGAATTTCGTTGGTGAGTATTTCCAAGTGTCATGAATAGTTGACAACGAGTTCAGTTAACGAGCATATAATACCTTAAGTGAAGTCTTATACTCACCGCTTGTACTCTGCCTGTGTGAATCGCTTCGTATATTCGATCTCTCCAGCGTTCCAAATCTTGAATATCATAAGCCACTTGCAAGTCCTCCCTCATAATGTCCTATACATATATTATTTAAAAATATCGAGAATCATCCAAACAAATAAAATGTTTATGAAATTCCTAACAAAACAAATGCAGTTGTAATATAATGTAATATCGTCTTAACCTACCATTATTTTGTATCATTGAACGGACTCCACTCAATATTTATTTTGAACCTTTTTAAAACAAAACGTCTTAACCCTGTTTGGGGCATTCGTCAGGCGTAATACTATTCCACATTCGTGCGGTGTAAGGATACGAAACAACGTTAACGTATTAATTATGTTACGTTGAATGAAAATGGAAGATGGGACCGGGGTTCGAACCCGGGATATTGAGCTCAGCGCGCTCATGCGCTCACCGATTGCGCCATCCCGTTGTGCGTCTTCCATGTTCTTCGTCTTCCATTCTCATGCGCTCACCGACTGCGTCTTCCATGTTCATTCACCTTGTGAGATCCAAAGACACCGCAATCTAAGAGATTTCTATGTTTGTGAACGTTAACGCAACAAGAGAACATGACAAACAGTTTTTCGTATGACGCTATGTCGCTGTGTTTAGTATTTATCACACCGCCGAAGGTCCCAAACATGTGCCCTATTTAGCAATATTGAATTTGTTGTGGAAAACTTGTCTCACCGAAATTTTGGCGCCTGCTTGACGCGACGACCATACTCGGCTCGCCACCAGACTGTCCAATTTGGGGAAGTAACCTTCTTCAATTGGTTCTCTCCAGTTAACTAATCGTCTGGTTCTCCCCAAACGATTACTGAAGCGCTCGAAGTTATTTCTGAAACATGGGACATCACAGTGTTTGAGATCCACGCACATGAATAACATAATTGATCAGGTCATTTCGAGGCCATGTAAGGAATAATACTATAGAATCATAGCTTACCCCTATGAAAGAAATTTAGTTTCCATTCTCAGTGCTTCCTAAATGAGTCGTCTAGTATTAAAATGAAAGAAATCATTATTTTTGCTATTTTGAGGAAGCAACAAATATTACAAGTCCAAACTGGTCTCTACATAAGAGAGATACCACGGCACTAAAAACAGGACGCATATTGCTGTTATCAAATGCTGACGCGTATATTTGGTTTAAATAAAAGACAATAAGGTGAAGATATATCCAACAAATTGTTTCTAAAAAATAAAGTTCAAGCGAATAGAGAGAGTTACGAAAAATGATACTCAAGTTTTGAATCAAAGTTAGAGACCTCTAAAATAAAAAATTCTTACGAAACAAGTAAAAAAAAAGTGTGATGAATTAGAAGAATACTTGTGTTTATCATATAAATCTTGTAAGAATACAAGTATTATATTTATTTTTCACAGAAAGAGGATCTACGAAGATTTCCTTCTATTGAAAAATATTATGACAATGAAGTGTCGTGTTTTTTATACCACACGCATCAATTATTTTCTTTGAAATTGAGTAATAGAAAATCCTTATTTTTACCGGAAAAGGTGAACAAAGATTGTGCACTGCGTACAGTTTAAATTTCTCCTATGACCTATTTTTGTTTCATAGGAAATAAACCGTACTGTACTACTGAACTTTAAAACATAACTTAACAATAAAAACAAATATGCTAAAAATATTCCGTTTTATAAGTGAAAAATCGTATTTTCGATAATATTAAGATAAAACTCACAAGAAATCCCAATCATTTCTTTTAAAATTGTAAACCAAAATGTTCGTGAAAATTAAAGGTATTATGTCCGCTTTTACTGAAGTCAAGTTGTCAAATATTCATAGAACATGGAAATATTCACTAAAGGAGTTCTAATTAGTTAGTAATTCGCTCTACTAATGTTTGCTGTTGGAAGAGGACAATAATTTTGTGATTTTAAAACTTTCTAATACATTTATACTGTTTGCCTCTTTCTTTGACAAGGGTCACATTGTCTTCAGTCACGTGATGTGGCTGCCTTTTGCCTTGGAACACTTTTCCGCAGCTTTTGTTCTTTATTTTTGTAAATGCCGCGTAAGATATGAACGTCGTAACGTCGTTGCGTTCCTATTTACATTTGCTATGTTTGGAAGGGTTTTTTTCGCTATGTTAAGCCGATACTTTTGTCAGGATATATAAAAAGCAAAGTTAATGAAAGTTTCCACAAGAGCGCGTAGTAATTTAAAGTTAAATCATTCAAAATTTGTTGTCGTAAGTGTATGAAAATTCATTGCCACTGGATATGGAATGGTTCAAGCTCCCATTTGAAACTTTTTTGAGGTGGGAGGGTTCTTTAGTCAAGTCGCTCTGACGGATATAGTACCTTAATTTTATAAGAAATAACGGAGATCTAGTTGGAGAAAGTATCTTGAAGTCTATTACAAAACACACAATGAAAGTGGCCCAAAAGAATTACGATGTTGATCTAGTATTCAAGTGTGCAGACAGCTGAAGGTTGTAGCCTTGTTGCACGAACAGCGGCGGTGTCTACTTCGCTACTCACGCACTTCCTAAGACTACGTTTTCGCTCTTGGTTAATAATATCGCTTGAACTATTTATCATACATGGAGTGAAAGTTGTATCCTTGTCAGGAGACTGATCTATAATTCTAAGAGTTAATACGCTTCTGAATCATAACTTTTAGGTACATATTCATGACAGGATATAAATTCATCACAATTGACTATGTTTAAATGAAGATTTTGGAATAAATAATCATGCAAATAACCAATTGTTTTGTCATGGGTGTTTTAGAACTGTAAAAAATGAGAAAGATAACTTTGTTGATAATAGAAATCCAAATTATAGTATAAGATAGTTGTAAAGATACTTGTAGATTGATATATAAGATAATTGTAGATGAAATTAGTATATCATCCTCTCGTTATTACGAAACAAAATAGTAGAATAAATTTACATTATAAAGCTCTCTATAGTTTCATTTCTTAAATGTAGATATTTTAAAATAGTAATCCTAACATGTTTTCGTTTCGTGAATACTTGCTAAAAATATTTATGACATAGTAGTTTTAATAGTAACATTGCAGCAAGGCTATTAATACTACGTAAAAGAACCTGTGTACATATATACAATAGCCTAGCAATTCATGAAAAAAAAAATTATTCCGATTTGTGTAGATAGATATTTTGAAATTAGGTTCCCGATCCAAGGAAAATATAACATAAATGAGACATTGAAATGAGATGGAAATGTAATATAAATTCGATATAGAAATAAAAATGATAAATTAGTCTAACAATATGCTCAACGTAAATGTGACAGGATGTGATGAGAAACTTTTTAAATATTTTGAAAAGTTATTGACATTTGTAAAGCTTTATCTGTTAGAGAACATTCACTACTGCTGTTATTTCTAAATAACTAAGTATATTGTTACACAACGAAATCTGTACAGTAAAATCTCGTGTATCTAACCTTTGTGAATGCCACCAAATGTGTAATAAAGATATATTTTTTCTTTGTAATTTTACTCTAAGTCTTAAGATAAGTTTTGAAATATTTAAATAATTAAAGACATACAACCTTTAACGGACGAATAGTATATATTTGTATACTATTCATCCTTTAAAGGTCATAAGCCTTTATTTATTTAATTTGATTATATAATGAACGTAAATTGTAGTAGAATTTGAAGTTCTTAGTTTGTATGTGACCTATATTACGAAACATTCGATTACTTAAATGCAATATACTGTTCTAGATTTCATATTACTATTGGTAACATAAAACAGAAATATTTCATGTAAGTACCGTATGGGATTTAGTAGTAATAACAAGGGCTCTGATGACCTTGACGTTGATGAGCCCTAAAGCTCCAAGGGGAAAAAAGTAGTAATAACCGTGAGAGCATTGGTCCAAGGACCAATATGAATTACAAATCTTTGGTGAGAAGTGGCCCCCACCAATATGTTTTTTGTAAATATTTTTGTTACTTTATTTTTACATAGAAAATATGTGACATGTCTCTGTGGTAATTTTTTTAAATTCATTTCTCACATCGCTGGCATTTTCGATTATCATCACTGTCAGGCTAACGAGGTTATACTGTACTACCAGAGAATAAATTAAACTTTCTCGTGTATCTGACCTAGCCACGAGTTGTTGGTGGAAATAGTAGAAGAGCTCTCCGCGACGGTCCTTGGTGACGACAGATCTTGGTCCGCTGAAGGGGTAAACAAGATGCCAATGCCAATGAGCCAGATTGACGCCAACGTCCTCACGGAAATATGCCACTCGATGCTCGGGATCCACATTGGTGGCTGTGTAGTCCAGGGAGATCTCAATGGGAATCTGGGGAACACCACACCGAAAATAATCTTCATATATTTAAAATATTTGGAAGAACTTCAATTCCGTTTAAAATTTGAAGCTTGGTATTACATTCCAGATACGTATAATAAATCAACATGTATAGTAGTGTAGGAACATAAACAGTGGGACATTTCTTCTCCCTCCCATTGTTTGAAAGTGTGACTCCCGCCATTAAGTTTTGAATTACGTCGAGTAGTTACTCCAAATACAATAAAATAAACTTCATTCTAAAAACACTCTTGCAAACTGTATATAACAAAGTACTCTCCAGAAACAAGCAAGGGACCGTCCCATCAATTCCGATCAAGCGCTTAAGGGTGGTTATGGATTTATTACTTATAAAAGAAATTATTTAATACATTCGTACTGTAATCATTTATTATTTCACAATGAATTGTAGGTATTATGTCCAGTAAAAATTCGAGGTCAGCAGCAACAAAAGTATTAAATGACATTCTCGCCTACGGGAAATCCGTCTCTACCCGGAGAAAAACCCGGGTCAGGACGGGACTACAGGGATAATGTACACAACCGTGACAAAGTTGCGTACAGTTAGAAATAAACTATTATAAATAAAAAGGAAAAAGAACAACACACATGAAAAAGGTATTTAACTAGTGTCGAGTAGTATAACAATGGCGTGATAAAGTATAAGAGAAATTAATATCACATCATCCGAAATCATATGGAAAACAATATTTATTGGGAAATACTTATAAACTTGGAAAAAAATTTATGTGGTTGGTAAAGCGTCCCCGGTAGAAGAAATCAGGGTAATGTGAACCCCCAGGACAAAGTGGATACTCCACACTTGTTCTTAAATAGTCATCCACTTTTTGCTGCATATCGAATAATCACTCGGGGAATGGCAAGAATTTTAGAGGATAGCTGCGTAAGTTGCGTCCGAGAAGCCACGAATTGTAATCGTGAAATAAAAGTTGATTGTGAAATGCAAATGTTTTGCTTGTAATAACGTTATTTGTTGGCTTAGTTAAGTTCATGATACATGTTGAAATGGCTTCTAAATTTGAATATACTACTAGAATTGAATTAAGAGTTATTGTTTATGGACAGCGTAACCTTAAAACTTTTCTCGCCGCACCTAGCGGATAAGGAAAAGTGGATAACCTATTGACTTTGCCCTCCCATTGTTGAAAACTGCCAAAGAGGTTTCTAAAAAGCTGAACAGAAGAATAAAAATGAGAAGTTAACGACATTTTGAGCATACTGTGGTGAAATATTTTGAACCTAATGCATATCATGATGGTGTCGCAAAAATGTTCAGCGATTAAAAGTATTACTAATACGTTTACGATAAGAATACAGAATAAGTAGTTTACATAATATTTTCATTATAATATACTAACTGGTCATATTTGTTGCCATTTCCTTTTCGAACGCATGCTTTATCTACATAACGATGGAGTACTATCACTTCTTTTTTATCTATAGCTACTCAATATATTAATTTTAATTGAAAATGTAGAAGTACCAAGAAAGTTAAATAAAAAAGAAATTTTTTTTGAAATACTTTTTGTCATTGTACCTCAAATGTTTTTTTTCGCAGTATCCGTATGAGCTCAAATAACGTCGCTGGATTTCTCCAATTGAGTTATTCTGGGTGAGCACAATTGGATTAATGGAGTGAACGGTTGTAAACGTACCAGATGTAACACTTAGTGCCTTTTTACAAACTAAAAATGAATGAAAATTTCTTGACTGCTTATGACCATGAGGAGGACAATAAACTAATTTACTCTCCGGAAGCAAACAAGGGACCATACCATCTATTCCAATCAAGGGCCCTAAGGCAGAGGCTGATTGAAAATTTCAGCTCACTCCTTAGATTAGAATAAAAAGTTAGCTACATTAACATAAGACCAAAAAAGTTGTATTTAATGAAACACAAAAATATCCAGCAGTACGAACTTAATTCAAACTTCAGATTATTCGGAAAATATTGTTTATAGATCGTAACTATTAAAATATCACTAATTGAGAGATTTATTATTATTTCAATTGACGTCGACCCTAACCAACAACCTAAGGAGCCTGTATAAAAAACCTTCTCCACCCAGTATATGCCAGTTTGTGTTGATAGAAGCTGCGTTTACCCGTTCGTCACTGTCGACAAGATTCGCTTCCTCCCGCGCTCTATTGAAGACCGCACCGTCAAAGTACTTCTCAGGGAAACTGCTGGCAAATGGCGGCAATGGAGTCCCGTGGGTATCATTGCGATGCAAGATGGCGACGCTCATGGCGTATGCAAACAAGTACGGGTTGATGCGCTCGCGACAAAACACGCCCGCTGATACGAAGTCTTCGTACGAGTTCATGCCTGAAATGCGAAGCATCAAACACAAAATGAGCAAATACTTACATCCTCAATGAAACATCTACCATCAAATTACTTACTCTATTTCTTGAGTAAGTAACTTACACTACACTACTTTACATTAAATATTTCGAACTCAAAACTCGGGTGATACAGGAATGTTAAATTCGCCATCACAAGTCTCTAGCGTATTCTACATCGTTAGTTCACTATTCTAGCAATTTATAAATAATGACATCCTTATGAACTTCTTTTGTAAATTCCTAACCATTGGTAACGTCTTACAGGTCATCATGTTTTTGTAGCATTGTACAACGTAGCTACCACTTGTTGTTGTTGTTTTAATGATATGGTAATGTAAATTGCGCAATAAAAATAGATAAAGAATAACGTAACCTCAATTATTTAGGTAACAAATCATTTATCAAATATATCAAATAAATAACGAAATAAGTACCCGTAATTCAGATACCGCCTTTTCCCCCTAAATTGTGTCGACGGCTCTGATCCTAGAAATTCATCTAGGACATAGAATTAACCTTCAGACTACCAAACGGGGTCAGCTGAGACCCAAAAACGAATTTGTTAATTATTTTTATGTAAAAGCGACCTCTCTGCATATCGTTACTTCTTGCTCTGTTTTATATGAAGTTCTGTTTTACGTCGTATCTATTGTGTTGCTTGCATAACGAGTAAGTCCCTAAGAAGATAACATTGATTTAATTTATACTCGAGCACTAGCTCGGACATTTTCACCTGAAGATTATAAAAAATTAGTACCAAAACGTTGTGTATACTTTTTTTAATATTTTAATGTGCTTCGTGTGTTTTTTTAATAATTCATGTCTATTTGTGACATGATTCAATACAAATATGTTGTCTGCATAATTTAGTTCGATAGAATTATTTATTCGTTTAATTCAGTTGGGGGTCTTTGTTGACCCCTCATTGGAGTTTTTATAGTGCAAAAATTTTGCAAATTTTTTTGTAAATATTTTTTGATGTGAATATTAGTTGTAAATATTTTTCCGAATGCACTTATAAAATACTTTGCAATGCATTTATAACATGAGGTCACTTAACGTTTATAATTTTATTAAAGAGTATTGTTACATATTCGTTATTCTTTATAGAGTAATTTCTTCTTGGGTCTGAGATGACCTCGCTTTGGTAGTTGGTTGAATGGTTAGTATAACTGTAGTCGATTTACGTACCCATAAGTATCTCGACAAGTCTTCGAGCCAAGCGTTGGTGGTAAGGAACGAAGAGTGAAAATTGGTCACGTCGCCCTAATTGCATAGGCAAAGAGATGTCAGGAATGCGATCAATGCGATGCACATTGATGGATGTCACACCCTGGATGCGGTTGCCTATTTCACTCGCTTTCGACTGGTATCTCTCTGGCTGTGAACAATTTATTAAATATAAATGTATTGGTGTAGTTTAATTTTAATTATTTCATTGGTTTAATGGAACGTTATTGAGGACATCTAGCCTTAACTGTACGCCCTACGAGTTTGAGGATGTTAGATAAAGGACAAATGGCTTAATGTAGGATGTTTTACAATACTGACATTTAAGTAGGGTTGGAGAGGAATGTCACAGCAATAAAGTGTATCAAATACGATCACTGGACACGATGAAAATGATGTTTTGTAGTTTCAAATTTTCAACATAAAATTTTGGTTCATCGTATGTTTTCGAGAAAATTTGTAAATTAATCTGATTTTCGCTGAAATAGTTTCGTGAAATAACTCTTTCTTTTAATTGGGGCTTTAGGGCTCGGCACTGTCAAGGTCATTAGAGCACTAACTCTTAAAGCGCTACAAATTAAGAACTAATCCTAATTAAGTAAATGGGCATATCCTTGATTTTTTAGCTCTATATGAGAACATTAGCGTTTTGCATGATTTTTTAAGCAACCATATGGAGATGTGACTGTGATTCCATGAGGTTTAATAGATGTATAAAAAGGAGTTTTTTTAGAAGGTGAGGAATCTCTAACAATAAGGTTCGGGTTCCAATTTAAAGATTTCTCGTTTTGATCTCGTTATACTTTTTCTCGTTATAATTTAAACATTCATTTTAATTACAACCAATAGTATTTCATTAATTATTCTTTAGTTATTCGAACTAAAGAACTTCTCCATTTACCATATTTATATAGAATGAGAACACCAATTATAAGCCATCATTAGGCCCTAATAATGAAAAAACGATGATTTGGTGAAAATGATTTAATTTTTTATGATGTTGGTGTAGGTGGAGAATAGTTTATTCCGTTACATCGTTTCCTCTGACTTATCATTTTATTATTCCTGGAGCCTGAAGAAGACTCATATTCGATCTAGAGAACTCTCCTTCCATTTAAACAAAGTAAATGGTGAATTTACAATGATAAAGTTTTAATTATACATTCTCCATTGATACGATACCAAAAACGCTAAAATATATTAAATTGATTGCCAACTAAAGGGAAATTTATCCATGTAACATGTTCTCTTTAGTTATTTTGTTGAAGTTATAACGTTCCAAACGGGATTCGTAAAATCAGTTACCGTAAAATATTTAATAGTATTCAAATTTTTTCTTAATTATAACATGTTAGTATATACTAGTCAAGTTCTAGAAAGATTAAAACTCTAGGTACGCAGTATACAATTGAAATAAATACTGTTATTACTCTTGGATAAAAAAATATATCCCAGGAAATAAGCGATACTGGATTTAAAACCGGTTTTATATGAATGGTGAAGGTTAAATTAATTTCTGTGAAAGAACTATCAAAATAAGAACATGTAAATTTACTAAAATACTAAAACTATAGAGAAATTCAATATTTTTATTTTGTAGTGCGTTAAATAATATCAGACTAAAATTTGTATACTGGAAAAGAACGATATATTTTCACTCACCACGTAATCTTCCGGAATTCTGAAAACGATATCTTCGCTTTCTCCCTTGGGGTAGAATATTGGTTCGATAGGTCGATCGAATAAATACTGCAGGTATGTTCTGTTGCTAATTTCTCCTCCATCATTTTGCTTAAAAATGAAAATTATAAACTTCTATTAATTATTTATACAGACATTTAGGAAAATTTTCCGGTAGAATTTTATCATTTCCTAATTTAATTGGCTTTTTTATTTATGTACGATGTCACAAATTTGGATGCTCACCAAACGTAACATTGTTTTATAACACACATTAAAAGAAGAAATCAATTTATCTTTGACTATTTAAAAGTAATTTTATTCACTTCCGTGAAATGTACGCAAAGACACTCTTTGATTATTATCAATTGCTTGTTTATTAAGTTAAGGAATATAATAAAAACGTCTTTAGTATTAATGTATATACAAAGATAAATTACCAAACTGTGCTTGAATTATTTTTACTGTTTGTTCTATATACAATAATGAATTCTAATAATCCTATTGATAAACCAGGTAAATAGATGGAAAATTCGTTTCATTATAATTATTATCGGAAGTGCCATTCTTTGGGAAAAATTACTTTGATATAAATTCAAATGATAAGTCCTTACTAAGTGATATACTACAATATATCTTAACCTTGGAAATGTCCCTTAGATTGTTTAATTTCAAAAATTAGGAATTAAAATATAAAACTACCCAATCAGAAATACCATACATTGTAGGAAATTTACATCGATGAACACGTACTAATGCTATCATTTATAACTATATAAACGATTTTTAGGTTTCGATGGATAGTTTTTAGATAATCAATATAAGAGAAAAAATTAGTACTTCAAATGCGTATATTTTTAGAACAACTGTTCGAACAGCTCTAGGCCATTAATTCTTTTTTACATTGCGTGATGCGAATTCTAAAATTATACATTTTAATTAAATCTGATCCAGAGAGTGACTTTCCAACAGAATTTCGTTCGCGAATTTAGCTGCACACGAGTTACCGAGTACAAGTTCGTGTTTACTTTCACTCGTCGCTTCGAATCTAATCTCAATATCACATTCTATATTTCTACATAACGTTATATAAAGCAACCTCCTAAGTTCAATGACTTAACTGGAAGAAATTCTGTCCATGAAAATTATAAATATAATATTTGATAAACTCTTTTTTGCTAGATGCACCTGCTCATGAAGATAAGCTTTGAATTATGTAGTTGGAAAAAAATATACAAAAAGAACGAAAATTAATGCGTGACCAAGAATACTTCTTTATGGTAAACTTCATTATTTAAAACTGTTGTAATTTTCATTACAGAATTGTTCAAACTTTTATTCAAATATATCGTTTGTATTCTCGATTAAACCAACTTAGGACTACTGTAACGAGTGCTAGTAAGGCTCAGTTTGTGAGTTTACTCACTAGCGACATCATGAATTTGGGATAGGAGGAACAGTGTCTAGACAGAACCCAGATTGATGTATGCAAGTTACAACTACGGTTGTTAGACGCAGAGGGTGAACTTTTCATGCGCCACAGCTATTTAAACTGAGACAAAGAAATGAAAAGCTACAAGTTTTATCGAACCCGGGATGACTGGGTGAGGAGAAATCACGCTGGCGCAATCACCGTGGCCACGACGGGGCTTCTACAAATATATCATACATCAAAAAATTCGACCTCGTTAATCATCTCCGTTTAATGGATATGCCTCGTCTGTAATGATGATGGCAATGCAAAATTATAAGTATATAAATAATGAGGATAACTAGTTTACTTATTTTATTATAACCACAAGAATTTGAAAAGATAGGTAAAATAAAAAACTCTGAATAAATTGAATGAAATTGTTTCATACTTTACCGACAAACATTTTTTATTGAATTACAATTTGAAAATAAACTCACGGATATCAGTTTAAACGGTATCGCACTAAAAGTGAGGGAAATTACATTTTTATCAAGAATGAGATGTTTTTTAAGTAGAGAACTGATAATAGTGACTCTCCTCGTTTATTTTATTAGAAAAAATATAGAGTGAGTAATTGATTTCGCATATGCATGTACTCGTATAATATTTCAATGCTCTTTACAATTCATTGCAATGCTGTAATCTGACTCATATGAAGGTTTAATAATGTTAATTTCTGTTGTTGTATTTCACTACAGTTAATAAAATATGCTTATGGATCGGTTTCTAATACATATTAGAGATCGAAGTATAAAAACAACTCATTTTTGTATCAGCATTTCTTTTTATAAATTTTAATGCATAAACAATTCCTATTTAACTACAACTACCAATAAGTAAATGTAACTTACCCCTGCTACAAACACAGCGAGACTTAAATAAATNTCCTATTTAACTACAACTACCAATAAGTAAATGTAACTTACCCCTGCTACAAACACAGCGAGACTTAAATAAATCCATGGACGGATAGAGCGTACAATATAATCTGCAACTGGGCACATGCTGATTGCATCCGTCCCCTATGGAGAGAGACGGTCGACTGAACATTCACTCCACCTATTACTATCTCACTGCCTTCATCACGATCTAGCCACCTACTTTCACGTTCACTCCCACCGAATCCGGTGTCTCAGCGGTCGACTGACTCTGGAACGGGAGGTCATTAGATCGAATCCCATTTGAGAGAGATTTCTATCCACAGAGTCAACAACAAGTTTGCAGGCAGGCTGATCTGATGTTGAGATGGAAAACTATGGGTAGTTTAACTATCTCGATTTTCCGAGTGACGCCACGTCTGTTTATTGAGTAACAGTCTTTTGCAAAACCTGAAGAATAGAGTTGTTCATTTTTTTAACTTTTTAATATGGACGGAACATTCTGTATAATTTTGTTATGTCTAGATAAGAATTCCATTTTCATTTCAAAATTTGTTTTATGTGTCACTACCAAGGTTAAAGTTAAAAGTGTAAAGAAATCAAGCGTTTAAAGCTTGGTAGCAACCTCTAAAAATTGTTTGTAAATTATTAAATTTTTGTGGAAGTCTTATTTAATATTATGGAAGTAAAATAGGGTGCCCCGTCCAAATTTCTAAAATTGTTTTTTTTAAGAACCCCCCTTCTGAAGAAGGCGTCAATATGAGGGCCGACTCTGTGTTACATTACGAACAGACGTAGCATCATTGGAAAATCAAGACATTATTGACACCAGTCGCGGAAGTCTACGAATGGAATTATGGATAATATTTTCTATTGCGATACTTAGTTCGGACTATCAAACACCACATGTAGTTCCGATCGATTGTTTTCGATAATTGATGAAAACTGAAAGCTGTACGCAATCCTTCCAAAGGAAAACATAGTTAAATAGTTGGCAAAAGTGGTGAAGGTGGTTCTGCCAGGTAATGTAGATCAACTTATTCAACAATCTATTTATCTTATATATTTATATTTAAATTATTATGTATCCAAGTTTTATTAATAATAATACGTTATAATTTGTAACAAAAAAGTTATGAGAAGAAAAGAATGTATGAACTAGGAACTCACTTAACTCTCTTTGAAAGTAACATTCCGTGCCATTAGTCTGAAATGTATTGTACCATAAACCCATTTCTCGAAAGTAAGTAAAAATACAAATCCTAATAAATCGTAATAAATAAAAACACAAACCATAATAATGCTGGTCTGTAATTTAATTGAGATCCTGTGTAGCTAACCAACTGAAAATATTAATTCATTTGGAAGCAGTAATAATTATTGTTGCTGAGATAAAATAAGCCCGAGTATCTATAGTTGGATATCGGTGAGGTGATATTTTAAGGATAAATGTATTACCCTAGATACGATTGCCTTTGATACTTCGCATGTCAGACTGAAGATGCAAGCTAAGCTGGTGAAAGTACTTTCATTAAATTGTAAAAATTGTAAATAATTGTACTAGTAGACAACACATCTGTAATTTATTCTACATCTACATCTACAGTAAATATAATGAGNATGGTCTGTAATTTAATTGAGATCCTGTGTAGCTTACCAACTGAAAATATTAATTCATTTGGAAGCAGTAATAATTATTGTTGCTGAGATAAAATAAGCCCGAGTACCTATAGTTGGATATAGGTGAGGTGATATTTTAAGAATAAATGTATTACCCTAGATACTATTGCTTTTGATACTTCGCATGTCAGACTGAAGATGCAAGCTGAGCTGGTGAAAGTACTTTCATTAAATTGTAAAAATTGTAAATAATTGTACTAGTAGACAACNTATTGCATAAATTGTTCCCAATGTTCCAAAAGTTGACTAGTAATGTGAGAAATTATTCCAAATCCCAGAAGAATTAAAATATATACTTCAGGATGACCAAAGAAATAATTTTGATAGCGAATAGGATCTTCCCTTCCTTCTGGATAAAAAAATTAAGTACTATTTGAATGTCGATCAGATTGTAGTATGGTAATGGTTCCTGCAAGCACAGGAAGCGAATGTAATAAAATGAGAGCTGTAATTCTAACAACTCAAAAGGAGTTTGATCAAAAAAGGAAGTATATTAATTATTGTGGTAATAAAATTTTCTACTCCAGAAATTGAGGAAATTCCAGCTAAATGCAAGGGAAAAAATACTAAATCCCGCTACATGCTGAGATAGCATGAGTCCATGAAGCGATTTGTAATTTGTTATGAAGTTTATTATATAGTTGGCAATTAAGGACAGAACAAAATCTGTGGACACAAATTTATTACCTCTCAAGATGTCCATAACCTCTATCAAAATATTTTTAAAATTAAAAAACAGGTTTTTGACCAGATTTAAAAAATATTAGTATTTACATACTGCATCTGACGATATGGTGTATATGTACTCACGGAAAATAGGCTTTCAATTTATTCCGATTAAAGTGCAGAAAGGAAATTCGGGTCACATTGTCTGCAGAGGTAACGTACTCTTCGAAAGAAACTGCGATATTACTGGTGTCTGCTCGTAGAAATCAAGATTATTCAATGAAGAAAAAACTATAATGTGGGAGAGAGATGTTTCCTTATAACATACTGGCANTATTTACATACTGCATCTGACAATATGGCTCACGGAAAATAGGCTTTCAATTTATTCCGATTAAAGTGCAGAAAGGAAATTCGGGTCACATTGTCTGCAGAGGTAACGTACACTTCGAAAGAAACTGCGATATTACTGGTGTCTGCTCGTAGAAATCAAGATTATTCAATGAAAAAAAAACTATAATGTGGGAGAGAGATGTTTCCTTATAACATACTGGCATGTAACACTTTTGATATTTACTGATTGACGTTCATTTCCAGCATATGTGGTTTTGGGTAACGANATTTACTGATTGACGTTCATTTACAGCATATGTGGTTTTGGGTAACGACGTTTCTGTAACTGCTATCTCTTTCTTTATAATTATAATTAGATAATGACGTTGTATTCGGTTTTTACTTTAATGAATAGCAAATTTATAGTCAACCGAAAAATATTTATTTGCCAAAACCGGCTTTCGACAGCTTATGTTGTCATCTTCAGTGACCTACAATGAAGATACAGGAATATATTTAGCTATTGGTAAAATGGTCTTAATAATAATTATATACAGTAGTAATTGCAAAAATATGTATTAAAATAGAGAGTACTAGTATGTTGAAGTTAATAATAATGAGAGAAATTTTAATACTAATTGGTTTCATATATTTAAAAGATTATATAAATAGTTGAATGATCAATGTTTGTTTGCAAAATTACTGCTTGAAAAATTGAAATTAGTGAATATTTTGCAATGAGAAAAAGTTTTGTAAGCCTTACCTTCTCTGCCCTGGAATGTGTGTGTGTGGAATGCGAATATCTGATCGCCTCTGTGTCTTCAGAAGGCGGGACGGGACAAGGGTATGTGTGGGTGGACGGGCGGGCGGGCGGGTCTCTACCGGGAGATGAATGCTAAATTGATTCTAGGAGGAGGGTTGCTATTGGGGAGGGAGAGAAGTTTGTTGTTCATTTAAAATGTGTGTATGTGTTGCTTTCTGAATGTGTATTGACTCTAGTAAAATTCTGTTATAATATTTACTTTCTGTTTCAAGTATGTGTGTGTGTGTCTGGACTGAAGGAGTGGTTTGATTCTAACAGGTGTGTGACAAAGTGAGATTTGTAGTAATGGGAGTGTGAGAATCAGAAACGTCTGATCGACATCTTTCTTTTCGGTAGTCGATACTCTTTTAAACCGCTCCTCAATATAATACTTTGTTTTTATGTTAAACTGACGTGATAACTACTCTGTCCTTTAACACATGTTATACTGGTTGTTATTTAATTTTAATTTTCGATTTCAGAATATTAAGGTTTCTGCGCCTTAAACGAGTTTTTGATTGTGTCAAAGAAATTACTAAAGGTAAATATGTATATTTAATTTTTTATTATATAGTAAATCGATATATATAAATAAAAAATCATTACATTGAACAAAAGTTATAATATAGTTAAATAAAAACATATAATTTTCTCTTTTTATTTTTTGTGTAATACTTGGTAATTCTGTTTAATACTACTCTTCTTCATTTCCAAATGTTTTACAGAGAGTAAACAAAGTGTACTACTTCCGCGTTTATATCGCAAAGTCAGAAAATTCACGGAAACTCTCTCAGAAACTTTATGTGTGACCTCTTTCGTCCCACCATGATACTACTCTCTACAGCTGGTTTCTACAGGTTCCGAGCACGCTATGCTCTACCTGAGCACGCTGTGCCCTACTGCCCGTACCAACTCTCCCTGCTGTAGAATATTCCTCTGTATCCCCAGCATAGAGATCGCAGTACAGAAATAAGTGGTCAGCAGTCACAAATCACTATCATTGTTGGTATTACGTTGAAATTACTGTTAGAAGTTAAAAATTCAAGACATTTATTGTTTCAGCTAAACCACTTTTGTCTTTTTTAGCTTTCATTAATTTCATTTTTTTTAAACGTTTTTTCCATCTTTAGTTGCAACGGATAACAATCGATGGTTGGCAAACAAATTTGGACGATAATTCGAATGGCATAAATATTGGGAAAAATTAAAACCTCTCGATTTGCTACATCACTTGAATAATTAATTTTATTAAATCAATATTTCCATTTTTATGATAGAAAATTATTTTAGTTTTCTTATATTAAATATGTCCGTTCCACATTTTTATATTGATATTTCCGAGGCCATCATTTCACGAACGTATTTTTTTAAAATAACTTGGTAGTGTAGAATTTTTAAAAAAACATGATTCAAAATTAATAGGTTGGTCGCCGCTGTACGCTCCCCAAATAGTTGCGAAGATTTCATTTTTCCTGTTTTTCCACTTCATTCATGTGACATTAATTTTAAAATAATCATAATTCTTTTTCTTCTTATCCAAAGTCTGCAGTGAATTATTTAACTGTAGGTCAATTGTGTTCTCCGTCCGCCGAATAGAACAACGTGTCTTAACTGGAGAACCGTATACATTGCAGCGTGTACTGACCGTCGAGCGAAAGTTGCTGCAAGGTCACTACCACCTCCATTGCCCTCTGGCACACTTGCCATTCTCGAGGGCGAGGCAGGTGGAGTGTCGCACATATTATGCGATCGATACAACTGCCACCACTATTTACGCTAGACGTGTAATTTACGAGGTTACTAATTTCATTCTTGAGACAGTTCCTTTGCGCATGGCGTATTAGAGACGCGTTCAGAACTATGTCAAGACGTGATTATTTTGCAACATGAAATGCAGTTAACGCATTGCGGCAAGTGAAGAAACAAAACAATTTTTTTCCCAAAGATACAAAAAACTTAATAAATCAATGCGTTGTCATATTAATTTACTGTCAAAAAAGCAGTTACAAACTGCGAATGATCACGTGGAGAACAATAAACTAATTTAATTTCTGGAAGCAAGCAAGGGACCAGCCCATCAATTTCGATCAAGGACCCTCCCAATTAGAGGAGGATTCAAAATTTCAATTTAGATAAAAATAAAAAGTTGGTCACCTGTTACAACATCAATAAATTTGCATTAAAAAAAACAGTGATAATTCACAAGTACGTATTATTATCGAACAGTAGATTATTCGGATGTATTGTTTCAAAATCGTAACTATTACAGTAAGCCTAAATTCGAGATTCATTATTGCAATAGACCGCAGCACCCATGCAAGATGCATTACTAAAATACCCTAATTACTTATAGTCATGAATAACTAATTACAGAATAACCCTCTAAATTGGTCCAGAAAAGAAAAGATTAATGGGGGAAAAATTCAAGTGCTTTTTAGACCATACCACCAGGTAGGAACATTAATAGATGCGCTCAACTTAGTGATAAGATAGGGCTTCTTTGGAGCTAAGAGAATACGTAAGAGGCCCATATTGATTTTTTAATGTGCGCTGATCTCAAATGACAAAAATAACAATAAAAAAGGGTTAGTTAACAAAAAATGTGCAACTTTCAATTCGTTTCCAGCAATTTCACTAATAAATCTAAGATATACCAAAATTATGATCAATTAACTAAGAGCATTGGGGCTTGTTACATTTAAACCAATGCACATGAAAATGAGTGGAACCTATTTGCTATTGCTCTCCTGTTTCAGGATACTCATATATTTTCTCTCCAACAGGGATAAGAATTATTTTCATATAATTTTTTGTTTTTTTTACCTTTCCACCATCTCTCTTCCAAAAACTTTCAACATTTTCTATGTAAACACTTACTACCAAAAACAAACTACATTTCTACCTACGCTCGTGAGTTCATAGATTAACGAGCTCTTTAGAACGTAAAAGTCGTTCATGGCCTAATTTATTTGTTGTAGAACCATGTAGGTCTGACCCATCGCCAACATGAAAAACTTAGACATTGGATTATTTCATTTATATTTATATTTGTTTCTGAATAGTCTTAGGAGAAAATTGTCAAATTTAAATCATTCTGTAATTTCATTCCTTTTGTTTCGATTAATGGAAATCTTATAATTTAACTAACATCGGTAGTATTTTGAATCAGAATCCCCCAAATTCTTTCGAATGAAATATTTTCTTGGGATTTTTGTAATTTAAAACTTTCAGATCTACCACGATTTCAAGACCGATCGACGATTCTTGAGATCTGCCTAAAGTAGTTCACCTCACCGGCAACCTTGCTTGGTGACGTCATGGGATAAATGCAATTGTTCGATGCAGCTATCCTGTATGTAACCTTGTTCGTAGAGTATATGAACGACCATGACAATTTGTCCCGCGTTACATTCACAAAGTTTATCTCTCAAGTATATATAGAATGGAATATCTAATTGATATTATATTTTAGTTGACTCACTTATGGAACAAACTTCTCATTATTTCTAAAAAGCAGTTCAAAATATTCATTGTTTTTTTATAAATACAAGATTAAAGTACGTTTAATATTATTTAAAAAAATTAATCACCCGTAGAATTAATACAAAATCTAAAATGTATTTTTAAATACAATAGGTGGTTCCATGAATTCTGTTGTAATTCTCAATAATGCCAAAAAATATTTTGGGTGTTAATCAAATGAATAATGCCAAGAAGTATTTTGGGTGTGTAATCTTAGTGCAAGTTCTCCAATCTCTCATCAAATATTTTAGTTCTAGATATATTTATGATTTTTGCTAAAACCTCTCACAAATATGACTACATCCAAAATTGAGGATATGGAAATGATTGTGGTTGCATGTATATTTATGATGCCAAGGATATTATTTCTCGTAGGAAAAAAATACCTTATGGAAATTGAATAGAGAAACAATCAAATTTTGTTCATGTTGAATGTCGGATGTTAAATCCAAACACCTCACTTGAAAAAAATTATGAGATAATTCTGATTGCAAATAATATCTCATACCAAAACGATTATTTTCCTGAAATCTTAAAACCTATTTTCTTATTCGAAAATACGCTATTGACAGAATAATGTTTAGACAACTATCGAAATTGTTCGCCATATTTTGGGATATCAATTGTTTTGTTTCTTCAGTTGTTGTAATTTTTATAGTTCCGAGAATGTCCGCCTCTGCCTTAGGGCCCTTGTACGGAATTGATGGGATGGTCCCTTGTTTGCTTCCGGACAGTAAACTAGTTTATTGTCCACCACTTGGTCATACGCAGTTTGTAACTGCTTTTATGACAATAAAGTTTATTATTGTAATTTGAAACCGAGAATATTTTTTATTGTTAATAACGTGTAAAATATAAAAAACAACAGCTTTGAATACAAAGATGTTGAAATTGTATATTGTAGTATATGTTTATTTTTTAGTTAAGGGCTCTAATGACCTTGATGATGGCGAGCACTAAGGACACAATAAAATTTTTATTTAGTTGCAGACTGAAAACCTTTTTAAAAATAGAATTCGTGGTATATCTGTAAGCGAGACGGCTAATCTGAGTAATTTATAATTTCCAATTTAGTTATATCGTTTTCATTCATTATCTTCCATTTTTCCTTAATTTAAGAAATTATTGCACATCAGACTATATAGTTGGAAAGTAAAGAAATAATCTGCTTCTCTTTTTCTAAAATTGGCAGCATTCATATAAACTTTAAATGTAAAATATTTGAGTAATCAATAAAAATTTATTCAATAACCTTCTTACTATTTATTATTCTCTTTTATGTACGACATATTTGTCAGAAATTTGGATTTGATATTTTCCATCGTCGTTATTTCCTATTCATATTATTATTTATACTATCACGATCCTCGAAATCAAATATGGCAATATTTAGTTACCTCTATTATTTATTTTTCAAAATTAAATTATTTTGTTAATAATATTCAATACTATATAACATTTATTCCATGTAATTCACTTCGCACCTGACAAAAAAACAAATACAAATCATTTGCTGTCTTCCATAAGACCTGTTTGTGATCAGAAGCTTTATCTATTGAGGACGAATTGGAAATGTACTATAGACACCATAAAATACCTATTCTTTAGAGTTCATTTAAAATATGAATGGGATTCTATCGCACAAGAAGGAGACGGCAGTTTCCTTTATGATCTATCAATTCTCCCTTCCCCGCCATTCTGGATTGTGTGCGTGCTCGAGCAATTTGTTACCTCTTGAAGATTTTATCGCTTCCCGAGGTCAGAACTTTCCAACTGAATCACTCAGTGTGTTATTCAAACCACGCGCTAACTTTGCTGAAATAGATTACAACTTCTTAACCCATACGTTACTGGTTCCCTTTTCCGGTTTCTCTTAGCTATGAAGATAAAGGGCGTATTGTTGCACTTTTAAATTATTACCTATATAACATTTTACACCCCAAAATTTGGAGAGAATCAGTCATTAGAGTATTAAATAAATAAATAACACTTCGACACTTCATCTTTTGAACCAAAATGGAAATAATGGGAGAAAATAGTAAACGAACTATATAATGTAGTTTCTCTTGAATTTAAATGATTTTTAAAATTAAATTTTACTTGTTAAAAAATAAATCCTTTGTAATAAGTTTCATAATTTTCCTTTCCTTTTTCAATTGACATATACGTTTTGCAATAATTTTTTAGTTCAACTTGTAGTTTAAATTGATATTAAAACATTTTGTTAATGTACGTTTACAAATTTTGTGAGTTCACTGTTGATTTTCTTCAGTATTTGGTGTTTTAAAATTTCCAGATTTATTTCATGACTTTGGTACAATAAGATACTTTTTGAGGAAAGACCTTATTTAATAGAGATTGTTGGCTAAAATTATTGCATCAGTATGTCCTATTACTCAAAACAATAATATAATCTAAAGGAATACTCAGTTATATGAAAGATAACCTTTCCAATTCTCAATTGTGCGTATCTTTTCCTTTCTAAGAGAATATATCTAAAGAATTAAAATCAACTAGTTCATTTTATTGGTGATATGTATTCTTCAAAGAGAGTTCATAAAATTGAATTTTTATTGGTTCAGAACACACAAATGTTTGTGTGTCGTACATAATCCATACATATTATAGTTTATAGATACTATGTGACGTGGTAGGTATTTTTTCCACCAGAAATGGTTTCTTTTCTTCGGTGAGTATTGAAATGTGTGCTTCATTTCCTGTACACTTAATTTAATTTTATTGTTTCAACAATTACAAGATATTATTTGCTTCATTGGCCGTTGAAAAATTAAGTATTTGGAAAAATACATATTTATTTTTACGTCATAACTTGTGAAAGACCATATTTGCTTCATTGACTGTTGAAAAATTAATAACTAGTCTGCATATACATAAATATTAGACCAATGAACAAATAGGAGAGTGTTCACAAAATTCAATTGCAGGAAAAAGAATTGAATTTTATAGACACACTCCTATTTGTTCATTGTTTTAATATTTATGTATGTGCAGACTTGTTATTAATTTTTTAACAGTCAATGAAGCAAATATGATCTTTCACAAGTTTTGACGTGAAAATAAATATGTATTTCAAGCTGTTATTTATTCCCAGGAAATACGTTGGATTTCAACAAGAAATTACGCAATATTTATTTCAGATTTGTGAGGAAATAACGGACAAAGATATTTTAAAGTAATTTTTGACTCACAGTTATGAGAGTTTGTCTTACTGAGTTGTCCGAATTCGAGGATAGACTATATTTTTACTCATCCTTGTATCTTGTGCACATTCTGGTGAATATGAATCCGGTTTTAAAAAATAAGGATACTTGAAGAAGTTTCACCTGTATTTCTGTTGAATGATATTGAACAAATTGTATGAGGAAGTAATAGTGAATTATCTCATTGCTAAACGTGCAAGTGAAATGTTATACTCGAAAAGTATATGGAATACAGGAAAAATGTATAGAAACAAGTCTTTAAGAAAAATTTATAAGTATTAATTTTACTGAGAGCACAGTTTCTCATACGATTCACCGTTTTCAAGATATTAGCAAAAAAACGAAAAAAAATATACCATTCAACACCCTTTCAATGGCTAGGCGGCACTGCTTGAACTAGACTTTTAGTATGTTTACCTCTTAACTTCTCCAAACTTATTTTCCAAGAAAGAAATCTCACCATCTTCCAAGTTCTCTTCATCCTTTCGTTGACTGGACTAAAATGTACCTATCAATTCGTGGAAACTGTTCCTGGTCCTACCTCGTCTGAGCTTCTCCAGACATTTAAATCAATTCAAACTCAATATATGCACATGTTGTTAAAGCTAAGATGATGTTTTACAAGTTTTATTAGGATTAGTAAAGCGATTTGAACCACAGTTCATAATACACTGCACTTAAAGAAAAACCAGAAACATTGAACATTAGAAGCTAATTTACCTAAATCGTGCACAAAATTTTGCTGAAAGTAAATTGAAAGAGCATTTCAAAATAAAGAAGATAAAATAAAAAGTCAAGGCTGAAGCATGGTTTTTTTTATCGAAGATACAACTGTTAGAAGTTAACTTCTAAGTTTCAGAATTTTCTGTCAAATATTTCCATGTTGCGAAACTTGGATCGATGAGGAACTTTCAGGATTTAATACTCTCTGTATGTACAACAAATTGAAAAGAGAAATCTTTGTTCCTATTTTTTTCGAATTGGTTTTACTTTGACTGAACCACCGTGCAACTGCTTCCTATTCCACACAAAAGAAGATTCATTAATTGACTTATCAAATTTTTGTATTATTTCTTGAAGATAAATCGAGACACGTTTTTCAAACTCAAGCTAAGGAATGAATTGATCTCATTATTTCGTTCTAGTCTTTCTTGTATTGACAAATCGAATTAAAACAAGATTTATGTCTCTCTGCATTTAAAAAGGGTTATTTACTCAATTAATAAAGTTTAATTTATAATCGAAGAGTAGGGTGTGAAAAACACTATTTATACAGTGTTTTATAAACTTGTATAAATATTTAAACAAACATTCATTCAGATTAGGACCAAAATATGGAAAAGTTATTAAAAATGATTAATTACTGATTTTAATTCAAATAATCTGAAAAATTGAAGATGTGGTAACGAAAAAGTAGAGTTAAACGGGTAGATTTCTAATTACTTGGAAATTAAGTTTAGCGGAAAGAAAATGCAATATAGTATTTTTCTTTACTTTTCATAAAATTTATATTACTATCATTAATTAACCACGAATAATTAGGTGTAGCAGGATGTCTATCCTAAAAATGTTCCTAATTTAAAGCTGATTGTGTTGAGTTTATCTTTATGAGGAACACCTTGGTGATTAAAAATTAAACATCAGAATTTGATTTCCTTCTTAAACCACAACGCTGGATCAAACAATTTTACAAATTTAATAAAAAATAATTCAACCATGAAAATATTTTTATAATTGTCTATACATATTGAGGATTGAATTTATTAGTTACCAAATACTTACAAACGATTTAATTGCAATTAGAAAAGTAATAAGCTTACATTTCATTTCACAGAATAAAAATTACATCCCAAGGCTATGCGTGAGGCATTTTCACACTTTTTTTTAAAATTTGCGCGTTGCATNCGTTTTGAAACGCAATTTCATCGTGTAGCACCGCCTAAGGAACATTGAGAAACTCCATTGGTGGCAGCTAATGTTCCCTCTGGCGTCAGGAAACAGGCAGCATTTAGGTCTTCATCCAAAAAGTGAGAAGAAAGCTCACAGCGGATATGAACCTCATCCATATTCACATATACGAAAGACCTCCTTTCGTGAAGTATGGCTGAATCCATTATTAAGTCTTGTGGGGTCAGTTTGGGAAAGAGGAAGGTGGGATAGATGGAGATTCGGAAGTAACGGGTGAAGAAGGAAACTATGGGGGTGAGGCAGAGAGGTTGGGAAAAGCGATGCAGTTTCGGGTGATGGTAGTAATAACCAGTATTGGTGAAGAAATCCTGGTAGGGCTGTGATCTGGTGTTTGTAATGGAGTGTTAAACAAGAGAAGAGGTGATGATGGGTAGCGGATTTCCTCATGGAAATGCGACAAGAAAACTCTACTAGAGATTGAGTTGATAAGTCTTGACGAAATGGAAGGAAAGAACATACGATAGTTTGTGACTTAAGAGTTCTAAATTCTGTCGAACAATACATGAATAGAAGTGACTATGATACGTGGTCCACATATTTTGGGAAAAGGCATTACATCAAAAGCTGAGATAAATATTGAAATGGTAGAGAAAAGGGCGGTGGTTGCTATTTTGACGAAAGCACTTGTTGAAGTTCACAGTGGATTCGAAACCCTCAATTTGAAATGGAGTCACCCGAAGCAAAGTAAAGGATTCCTACTTCGGCATTGTCTAACCAAATAGAAAGTTACAAAAACTGATTTCGTTTGAATACTGAGAAATTCCACATTTGTACGTGTCTAATAGAATGTGCATTATTCACTCTGCTTTAATAGAATGAACTTACCGAATTTCAAAACTTAGAGGATAGCCTGAGTTATTTGTTTCATTATTTCTCGCAAGATGGCATCAGTTTTCAAAATCTAGTGATTATTAATTAATTCATTATCAATGAATATTAAATACTTATCTACTAAAGACGGTCATGGTCAATAACTACTGTTGCAACATAATGACGTATTCGTTTCACGACCTACTTGATCATAATACTGATTATCGTTTTGACCGATAATCGTATCGTATAATCGGTACTATGTACAAGTAGGTCCTGATTCATCTCATGTGTTTTGTGCAAATAAGGTAAACTTGGTGTTTGAAATAATTGTTAAAATAATTTATGGAATCGTTAACTTATTCACATATCTTAAACAATAAAGTTATCTCAGAAAACTTTATTTGTGTAAGATGTGTGTATCCGGGAGAGGAAAACTTCAACGAGAGAAATTCCTGTCCCTAACTGAATAAATTTATGAAAATACCAAACAGTTTTTTTATTGGAATTAAAATTCGAATAAATTATTTGATATAAAAGAAAATTCTAAAAGTAATTTTATAATGGTATGTCGTGTATACCTTAATAAATAATATATTATCATCAAATCACGATGATGGGCAAAACGGCAGGATTGGACAGCGCCTCTCGCCGTCATGAGTATGTGATTTGCATTCATCTGCTTGAAATAACAAACGCGGACTTATCTGCTATGACGGACGTTGCTGTTTTTGCACTCGGCAACTGCTGGCAAGGGAAGCGGAAGCGTCTGCATAATATGACAAGACTCTTCTGAAAACAAGTAGCGATCTCGCCTTCTGCTCTTGTTTGTACAACGTGTGGCAGGAATATCTTGAAGACATAACTTCTTGCATTAAAGCATTGTTTGTGTTGGTGGACTGTACAAATACTAGTTGGAAACACACGATAGGTTGTGGATTCTTCAAAAGTTAGGGACTTGGATAATACGGATTTTGTGAATTAAAGAAGAGGTTTGTGGTTTTATTATTTGTTGTGGACTCAGAAAGGTGAGGGAATATGTAAGATGAAAAAATATTATTCAACATATATTCCTCCCCAAATCAAGGAGAGTAGTCAGAATTATTTGTTAATATGGACATTTAAATCATTAAAGTCAATTATTATGAGGTTCTACTGTGCATAATTGTGCTATTTCTTTTCAGGGAGGTCAAAATGTGGGATAACTCTTTTGATGTTCTTATATGCATATTATTTTTAAAATAACAATTTTCGATGTATAATTTATACAATGGAACATTTCTTTTCACGCATTAGTTTTGTATTGTTTTGATGAAGATGATTTGCATTGTTTCGTATTTTGTCACGTACTTTTCACTGCTTTTGATCGTGAATAATTATTTTCATAATCAATATTTTCAAAAAATAAAAAATAAAAAATAAAAATCTTTAAGTGTCGTCCATTCGTTTTCAGGATTTTTTGTAACTGACAATACGAAAATCAATAAAACTTTTTCATGTATGTGTCCGAGTGCATTTTGTATTGTTCTGTTGTGTCCGCTCATCTAATTTAGAGCTGGCAATATCACGATAATTGAATTCAACATTGACATACAGTATCTATCATTTGCATTTCCATACGTCGTTCAAAAGACTTTCATCAAAAGTCTTCTTGATAATTTCAGTATATCTATATGCAGGGTATGGGGCTTTCCATAAATTACGTAACGCATTCTGGAAACAAGGGGGTTGTGATATCTTTACAGTGGGTTACAGCGGGGTAGAAAGGTGTTGACTTTGTGTTGAGTAACGCTAACTTTTGTTGGGTAGGATGCGTTGTAACCTCAAATATACTTTTCCAAATGTTCTTTACTTTTCATTTCAAAATATAACATTATTTTGAAACAAGGAACGAATCATTAAGACAATGTATTAAAATTTGTTCATATTTTCTGTAAAGCAACAAGAACTTGCCTTAATGTGTGGACGGAGAGCTAGAGTTACTTAACCTTTTTAACCTACCTTAACTGTAGTTAACGTAATTATTTGGGGAAGAGAAAGAGATATTTTACCGACACCTTAAGAAGGTGAAGGTGGATGTGTTAAAAAATTAGTTTTGCGTTCTTGAATTTTAGTATGACCTTATGCTAATAAAGATTCAGAATTGTTTCTGCTAGTAGTAACATTCATCCTGACCACATCTTCGTTTGATGAATTATTGGGAACTATTTTACAGACACGTTATAAAGGTGAGGGGGAGTCGTTAAAAATCGTTATTTTTGCGTTACTTATTTTATGGATGACCCCTATGATAATGAAGATTCTGACATTCAGCCAGACTACGTCTTCGTTCTGAAGCACCTACGTAACAGGTGCGTTTGATTGCGTATGAGCTGACGCCTCACACATGAAAGCTAATCGCCACGCGTTGGGGATGTCATGGAGGTTTCCAGCCACGTCCAATGCCACCCCGTTCTGCTCACGACCGCGTGATGGTTCTCGTGCGTGCCAGCGTTGAAACGGCAAGTTCGTCAGGTTACGACCTGCAACAACGGGATCATTTACTTTAATAGGATTCTGCTCTATATGCCACTGGAATTCCCTTTATATGTACAACAGAGGACATTGAAACTTAGTCGGTTCACAGTGTTTAGAGTTGGTTGAACTTGAGACACTATCCTGAAGTAAAGTTCGTAAAGTTTATAACATAATGTTTAAATTTACTAACTCTCATTAGATGTAGGTTTGGAAAGATAATCAGGAAATATCTTTTGACAACGTGGGAATCATGATTCACGTGCAATCAAGAGCGCATGTATTATATATTATTGCGCATATTTTTTTCATTTTAAGTCCACTAAAAATATGTCGTCATACAAATTTTATTTCAATGATAAGTTTGTTAGAAGTTCAATTCAGCCTTACTTATTTTTGTCTTAAGTAGGGTNTATTGCGCATATTTTTTTCATTTTAAGTCCACTGAAAAATATGTCGTCATACAAATTTTATTTCAATGATAAGTTTGTTAGAAGTTCAATTCAGCCTTACTTATTTTTGTCTTAAGTAGGGTTCCAAGTAGAATACTGTTCTTAAATTACGATGATATTAAATGTATTTTACAATTGTATTTAATTTTGACTTAAACTTAATATCTTGAGGATAATGTCTAGTGATTAAATATCACACCGCGCCTTCACTTTCATCGACATTTTCTAAATGAAAGAAGAGAAAATTATGAGACTAATTTTCATGGTACCATGCGTGTATCGCAAATCAGCTGATAATTCTCCTTGTTTCGAACAGTGACACGCCTAGAAGCATCTTAATGTTTGATACAACCTTTTAAGTAGAAAAAAATTCATTGTATCTCACAATGTTTCCACAGCTATTTCGAACATCGTCGGGTGAATGAACAGAAATAAATAAAAATTGTGTCTACTTAAAAGGTCGTATAAAATATTAGAAAATTCCTATGAAACAGTAGTACCTCTTTAATCCGTCTCGCTGCTTATCTGAGACGCGCCGTTACGGATTTTTCCGGACTATAGAGGTTTCTTCTGCAAACGTTAAGTTATAGACCAATTAAAAAAAAGATGTCCGTCGCAAAGTAACAATCACGAATTTTGACAAACATAGAGGATGTGTTTTGAAAATGATTTGAAACAGCAAATTTTTATTTAAACGGTCAATGCCGAAGATGTCGGATTGAAGTGGTTTTATTGCAGTAGAATATTGCCAATACTCATAGTAATCGTCCTTAAAAAAAAACGTTTCCTCACCTGTGACAGTTACGTAGTGTCCTTCCCGTGCAGTATCACTCAGTCCCACAAAAAAGAGATCATCACGACGAGCACCTACTGGTGACGCAGCCACAAGGAACGCTTTCGCTGCGGCTTCGGCCTCTGCCGACGTTTCAGGGACCAACAGGTGAGCGCCGTCGCGTTCACATTTCGACAGTGCCGAGCCCCATGTGGTTGCGTCGCGCACTACTTTGTACAACCCTGCGGAGACTGGAGCATCCCTTAGAGGACGGTAGTCGGAGAACTTCACCTGTAAACAATATTGCTACGTGATTCCCAATCATTTTTGGACGCCGTTCATGAGACTTTTTTGTGTGTGCTGGCTGCCAAGACGTATTCTTAATTGAAATTCTAATTGGAAGTGCATTGATTATAGTACAAATTACTCTGGCTATGATATAGTCTTCAACTGTCAACAATAAATTAAAAAACAATAATTAATTATATATTTTTTAAAATTACTTCTAGAATAGTATTAAAAAAACTTGATAAATTAATTAAAATTTTATGTACAAATGGAGGCAGTTATAATGACATTTTAACTCACCTTACCAGACCATTCAATCGCAAACGTGGATTTAAATCGATAATTAAGTTGTACTCATAATTAATGTTGACTTAATTTTTGAATCAGTCTCAGGAAAATTTAAATAAATATCCCCAAATATCGTATAGCCTAAAACTCTTTTCAGAATCGTGTGACCACTTCTCTCTACAGCTAGTTTCGTATTTATTTTGACCGGATATATTGAGAATTATCACGATAAATAAGTAATACTATTTCAAGTGTTACTTATTATTCTTGTTTGTAGAAAATAAACTATTATATAAGAGTAAAAATCTTCTTTCGTAGATGAAAAGCTAATTTTTACATTTCGCAAATTTGGCCATGCTTAAATCTTCTTCATGGATCAAATGGTTTGGCAATGTAGGACGGTTTTGAAAAAAAAAACTTTGATATTACGCAATATTATGAACTCTTTGGCAAATACGTTATTACGCGGTCTTTATGAACTCATCGATGTTCTAATTCATTTTACCTAATATCAGTATTATTAACACGACAATTCACCCTGAAAATATAAATTTTTAACAAAGTCACAAAAATTTTACTTTTAAATTTTTTTTTAAATTTCACTCATAAATGATAACGAAAAAAAAGATTTTTGATTTTTTATATGTAAAAATTAATTTTACTCTTATATTTCTGCGATAATAATAAAGAAAGTATATATTTCATTTGCTACTGATTGGCTTCTTAAATTTTTGGATTTTTCGTAATATTTTTAGAATCACACACTTATTTAAAGACTTAAGTAAGAAGAAGTCCATAACCAAGAGAGTCGATCATTGGAAACGATGATAAATTTAATTATGATGGTGGATTATTTTTTTTTTTCAGAATATGTCAAAATTTTACAGTCGTTAGTCGTACATAAAATTTGCGGACGGATTAGATTAGTACTTCATATGTATCGGATTGTGGTGGTGGGGGGGATGTGAACGATAGCGCGTCGGGTATTTAAAGAATGACATTGTAACGACTAAAAAATGAAGAGCTCCAGAAATGTGGACAGGTGGAGCATACATTTGCATAGAATGCTATTTGGCAGCGTTAGGATTGATCAGGTGAAGGTACTGCAGACGTCCGTGGAATCTCACGAAACAGACGAAAGTATTTTTGGTCTTATTAAATTTTATCGCTTAAACAATGAATTCAATTAATTACTTCATAATTCCAAAACCTTTATTTCGTCATTTAAATGAAACAAGTTTTCTTTCTCTCCGACAATGGAAATGAAGTATGGTCTTGATGTTTTCAAAAATAAGTATCAATGAGTTTAATTTTTTGTCAAGGAATCTATTTCACTGAATATTTCAGATGGTGTGAAATGTTAACATCGTAAACATTTCATTGTTGTTGGATGAAATACAAAAATATTCTCTGTCACTCCAATTACTACAATAATAATTACTTTTTAGAAATTTTAAAGATTTTTCATTACCTTAATGATACTTGTTTCCCTGTATTGAAATATACTTCTGGATTTTCATGTGTAGGTAGTATTAAACACCCATTATACTAAGTCTTCACACTATCCCATTTTAGTGCAGAGTTTAATATAAGAATAGTTTACGCTGTTCCTAAATCCATGATCAGGAACATAACTAGAATAATCCTTGAGAAAGAAATAATAATTGTACTCAAAATTAAAAACGGAATGTAGAATTCATTTAAATTTTTAAATATGAAATACGTAGAACTGAAAAAAAAGAAGTTCGACCGGTTGAAATTTCTGAAAATAAGAAAACTGAAAAAGAAAATCGTAAGATATTTCCATTGTATCTCAATTTGGCCCCCTCAATATCAGTAATTAATACGTGTCTAGGGAATTAGTATTAGAAATTAGAATTATGTATGGAAAGTGGTATTGACAAGTAACCGATAGAATGGGGAAAAATAGGACCATAGACATGGATGAAAGAAGAATATGAAGGATGAATGGTTGGTACGTTCACGATCACGAGGTCACACTGATCTTGCACGAAATAGAGACGAAAAAAATAATAATTGGGAAATAGATACCCAGATTTCAAATGAAATTCATTCCCAATTAACTGAAAACATTGTCAGTCATTTCGACAAAAATAAATAAACAAGGAAAAGCCATTGTGAGACTCGACCCATCGTTCCTCGGATTATGGTGCCATCGCGAGGTCTAGTTGACCCCAAGACATATTTTGTAGTACGTTTTCTTTGCAAGTTTTCTGTCACACTTTTCCTTTTCGATTTATATGTAATGCCACCACATCTATAATCGCTTATGCTATATGGCATTTATGTCATATTTGCCGTGTTGAAGAATAGCTGGAAAGACATCTTCTGAAGTAAGTCCTTGCCTCCAGAGAGGCAATCAGTCCACTCTTCAAACAGCTATAATGAAACGAGACAAGCTGCATCACATTTTACATAAAACTCTCTTCTTTAACTTTGATCTACATTTTTCAGATATTTTTGAGATATTTTGTGATATTTTTATGGTTTTGGTCTGATAAATTTAAGACGAAAAATGGCGATTAACTTAAAAACTATTGATTAACATTTAAGCCTTCGGTGATGTGATAATAACAGTCAGTTCAAAATAATTCGTAATGTTCATAACTGCCGAGTAGGGCAGAGACTGTGACGTGCAGAGCAGAGTCAGTCCCCTTCTTCCTTTGTTTTTAATATGTTCTGTGTGCATTATTCTCAGTGTGGGATCTTTTGCACCGCTCTGGCTGTGCCTGTTTTATATCTAGACCCTCTGCTGTTCCGAATAAGGTATGGGATGAGCATAATCGGTATATGTGTGATGCAACGTTCTAGGCTCATGAAATGGCCGTGACTTATACAGCACACGACGTAAGTGAAACGGTTCCATGAGACTTCTAAAGAAGCTGTTCATCTTGATTTGAGAATGCTCAGGGTATCCGTGCACATGTAGTGTGAATCGGGCTTAACACTCCACCCCCACCCCCACCCATCCTGTATCGTGTTTTTCTCCGATTTCTCTTCTGGTGGAGGCGGAATTTTATACATGCTCTCTAGGCTCTTGCCTAAGGGCTGCGTCTATTGAAATAATAATTCTCGAGTTATTTTAATAATTACGGTTTGTAAACAATGTTTTCCCAATAATCTATAGTTTGTAATAATTCGTACTTCTGAATTAACATTTTTGTGTTTAATTAAATACAAATTTATTGGTATTATGTTATATTACAACACGTACCGAACTACTTTTAGTCTTATCTTAGGAGTGTGCTGCAATATTAAATCCGCCTCTGCCCTTGATCACAAATGATGGGATGGTCCCTTGCTTTCTTTTGGAGAGTAAATAAGTTTATTATCCTCCGTGTTCATATGTGGTCATATGCAGTTTGTAACTGCTTTTTGACTATAATTTGACATAAATATATTATTATTATTATCACCACATGNAATGATTGTGGTATATGGCTCACCTCTTCAAAGTCTCCGTCGGGGAAAGGTCCTCGCTTGGTACCCTCACTAGGCTCCAATTCCTCCGGAGATTCCACCACCTCAACTTCCAAGGTAGGAGATGTCAATTGAAGAGGTGGTGAGGAATGTGGTGTTATTGGCGTAGCATGCTGTGATTCTTCGGTAACAGATGATGCCGTGGAAAGCGCTATTATCTCCGTTTTCGTCTCCTCTGGCGCCACTGAAGATCGAAGTTGTGGGAGACATTCATATTCGTTTATTAGACATGAGCAATATACGAGGAATAAGAAGAAATGGTGTTCTTCGTCTCGACTATTATTAGAAATATGTTGGGACATGGCAATACTGAGGATAATTTAGTGAGCACCAGGCTGTCAACAGAAGCGCGTAAATGTCTGTTAACGTAAGCTTCCGCGGCTGGATTCAATATTAACTTCTTTGTCCGGGACAAACAACGTCTCAGTGGACAGAACTACTAACGTTTCAGCCATCCTGTTGTGGCCATCTTCAGGGTAATGTCAGAGATT
>NNCF01126672.1:764774-784881 GCA_002313205.1 Laupala kohalensis
TATATATATGACTCTACCATTCTCTTGAAGAAGAACACAGCAGGATGGCCGAAACGTTGGCAGTTCTGTCTATCGACACGCGGTTTATTCCGTGGAAACAATTTTATGCGTAAATATTTGTTCGCAAGTGACAATTAAAGATTTGAAAAGCTCGTCTTGGTCGTTTCTCACAATTGCGTCGAGATTTATAAATGTTTATCAAACTTTTTTTGTCTACTGTCTCAACCTTCAGTCAGTCAAGCATCTGGGGAAATCGTAAAAACATATTTTGGGTATGGGCAATATAATTTATTTGACTAGCCAACGTTTCAAAAAATCTCGTTATCATTCTCAGGGCTTATTTTTTTAATATAACATTACTTCACAGATGAACAGATTCCAAAACACAACCATTTTTTATTAACAGAACTATCCATAAAACATCCACACATCACTCACGAAAATAAAAGAACAATTCAATAAATTATATTATCTATATGCAAGAATCTGATTTTCAATTTATTACCTTGTGAAAACGCATTCCTCTCATGAATCCGAATTAAATATATGTTCAATTACTGAATTACAGATTGGAGAAAATTTCATACCTGCAACAACTGCGTCTAGCATCACCTCATCTTCCCCACCATTGTTTCTGTCGCCTTTGTGACGTCGCCGTTCTTCAGTGACATTGAGAGTCAACTGTTGCGCGTTGCTCCCTGTACTTACCAATCGCGTCTGTAACAATAAATCATAAATTACAAGTATCTTTCAGAAATTACATAACGTAAATATTCCATTTTTACCCCTTCCTGCCCTCCATAATATATCTGTAACAAAAACCCTCCACCCTATCCAGAAAAGAAGGTATTAATTAAATAATTTATTTTGTAAATATTAAATCCGCCACTGTCCATGGACCCTTGACCGGAATTGATGAGATGGTCCCTTGCTTGTCTCCGGAGAGTAAATTAGTTTATTGCCCCCCCACGTGGTCATACGCAGTTTGCAACTGCTTTTTTAACTATAAAGTTTATTTAGTAACAAAAGGGTTTTTGTTTTTCACGGA
Source organism: Laupala kohalensis (assembly GCA_002313205.1). Classification (NCBI taxonomy): domain Eukaryota; kingdom Metazoa; phylum Arthropoda; class Insecta; order Orthoptera; family Trigonidiidae; genus Laupala; species Laupala kohalensis. Next base: position 765,823 of record NNCF01126672.1, read on the forward strand.
GACAAATTCTCTAACACCAACTTAATTGTTGGTTCTTCTTAACTTAAGCGCTCTTAACTTAAGTTCTTCTTGACTTAAGTGCTCTGTTCTCTCACTGATTGGTTGAGTACATATATGGTAAACGTTAACTAAAATACCCCCCAGGGGACTTGTATCTAGTAAGTACGTGTTTGGCAAACACGGGGCCCCGAACTGAGTGTGGCATTACTTCCACTTACTTGTGCGAGGCTCCTTCCTTTCTCTTTCCTGACCTTCCTTGTTCAACTATTGTTCTTTTCGATCCCGACGCTAGTAGGTTGCGAGGGCTACGGTAGCTTTCATTTTCCTCGTTGTAATGTTTTGATGTAATGATATACTCGTATGTTTTGATAAATTGTTATTCAGGACGGTTTTTAATGGGTACGGTTGAGTCATTCGACGAGTCCGACGCGCGGGGAGAGTCATGTTGGCTCTCCTTAGTGCGTACCTGCATTTTCCCTACTTGTACAAGGTTTTAGGGCTCTAATGACCTAGATGTCGGCGAGTCGTAAAGCCCCCCCCCCACACACACACACAAAAGTTAACTAAAATAACTCATGTTAGAAAATTGTTACTTAACACCAAGATTAACAATCTCTACCCCACCGTAACATTGTCAGAAATTATCAGAACACCCCGTCCTCCTAGCGTGGGTTACGTCATTTAAGAGTGACCCCTAATAGGGGAACCTCATCTTAATCTGTAGTATTCGAAATGGATGATTCATAGATAAATTTAATACACCCACTAGCGGTATTTAGCTACTATATACCAGAAAATAGAATGAAATTCAAACTCTATTTCCGTTGTATTTTCCCGAAAATCCTTCTGTGCGACGATAGCAGTGAGATCAATACAAGGTACTTTATTTGAAGAGTTAAAAGGAAATAACAGTTTTTATCGTTCCAGGAACCGAAAAAAGTGATGCAATGTAAGTTGTTATCCAAAGCACGTCGCAAGTTCTCTCGTTTATCCTGCGGTGGTTGCACGAATGGCATTAGTCATCAATGCGAAGAAATTATTTCTTTTTTTTTCTTTTTTCAATGTTGTCATGGTACCGCTGTGTGCGTTTAGACTAATGATCTTAGTCATATATTGCACTATCTCTATGGTTGTCTCGCCTCCATCCCACGCAGTTTTCTTTGAATTCTGCGACAATGAGTGTTGGATGACACCATAGAAATATACTACCTACTGGAAGGCTGAGTAATATGGAGATAAGCGGGCGAACTCGAGCCGGTTACCAAGCCACCCCCTCCCCACTCCAGTCGGGGGTATTGCACAAAGTTGCCAATACATTGCGCCGCTCGCCGCACCAACAGACACGTGCGTCATTCACAGAAATTAATATTGTGCACAGTTATGTTATATCATTCCTTTCATTTTATCAAGACAGGAATTATAATCGTTAACTAATATGACCAACACGAGTGTAGCCTACAAATGCAATAACTCTGCGATGAAAAATTGTGACTTACCGTTTCATACGTAAGAAGTATGCAAAAGAATTAGTCTTAACTGTTGAACCTTCATTATCTTTTAAAATTATACATTGGCCAGCACAGTAATACAACTTGGTAGTTGTGTTTTTGGTAGTTGTGGGGTATTGGCAACATTATCAAAATATGATAAAGTTAAAGTCGTCAGTTTGTTGCTCACAATTTTATTCCTAAAAAGCTTTTTCGGCTGCATATCAGCCATCGTCAGAAGCATACACTGAGTATGCAGGAAAACGTTTTGGCAAGTAATGCAAATACAAATTAATAATTTGGCAAGTAATAAAAAACAGAAATACAAATTTTAGTATATGTTAAGTAACTATTTAAGTCCCTAAATCATGATTTCATTGTTGTAGCTGAGTAGATTGTTGATGTTTTACTAAACGAATGTAACGGCACAGCGATTTAGTCAAAAAGTTAGTTCTTTACAAAAAAATTATTTTTCTTCATACTGGAAGTAGTAAATATAGTATTCAGGTTTATTATTGTTCAGGGTTATTTTAAAGTTTTCCTTGAGATCATGACCCTAAAAATAGATGGATAATAGCTACGAAAAGGAAAGGTATCATCCTAACCAAATATTCAACTATCTGCTCATTTTAAAAATTCACTTTTGAGGAAGGAGGAATCTTTTTTTAAAAAAATTCTTCAAAAAGTCGTCCCTACAATATTTGCTTTTTACCTCATCTTCAGACATAACAACCTAAACGGTGGAGAAAAATTAAAAAATTTCGGTTAGATTTCGCCAAGATGCATAAAAAAATTCCTCTGATAACATATTTCGTACAGTAAAAGTGACACATCAAATTAATAATTGTAGTCTACTGTTTACGTTCATTTCTAAATTTTCTGTCTTTTTACTTTGCGAACTGAAGAAGTAACGCAATAAATGTTGTGAACAGTCTAATAGGGTCGTATAATATAGTTGATAATATCCAATTGATAGTTACATTTTAAATGAATTTAGTATTTTTAACAATGGATTTATTATATGTAACGTAAGATAATACAATTAATGAACGTCTTGCAAGTGTGCGTGGAAACTTTTAATATTTGGTTAACATCAGATAGTTAGGAGATATTAATTATATATTAATTTTGTTATTTTAAATTATTATCGTCTTTCATTTAAAAAATATCATTGAGTTAAATAAATCTAAACTTGGTATGTGTCAAAAGCTAGACAATAATATCTTTATAAATTTTATTGTCAACGTGGCTCGCAGACCCAACACAGAGTCAACGTTCCTGTAGATAGTATATTTCTATGGATGACACGCGTCATCCACTCGTACTATTGTGCAAGCACTATAATATTGTTGTAAAGTGTATTTTTTAACAACTTAAGTATAAAAATTGAACTTATAGATAGGAATGAGTTACTTCGGTGGGCATCCGTAAAAAGTATTAAAAAATTAACATTGCATCTATAAATATGGACATGTGTCATCCACATGACCTCTGAGGCTCCATTTCGTAGCGACAAATTCCGATGTTGTTTTATTTGATATTTTACGAGCAACTTATGTACAAAAAGTTCAATGAGTGATATTCTTTATATTCTAATTAATTCAACAATGTCAATAAAATGTTGTTTTTTTTCACTTAAATTTCTACTTTTAAAGTGGAGGACAAGTGTACTCCGCGAGATGTCCTACGACGTCTTCATAAACCTGACCACTGCACTGGGTTAAGTAGACTAATACTATATCTCCAACAGGGTAAGTTGCGTCAGCTTGAAGAAGCAATAGTTTGAATTCCGACTTTCACGTAGAAAATTTTTAGTCGTTAAGTTCCAATTCTGCCATCTATTAATTATGGAGTTTCTATGTGTCTAAGAGTGTATGTGTTTATGTGATTAAGAGATTTTTGTGTGTCTGCTATCTATGTCACATTGTCCTACGAAAACGACGAGTTCCCATAAACATAAGTAGTGCATGGTTCAGTACTTTTAACGTGAGTTAATGGCTTTTTCTGAAATTGTTTTTCATCACGTCGCACAAAATCACCCGAAAAACAACAAAAAAAACAACTATCATATGCTGTAGCAATACATTTGAGAGCTTTTACCTCTCTTCCTTCCCATTTGCACGCGTATGACATATCAACATTTTCCAATAAAAGTTTATATGAATATCGAGCTAATGTAATTTCCTTTGAAAGCCATTTTAATACAACGAATGGAAAACACGAATATTATATATGCAAATGGAGTAAATACAGTCGATACTGCGCAAAAAGCGATTCGTTATCAAAGAGAGAATATTTTACTAAATTGTTTATGCTTTTACCGTACATACTGTAATGTGAATTTGAAAACAATTACTTTGATTATTATAATGACGTATTTTATAAAATTAATTGTTGGTTATCGTGAAATATAAATGCTTGTCACAATTTTTTGTAATAAACATGAAATAATAAATTCGAAACCTACCTGTAAATCATATGGTTTTGGATACAATTAATTGAAAGTAATTATGTGTTGAAATTATGTTTGCTTTCTCCTTTTGACTCAATAATCGCTATCTATGTATAAAACTTCGTTAGACAAGCTTAAGTAAATATTTACGGTCGGAACACAAACAATTCGCTGATGCAATGGTCTAATGTGAAATTATCGTATACGATACTGAAACTTCCAAAAAGGAATCAGTTGAAAGTAAAAATATGAAAATTCCATTACAATGCTTATGTATGAAACAATTATTGTAACAGAAAATATAAATTAAAATATTATAATGATAGCTTCATTTGGTTTCGTGCATTGTCTATTATAAGAGGTGGTATAAAGAGGTGTAAGAAAGTTGAAACAGTTGCTCACGCAATTAGAATGCTCTTGAATCTTTCAGATTGGTTAATTTTTGTTGTTATAATTTGACGATTATGATATTTTCAGTTTATATAACTTAAAGTATTATATGCGTATTGATTGAAGTCAAGTTGCCAACTATTCATGAAACTTAGAAATATTCACCAAAGTAGTTCTTATTAATTAATAATTTATTCTACTGATTTCTTATATTGGTTGAAAAAAATGTTTTGTGATTTTAAAAATTGATAATTAATTTAGACTCTCGTTTGACTCCTTTGATGAGGGTCACATTATGTTCAGTCACGTGATGCGGTAGCTTTTCCGTTAGAATAGTATTTTCCACAGTTTTTGGAGAATTATTCTTGAAAATATCCCGTAAGGTATAAAAATATTAACATCATTGCGTTCCTATTTCCATTTGCTGTGTTTTAGTAGGTATTTTGCTATCTTAAGCTGTTACTTTTGCCAGAATATCTAAAAAACATGAGGTCGCGAAAGTTTCTCCGTACAAACCCATAGTAATTTAAAGTCAAATAATTCAAAACTTTGTGCTAAAAGGGTGTGAAAATTCATCGCCACTGAATAGAGAATGGTTCAAACTATCATTTAAAACATTTTTGGGGGGTACTTAAGCCTAGTCGCTCTGACGCACATAATACCTTAAAATAGAATAAAAGTAATTGTTAGAATCCAAAATTATTTTATTGTGCCAAAACTTTCGACAATGTCATCTGAAGTTTTATGCTGTGATCCTCACATTCCACACATACCCGTCCACGGTGGAAAAGGTAAGGCAGTTGAAACACATTTTCTCATTGAGAAATACTAACTAATTTTAATTTTTCAAATAATAATTTTTCCAAACAAACATTTCATATATAAACTATTTACATTTTACATTAATTTTTAACTAGGGCTAATAAAAATCACGATTCTTTTAAAATAAGAAGAATCCGAATTTTTTTATTCAAACCAGATTTTTGATTTAAGTCTCTATTTTGTGAAGAGAAATTAATCATTTATGAAATTTATTCAAATATCAAAATTATTAGAAAAATGGAAAACGAATTTATTTTGGTAAGTTTTGGTACATACCTCTCGATAAATAAAGAAAAACTTGTTTCCTTTACATCTTTTTCAATTGACATATATTATAATACTCTCAAAATAATACTTCTTTAGTGTTTGCTATAAGTTACTTTTACGTTATACTTTTACCTTTTAAGTTTTAAGTCAAGTTACAATTTACAAATACGTTTAGTCTTCCACAAATTTTTAGACCAATAAAATTTATTTGATAAAGAAATTGTGTTTTCATACAAAAATATTCCATAATAGAAATTATCGTATACAAGACGAAGGAGAAGAAAAGGTTTCGAAGCTCGTATTTTTACACAGAGCACTCAATAAATAATTTAATTTCTTATTAATTATAGTTGTATTACTTATTAATTTGTAAAGAAAAATAAATTATATTTACATTAACATATTTATTCATTTTAACTACCTGTTCAAAAAGCAAACTATAAACATCAAAATAATAAAAACATCAATTTTTTTTAATTTTATTTAAATCATTGATTTGAGGAATCATTTCATGGATATAAATCTTGATATCAGTCCTAGTTTTTAAAAATCTGAACCAATTACTAATGAGTAATAAAATAATCTGTGTGTTATTAGCTCCAGCATTCTACTTCTCACTATTGTAATAGTTTTTTGTTTTTTTTCGGTTTTAATCATTTTAACTTTAGTCATATTTCTGCATCTTTGATCGTAGGGTACTGAATATGAACATGAGTTATCGAAAGACGATTTTTTAAACAAATAATTTCCGGTACTGACAATTACTATCATTCTGTCTCTAATTTTTGTCGATTAATGCGAAATATAATTCGCTTATCGCATTCTATTACATCTTCTTCTTATATAAAAATAATAGTTATTGAATACACGTTAAAACTTTGTGGCCAGAGGAAAGGAATAGATTAATGGGTTTACATTTTTTCCCGTAGCAAATAGTACAATGAATTGGCATTATTAAAATATCTCGTAGGATATTTAAAACAGATTTTTTGTTATTTTAGTATAGTCCCAGAAATATCTTCTTTATATGCCTTCACTGACCGTAAGTACTCGTTGACCTTTGACATCCACCTCACTGCGCACCAGCAGCTGTAGACGCGTGTCGTCACTGTCGCGGTTGGGTGACGTCATTGCAGCTGCTGCTGTAGGTGGCGCAGGTGCAGGAGTAGTGGATGGTGGCATGAGGAGGAGCGTGACAAACAGCTGCAGGAGCGTTGAAAATGCACACAACTGCATTGCAGTTCAGCTGCAGCAGAAACATTCTCGTTTAAAATATTTATAATCATTCAAGAGTCGTCCACAAATGTAACGTAGGTTTACGGTATGTTTGTTAATCTTGGTTGAGTGAGTCACAAAAATTTCCTTGTGAAATGAACTTCAGGTCAGATATTCAGAAGAAAACCTAGAGCTAATAAAGGACCGTCCATAATGACGTAACGCAAAAAGTATCAGTAGGAAGTTTTGGCATAGCGTACCTCTGAGCTATCGTATACGCTACCCACATGCAAATTGCTTCTGCGCATGCTCAGAAGTTAGTGGCACACTAATGCTTGTGGCGTAGTACGTAACAATGCCTCTGTTTGCGTATGATGTTAGTGGTATGCTAGTGAGAGAGGTCATGGCGGATTTTGGTGTGGATTTGACGTTATGTTAATATCTAAGAGAATATACGATAGATTTGTTGGTTGTGTGTGTAGTATGAGCACTTGCTGGTGGTAGGTACACAGTTCAGTATTGTGTACGCTTGCATATAAGTAGTTTCTTAGGGTGTACAATTTTTAGTATATTTGAGTGGAAGGTACGCTGTGCAAAATGCATCGATTACACTAGATATTTCCAAGCGCGTTAAACGGTTAGCGTCATCAATGTAACGTATACGCTACGAAGCGTGTACGTTATGCAAAAACTCTCTAGTAACGCACCAGTAACGATACCTCTTACCCCTCTCCAACAATTTAGCAACGCTAGCAGTACCTCCCCCCGTTTTTGTATTGTTTCAGAAAATGTGAGAATATTGATACACTGTCAAGTGTTCGTTCCCCATTGCTCCGAACTGTCGCTGAGTGGTTCAATACGTACAGGTATCCTAGTGACAAATATTAAGGATAAAAGCGCGATATAAAATTTACTCTCCAAAACTGCGTTACGTAACACAAAGGCCAACACCCCGTGACACAATGTAACGGTATCAGATACATCCCCCTTCCCCCTAGGGCACGTTATGCAACGTCAAGGTTACAAGCGCCATATACAATTTACTCCCTAAAACTACGTTTCGTAACACTAATACTAACACGTGACACGATGCAACGGTATCATCAGACAGCTCCCCACCCCTCATTTCCCCTGGGGTGAGTTGTGTAATTGGATATTTATCAGTGGAAAGGTACAAAGGTACAACGTTTGAGAAATTGAGATATTGCACTGAAAAGGTGCAGAAAGTCATGGTGAATAGCAAGTCTTTGGAACAAAGTCCACAGAGGATTATAAATAGTTCCCAACACCATCACAAAATGGCAGCAGTGCTAAACCCTTGACCAATTTCATAAGGTAATATAGTTATGATAATCTAGGTTTATGTTGTTATTACTAATTTATTATTTATTTTTAATTTTTATTGGTCATTGTTAATATTTTAATTTGATTGTTACATCGTCATTGTAAGCAAATTATTAACTAGTGAATAATACGCGCGATAAATGAATTTTCTCTTTCTTGAATCCCTTTACAACCTACATCGTGTATTGCCTACATCTGTCGCTTCATTACTATGACTTCAAATTGGAGAATTGCGATAGTTGTAACAGTGCGTTTAACATTTCCCATTCTTTTTGCTTCTGGAACCTGTTTTTCATTTGCGCATTGTAAAAACATTAATGTCATATTTCCATGGAATTCATAAAATCCATAAATACTAATATTGAAAACAGGGCAAGTATCTAACATTGAAAAAAGAAGATGAAAAACAGACAATATATTTTTGATTTCTTTATTGTCGTAGACGTACTTGGAGGCCCATTAGCACGCATAGATATAAAATAGTAGGAGTGGAAATGTTAGAGTACACGACAAAAGCCCTGAAATTCTATAAACATTTCACGCTTTTGAAAGTGGCATATCGAAAATTTCAATTATCGAAGAAGACTATTACTATCTCAATTAGTTCCTGAGATATTGAGAAAATGCAACAAATCACGATTTACGTAAATGAAAATTTCGAAAATTTATTTCTTAAAGTGAGCCCCTGCGACCAGAAAATAATTTCTATTCAAAATTTCAAGTTTATAACTGTTATAGTTTTCTTCCTACGTTGATGAATCAATCGAATCAAAGTCACTTCCAGTGTACGAAAGCACGATGTAGCAAATCCTTTGAACACCTCTTGATTTCAAGCTTCCTCTCCGCCAAGTTTAGAGAAGATTAATTGAATAATGTATTAATTAAGACATCACAAAGAGATAAATGCACTTTCACGTAGTAAGGATAGTTATATCCAATATTATTATATCACAGAGTAAATTCTTAACGTTCTCTCTGAGCAAAATAATGTATTGAACTTGCAAAAAGAATATCATTGAACGACAAGAAAAATACGAGAAAGAAATATACATGGAAACAAAATTATTATTGATGTATACTTACAGTTCCCGTGGCGTGCGCTATGGATGGATGTTTGTCTCAATGTGAAAGGAAGAGTTGACTTTTCTATCTCGGTTGAGGTCACTGACTTGACTAACAATCTCCTGTCTGCTTCATTAACAAAACTCCAATTATCATGGAAGCTAATATCGACTCCCAACAAATTCTAGATTACGCCTTGTTTCATATCAGTATGAGCTTATGACGTCGGATTTTTACAGTTGAATTTTATCGCTAAAGAAGGATAGACAAGAGAAAAAATAAAACATCTGACACTTTTATAAATCCACTACTCATGTTATATAAGAAGACTTTTTGGAATTTCGGTATGTTGTGTTCAAGTAATTTTATGAGGTGTACGTTATTACCCTAAGAAATTGTCGTGTGTATGAATTTTCATTTATGAACTCGACGAGATAATAATAACGTATAAAAGATCTGAATAATTTCGCACACTTAATTTATTATTTATTACTTATTTATTTTATACACTATATCACCTGTACCCAACATACTAATTCCAGGGGTTCATTTATCTTCTGTTTATTTATCTTTTCTTAAAAAAATTACCAGCGTTAACAAAATCTGCTAACCATCGTGATTATATTCAGGGTGGTCTCACACTTAATTTATGTTAAAGTGTTTATCTACAATGATAACGCTTTAAAATGTTTCGTCTAAATATAAAGAACCTCAATCTCAAAATCTGACAAGATGCCACCACACAAAAAGAATATTACACTCCTCTCCAATTAAAACAACACCCGCACAAAATATTTCCTTGACACCACATCCCTTAAAAAAAACCAAAACACTCAAATCCGAACTCATTGGCAGAACAAAAAAATCTGACTTCGCTCCTTCCCCAACGTTGTCTGGGGGAATGGGAAACCCGTCCGCTTTAATTAGGAAGCTTCTGGAAACAAAGGGAGGCTATGTGAGAAGAGTGCCTCTGTCAGCGTGACGCGTTCGACAGCGTGAATACGCTTCCCGCATCCCAGGCCCGCTCCCGCTTCTCCCCTCGTCCATGCGGGTGAGGAATAACGCGAAAAAAGGGACTGCGCACAAAAAGAACTAATTAACATGTCGGCGCGCAAGATCGTCGATTGGTGTCGACAGGTGGAGGCTTCCACCCGACGCCGTTACGCCGATTTCCACGATGTCATTTTTTTCCGTAATGTTTCGAAATCATTTCGATAGGAGCGCCACGACTCGAAGGCAAACAAACGCGATATGACATTTTAAAGAGCAACAATGACAAAAGCAACAAAATGAACTTCAAATTTTTAATAACAGCTTCGGAACAGAAGAGCGTATCTCCCGACTTTTCAATACTCACGAATGAGGTAAATGTTTTAATAAAAATTTATATTCGTCGCAATATACTGAGATTTTAACGAACGAAACATTAAAAGAAATGAACTGTCCGTAGAAATAAATATTCCAAAAATATTTGAATAAGAGTTTTCCTCTGAAAGTTGTAAAAGAGTATCGTTTTTATGTATTAGTTTCTTCCCATTGATATAGCATGAATGGCTAATATATCAATCAGCGACGCGTGAGTGCGGAAACTAAGTTCGGAACTATTCGTTCTGACGTGACTACGCCTTCTCATCCTCCTGGCGGTGGTGAGCCAAAGTCCGTCGCAGTCTTCCAGCTTTCGACCCATCCTCTCAATACACCAGTGTCCAGTGGATCCACACTTTTCATCATCCACCCACCTTCAGGTAAAATTCCATCGCTGCCGTCAGGGGCGTGTTTAGGGGAAGATATGAGGGATCTAATTATATGAGAGATAAAATTGTTGTATGAACCTCAACTCATTTTCCTTTGTCTGTAAGGGGCGGTCACGAACTACTATTTCTCTTTGTATAGCAGAGATTTCAAATGTGGGAATTAAAATATATTAATAGATTAAAATATAAATGATTGTATTTGTTTCAACAATAGTGAAAATGGGATGCATGGGATTTTTCAATAGAAGGAAATATTTATATCATTTATATAACTTATTTCGTGTTAAAATATATTCCTAATCTTATATCGTTGTTCCCAATTTAAACGCCGACATTTAGGATCATTCAAATTTTACCCGTCGAATTAGGAATTCTATAAGAAATCTAACGATTAAACTTGCTTTTGTAAAACATTTTAATTTAACATCAAATAAACATTTATATTATGATTGGCACTCGTATAAAAGAGGTTTGTATAATTTTTCAATGAAGTAAAATAAGTATTCTTCTGACTATCGAAGGTGAAGGCCGAAACATCTCTAGTAGTAAGAAGTCTTTAGTCTGTAAGTGACTTAAATGATTTTTTATTCATTATTTATAAAAGAGTTCACATGAAGATAGACATGTCGTTTCAATATATTCAAAGTATTTCTAATTATATGAAAAATAATAGGTAAGTTTTCCGATTTTGTTTTATTTCACGCAGAGTGCGCCATACATTCAAAAGGTGCGTCTTTGGAAAGGAACACCCAATAGGAAGAGAAGTACAACGTGGCTGCGTATTAAGATGATGCACTCAGCTGAACAAAGATATCACTTCCTGACTGACGACTGTACATGAGAAATTAAACAAGACAGTTATTGGAGATGACCTTCATCTGAACAACAACTCAACAAAGCGATTTATTTCTACGGTGCGACGATCCTCGTCGACAGTTGAGTATTTCCCAGCGACGAGGAAGGCCACAGTGTGATCGAACAGCGCCGAACCCACAGGAACATCCGGCGTGGACACAGCGAACAAGAACCCTCACGAACACGCGCGAACAATTCTTCGATGTCGCTTGGCTTGACGAAAGTATGTCACCAGCTTGCGCGCATTTGCGAGCGTTTGAGTTCGCTTGATTTGGTTACATTACAGCATTGTGTGGTGAAGTGGACGCGGCTTTATACCATAGATATGGATATAAATTCTGAGCGGTCTTATGTACCGGTTGTCCGTAGGGGGAAACGCAGTTTGGTGTCTCCGTCTCTCTCGCACACCGACTTGGGTGGGGGAACTCGATTCCCCTCTCTGCGTACTGACTACTGCGCACAAGCATTTGTGCACTTTCCCTCCTCCAAGCGGGTGTGCGAGAGAGCGACATCACACAATATCTCGTCTCATGTTATAACGGACAGCGCACAGCAGAGACCACTGAGTATACTTATATGTAAGTCTTTGCTTTAGACCTACTATATATTGAGTAAGGTAAGTATACTGTGTGGTAAGAATGAACTTACGACAACATCGGATTTGGAGAGAGATTTGCGTAAAATTGTTACGTGAGTGTACACAAAATTTGAAGTTTATAAGTGAAATAGGACGAATTTAGATGACTTATAAGATCCGATGAAAACAACCGTATTCCGTTAAGTCGTGGTATAAATCATGAGAAGTAATTCTGAAACAAATTTTCTTCCGCGTACGAGAGTGCATTCACGTTGATTTGGAACAAACTACGAATTTACTTAACATGTATAAAAAACTGATGATCAAATTCTAAGTGCGATGTAAATTATATTAATAGCTCATATTATTAAATGCTCATATTAATTTAGTTTTATGTGTACTCAACATTGGCACGTTTGTGTACATAAATTCTGTAGCCCCATCCTGGCCCGGGTTTTTCTCCGGTTTTCCTTCGGGTAGAGGCGGATTTATCATACAGGTTCTCTAGGCTTTGTCTAGGGGCGGGTCTATTGTAACAATAAATCGTGAATTTAGTGTTATTTCAATTTTTAAGCACTATACTCAGAATAATCTATAGTTCGATAATAACTTACATGTAATTTTTTGCTTAAAATTACAAACATATTGACATTCTATTAGTATTATAACTCGCAGCTAACTTTTTATCTTATCTAGGAATTTTTGCTGAATTTTTTGAATCCGCCTCTGCCTTAGGGCCCTTGATCGGAATTGATGGGATGGTCCCTTGCTTGCTTCCGGAGAGTAAATTAGTTTTTTTCCCTCCACGTGGTCATACGCAGTTTGTACTGTTTTTTGACAATAAATTTATTATTATTATTAATTAATTGAATTCGCTCGCGTTATAACCAACGAAGATTAATGACACGAATTTATAAGGAAATGTTGCTTCATCGATGGTGGAGACGACGGCGCGTTGCTGAGCTACCCGGAAAATAGGCGGTTTCGGAGTTCGCCTGTGGCTACTGCGGACTGACCTTCACCAGTGTTCGAAGAATCACTTGCTGTGTCGGCGCAATAAAGGCTGTAAGAGGTATGTGAACTTAACCAATAGGAGAGAGTGATCGCAGAAGAAATCCCCTATTAATAAGTTTCCAAAAATGATGGAACTTCTTTTGATATATTAGAATAGGAGAAATCGAGAATAATTCTTATCAAAAAGTTAAGTGTACACTTTATGATTAGGTTGGAGAATAAATAGGTTGTGCACATGTATTTTGGATACAGAAATATTAAAATTTGGATTACAATGTAACTTGTAGGAAAATTCAACTGTTTAAAATCTTAATGAATTTCTTAAGAACAGATAATTTATTTGCGTTTAAATCGTTAGGGAATATTTGAAAGAATTTTGTAGATGAATTTGGTTTGAAACTAAAAATTCTTGTTTGAATGAGAATATTATTAATTGAATCAATTAATATACAGCATTAATATATAATGAATATACTTTAAATAATGGATATTAATTGACTGTACAATGTAAATTAATTATATATAGTGAAACGAAAATTGAAAACAAAACCGATTTTACAGAAATTCAGTCTATGGAGAAAGACTTGAGGATAATACTCTAACATTTACGAAATGTATTCGTGAGCGTGAGTGAAATAGGATGATTTCATGTAATTGGACTAGCACGTAGTGGGAATTGATGAGAAAACTCCTTACGCGAGACATTTCCGTGAAGTTAAATTATTGAAGATTGGGAAAAGTAATACTTAATGGAATGTGTAAAAGTTTTGAATGGAGAATATTCATTCTTATGCTGTATTATTTGCCAAATTTGAATAAAACAGGAATCCTATATACATTAGAAGAACCACTAACCTATTCTATTCACTTTCGTTTGCTTTCTTGTCATTGCTGGTAACTAATCATTCTTGTCATTACTGATGCAGTACATTGTCATCTTATGACGACATTTCGGAATGTTTCGTTCCTATGACAATTTTCCTCGACATCACAAGTGTTCAGACCAAATTAAAAGTCATTCGCACTAGTTTTTTCTACAATAATTTAGAAGTGAGACTATAATTATATTCATCACATATGTCAGGGAATGAAGAACAACTGTTCATATTATAGAAGAAAGGTCACGTCTGCAACTTCGTTATACCTAATTCTAGGGATAGAAAAGTTAAACCTAAATGTTTTACTTTTTGAAAGACTACTTATTGTTATTTTAGTATCGTAATTAATTAAAAATAATAAATACTGTTGTTTGTTTTCATTGTATTTACTAGTATTCGTGATCCTGCATATCGAGTGATACGCAACAACGAAATATTTCATACTCAATATTTAATAAATATTTCAATACTGAGAATGGAAATGAATTACATGTTGGAATGACTATAATACAACCGAAGCACATTGTCAAATCACGAATAGAAACTTTTTTTTCGGAATAATAGTATTCATATGTATTTTTTCATGTCAAGAATCAATTTGCATGTAAATTTAAATTGGAATGGATGCAAAATACGAGCGAATTATTTTATCCTAGCGTGTTTTTGTTCCATACAAATTCGACAATCGTTGTAATTCGTTTTATCCTTATGTTTTATATGTAACAAGTTGAATGATATTTTTGAGAAGTACATATATAACTATGTTTCGCATTGTAACTTTGTCTATTTTCAAGTTACATTTCTCACTATTTTAGGAAAAAAATCCAGATACTGTTAGCTGTTAAGGTATTTTTGTGTTGTGACAAAAATTTTGAAAACTATAAAAAAATCGTCTTGCTGTTGAAATATGCCCCTACATATCTTTACTGTTAAGAGTACTTTAAAAAATGGAAAAATATTCTGAATTTTTTTCCATCAACAACATGTTATGGCTTAGTGGTATTGAAAGAACAATCTTATACCGTTTTGAAGATGAAAAACAGATGAAGGATCAATCGGACATTGCTCGGCAAAAAGTTGCAGACTTAATGACTTCGTTTTGTCAATTTTCAATTTTATCTTAATTATATGAAAGCCTTTTCTATACTATACAGTTTTTTGTATATTCTAAAAGTAGTCTACATTTATTACTATTAATCTTGAATTTCCCATAAGTCCCTGTTAAATGATTTCCATTGTGAGAGATGATGTAACCCAAATAATCACAAGGTTTTGTGCATGAGTAAAAAAACCTGATCGGTTGAGTAAAAAATAAAGAAATTCAGAACCTTCTAGATTCAATATATTGCTTTTTTTTATCAAATTATTATTTTTTATCAAATTATTACATCATTTTTTTTTTATCAGTTACACAAAAAATGTGTAACTGATTATTATTCACATAAATATTTTTACTTTACTTTTACGATAACACTAATACTTAGCTTCATAAAGACAAATATATTTCATTAAAATTAAAATGTTTAAAATTAAAACTAATTTTTGAAAATACGATCAGTTACGTAGTTCAGTTATGTAGATTTTGTTTGACGAAATTCAAAGGAAATATCTAATTGTATATCATAATACATAAATAATAATCAGAATAAATAAATAAAGATGAACTTTCGTATTTCTGAGTGTTGAAATGTTGTTAGAGCACAAAGTCCATAGTATCGCGAAAGGTTATATTCTATTTTAAAGATTTTTATATCTTTTTTTATGATTCAAAAATTTATTATTCATAACATGAATTGTTGAGTGAATCTTCTAACTATGCCTTAGATCGCCTAAAATTAAATAATATTATTACAAACGAATTCCCAGGAAACGCAACTGATCTGTCACGAATATTTTTGTACTGAAGTTGAGTAGATTGAAGGAACATTTATTTTCTTTTATTATAACTTATTTATCTGTTTCATTTAAGGAAGTTTTAGGGTCTTAGTTAATTTTTTAATGATGAAGTCATCAATAAAATTTAAAAAAAAGATTTTAGGGGTTTTAATTTGTATTTTAGCTTATTATCAGACATTACTTTTATTAAAAGAGAACTAAATGTTGAAGGTAGGTTTTTGGGAGTTGGTGTAATTGCGTACAGAAAATTGGGATATTCCTGAAATATTTAAAAATACAGAGTAGCCAATACTGCTTGTGAAAAAATTCGATGAAGATATTCTTCAGTGGAAGACATTCCGTAGCATTCTGTTCCCCTAGTGTTCCACGAATCGGAGGTAAAGCGACTCCAATAAGTTTCAATTCCAGAGTTTAAAAAACGGCGCATTTCCTACACGTTTCGGAGGAAATAGAAGGCTGAGGAAACGGGCAATATAAAAATTCACGCCCTCTCCCTTGCATCCTCAGTAGACAGCCATTTTGCTGCGTCCTCAGAGGGGACACCCTCGCTTTCGGGAGGAGAATGAATGGGGATGCCAGAGTTAATCTTGTATTGATTCGCACTCGCGTGGGAAGTGATTCTACATCAATTTCTGGGGCCTTCACTTGCTGAGTGAACTCCCTCCAGGTTCTAGTCAATAGTCTGGATGTAAGCTGCCCAAGGGCACCTGTCTTGTTAACATGTTTCTCGCGCCTTGGGCTGTTGTGCTACAATTGACTTCTCAAGTGCGAATTGACATGTGTCAACAAAACGCGATATTGTTATCTTGTTTCTGCGATCAATGACATAACTTGTCCGTGTTAGTAAGCGTCGTTTCAATATCATTGTCTGATAACTGTGATTCTATTTTAATATTTTTTTTGCGTTGAGAGGTTAGCTGTTGCATTTTTGTTAGTGAAGAATTGAACTGCGTTTATGAATTCTCTACCGACATACCTTTACGTTGGATTTAACTCTATGTATGTATATCGATCAGGCCAGCTATGGACCACGAAAGACGAGTACCAGTAAGGTTCAGTTATTGATTTGAGTTTACTCACTAGACTCGTCTAATTTTTACCGAGCTCGGAGGAACATCGTCTAGATATGATCCAAACCACTGTATCTGTTTAACTCTATGTTGGTATGAACAATCAAGATTTTCTGTCCTCTTCACTCATTCTGGTCCGGGTTTTTCTCCGGTTTTCCTCCGGTCCTGGCGGATTTTCCTTGGATGGGAATGTCATTAATAATTTTGTTTTATTAATCTCGAATTTTTACTGCACAAATATCTACAATTTATTTGGAATAATAAATGGATATTTATTAAATAATATCTTTTATAAATCTACTGCCTTGGGTTCTTGATCGGAATTGATACGATGGTCCGTTGCTTGTTTCCGAAGAGTAACTTATTTTATTGTCCCCCACGAGGTCATATGCAATTTGCAACTGTTTTTTTTTTACAATAAAATTTATTTATTAAAGTTCATTTACAGAATTTTTAGTATATATTTACTCCATTAAATGACTTTGTCCGAAAATATTTCTACCTATAGAGAATGTGCAAGTATGTTTCGAGTTCATTGTCTTCCAATTAGACTAGAATGAATTTTTTTTGGCAAATAGCCCACGTAAATAGAACCTTGTAATACAAATTTGTTTTTCATAGAAGAAATACTTGTTTGATTAAAATCCTTTTCGACATTGCTCCGCGAACCCTGATACAAATTTTTAACGTTTCGCTTTTCTGCATGGCCTACATCTTTTCACAAGACCGAATTTAATGTTTTACTTATCACATTCTAAAGGTTATTTTGACTGAATTTCAGTTTAAGTGCTTTGATTTCCACAAAATATCATTAAATAACCTTAAAATACATCGTAAAAAACTCTTTTTATAAGAAATATTTGTTCCAAAATTTCATACATCTACTAGATTTTATGAGGAATTTTGTTCATTACGTTATTTGAAAGGTATTACGGTATTACGTTATTTAAAAGGTAAAATTTTGAAAGGTGGTCCCTCACATAATGATTTTTCTTTTCTATCAATATACTCTGTAATATTTTCAATCCAATTTTTGATTAATAGATTAGTCATGTTCGTTCAAATGTTGAGCACTACTGGTATATTCATATTACCATATTTTAAAAGATCAATGACTTAATCAGTAAAAGAATTTTCAAATATGGCTGTACTTCTCTCATTTGGTACAATGTAACACAACTATGAATTACAAAAAAAAATAATTAAATAAATTAGGAATATATTTTATCATTAATCAAATTATAATACAACTGAATTTTCCCTCAACTGTATTTTTATAGTTTACTGAACCCAACATTGGTGTTGTTCTGTTACTTACGTTTGTAAACTATGACGGATGTTATTTATTATTTGTGTTAATCATTATGCAAGACTATTTACTCTTCCGTACGGTGAAATACGAGTACACTACTCTCCCATGTAATACGATGTACTTCAATCAATTCCTCTTTCAATTGTCATTTGCTCTTTGTCTCATGACCCAGTCACTTCCTCTAACTTTGATGCATCTCATTAAGGTAGTACCAGCGCAGTAAAAATGAAATCACTAAAATACACTAAAAATGAAATCACTAAAATCACATTGACAATCTTAATTCCCAATTAAGCAATCTGTGTTACGCATTCCGAAACTTAGTTAACGCAGTTAGTCCACGTATTTCCCGTTGCGTTTATTTTGCAAACGTTTACTCCCATTTACGGTACGGCATTACCTTCTGGGGTAATTCCGGTCAGAGTATTCAAACTTTCAAAATTCAGAAGAGGATAGTTTGTATAATTTGTAAATCTCACCCCCGAAACTCTTGTAAACCTTTATTCAAGGAATTAAATATCTTAACACTTCCCTGCATTTATATTTATGAAACAGTCGTGTTTGTTAAGACCGAATTACTGAAGTGCCACCCTTTCTTTATACGAAACAGTCTCGTTCACGAACACTATACACGCAATAGTAGTAATATTCATCGCCCTAGAGT
>NNCF01126672.1:785698-820887 GCA_002313205.1 Laupala kohalensis
GCAAAAAAAATGCTATATGGAAAACACTAAGAATATAATAGCATCTGACGTGTAAGAAGGAATTTTAATCGACATAAATTGTTTTGTGCATTAGTACTTCGAGGAGTAGGCAATTTATTGATAGATACAGAAGTAGCGTAGCGTATCTTCACAAGGTAAAATGTGTTAATGCTTAGGTGATAATGGTCTGATTTAGAAAAGAGCACAACAGTTTTAATGTGTCTGCATTGTCAAAGGCCAGGCGAAAATTGCAACCCGGGACCTCATGCTATGACTGCAGATGTGCTATCCGCTAAACAACCCACCTCGACTCCCGCTGCTCTCACACGACATCCACCTGGCCTGTTCCGATAAACCTTTTTTTTTCTTTTTTCATTTTTTCATTTATTTTCTTTCTTGTCGCGTTCCCATCCTATGACATTCCGCGACATGTTCGGTATATTTTTTTCTACCTCTAGCTCTCTAGACCTGTTTTAATTCTATAGATCCGCTCTACATATTCCTGAATACATTGAAACCGTTATTCAGCATTTATCATTTCTGGTCCTGTCCGACATCCATATTTTTAGTTGTTCTCGTCTTCCGCATGTACCTAGCCCGTTCTGGCCGAAAAAGCTCACAATCCCAAAGCATGTGTTGTCTTGTTTCTTCGTCTTTTCCACAATCACGCGTCGCGTCAGTTAATATCTTGAAACATTTTAAGTACATCTTATTATCTTCATGTCCTGTGAACATTTCGTTCATTTCCGAGATTGGTTCCGATGAACCTGGGTTACATCCCCAATGTGTGTGCGAGCTTTGAAAAGCGAGATGGGTGGTACAGTGGGCGGCACACCTGCGGCCATAGCAGGAGGTCCCGGGTTCGAGATCCGGTCCATCGCAATTTCCACCTGACCGTCGTCGATGCAAACATTCTTCCACGAGTAGGTACTCGGAACTTGAGTGTAAATCACTACGTGTGTTTTTGTCACATTTTCATGAATTAGCTGACGAATCGTTACCCACTTTTTCCGAGATAAATTTATCATCGTATATGGTAACTAATTGCGTCAAACTATGGCATAGCGTCAAACTACGGCAAACAGAATTGGGGACAAACTATGGCATAGCGTAAGTCTTGCGCATTATCGGCGATTTCTATTTTAGGTGATGGTCGAGCCGACAATAGTCTACGATCATCGAGTCTAATGTTTTCTATTTCAATTTCGTACTTTGAATACACTCTTGTTGTGGTATTTGAAATTAAATAAATTCTCACGATCGAAAACGCAAAGACTCTTGTCTTCTCGAATATTAACGTTCTGCCATTTCAGTCTGCGTCATGAAAGCTTTTACCCCCTCCTGATAAACATCCTCTTTTCTATTCAGTACAGGACTTATTGGATCTTTGAATGTCTGAAGAGGGTGAGTTGTAATCAATATAGCCTCCCTCACACGTACTTTTCAGTCAAACTGTTCAGCCAGATCGTCCCTTTACCGCTAAGCAAACTCGATACAAGTATAATAAATATTACGTTTACACAAATTTTAGTAAAACATGTGATTACTGTCCTAAAGAATTATTCCTTTCGACTGACTCATTTCATGATATTATATTATAGCCTATACTTTCTGCATAATTGAACTGAGCAAATTTGACTCTGGAAAATTATCATAGATTTTTCGTAAAATATATCGTAAGTACTAATATAAGATACAGTTTTCAGAAGTGATTCCATGATTTTCTCAACGTTTTCTTCGTAAATGCTTGAGCATGGTGAAATGACCAGGAACCTCACGCACATCTAAATCCAACATGTAATCTAACACGACATTCCATTATGTGGCGAATGTCATAGTTATTCGATTTACTGAACCAGAGCGATATTATATAAACTTATAGAACAAATTACCATATAATTATTTGTAGAGGATACAAATTTAATAAAATTATTAGTAATTAGAGAATCTTGGAAAAAACCTCATAAATGATCTATAGTTATGCAGTAAAAATATTTACCAATTTGTTTTGTAATTTGTAAGTATTAACTTTTGTGACAATGACTAAAATTTTGCAATCTATAAAGTCAATGAGCATATAAATATTATTATTTAAAAAATATTATTATACGAGCCAATACGCTATTTGGAATCTTTACCAATCAGTCGTAAACGGTGAGTTACGCACTTTCCTCAAAACGTCTTATGTGATGAATAGCAAATTATTTAACAAGGGAGTCACCTTGGGAGATGTGTTGCTTTGGAAATATATGTTCACTTAATTCCGTATCTGAAAATTAGTGAAACAGTTGGAAAGAGAAATTCTAATCTTCGGTGATCCTGAGTGAGTTCTAGTATTGAAATTAGAAGATAGTTTCGTCTAACTGTGGTAAAAACTCTACAATAAATATATTTTGCATGCCATAACGTAGTTAACACACAGTTACTTGTTTAGTATTCGCTAGAATTGGAAATCTACAACTTTCATGAATGTTTTGCAAAAATAACACTTGTTTGTATTCATTGTCGTAAAACAAATAACCTAGATTCCAGGATTTTCAACTTTGAATCATGTTACTTATTGTTTGTTTACCATTTTACCACTGACGTGATGGAATGTCTTAGGGAAAATACGATTATTATTGATTCAACATCTTGAAATATGAGATGAATATAACTTTAAATTTAATATTTCCAACCCCACAAAATACTAACAAATTTTCGCCTTTTGTCGCTGTTCTGCAAAACGGAAAGATTGATATATTGCGGTATTGTTTCGTATTGAAGCTGCCATAAATTATTTTTATTTCTATAAAAAGTGTTTTTGGTAAAGTTTTATTTTACATATTGTTCCAGAATATTTATTATACCATGAAAATTACTTTTGACTGCAATAAAGTAATCTGCAAGGAGTAGTGAATATCAAGTGAGACACCTCTATTTAATTTCCTTTCCGATACTTTACAACCGAATCTTCCATCTTCAGATTTGAACCACCTCGGCTTTGCGGGAATGACAACTTTTTGTGAGAGTCTGCATCCCCAATTTTAAGTAAAATGAAAATCAACCATTGGAAAAACTTTCTCTAGATACCCTCCCTCTCTATCTAAAAAAAATGTATGTCTCGTAAATTGGTTAGAATTATATTAAACCGACTGTTGTTTGAAGCCAGCGACTGGAAAAGAAATAAGGGTCGGACCGGGAGAGTGGAACATTTATGTAATGAGATATCGGTGATGGAAATTGGTCTAAAGGCACACGGATTTGCCCTGGATATCGGAGGGATTATACGTGAATCAGGAAATGCGAGCAGATGAATCTTAATGGAATATTTTATTGGTAATGGCAAATGGAAATTAAAGGCAAGACAGGTCAGGAGCTCAATAAGCTAATATCCAATGGGAATATCAGGCAGCACGGAGCATGAATGGAAAGGGAAGTTCGGAGTGGATGAAGGGTGTAGGGTGGTGAAGGGTATAGGGAGGTTGAGCATCGCACGCACCGTTGGCAAGGAGAGAGGAATTTAATTTATACTTCCTGGCTCTGCCAATCAAAGAGGGCTTAACAAGGATATAAATCAGGAGCAGTGAGTTATTCCCGCCGGTCTGTATCCTCTTAAACTTCTTTAATAGTCCCATTTATTTCTCGCTATCATTTTTAACGACTTTTGATAATCATGTTCGGGAAAGACTGTCCTTGTTCTGTCGTTCAGATGAGTACTTTCTATATTTCATATGAATGTCGTTTTTGAATACGATTGGTGTTCTTCACAGAGTCACATATATCTTCCATGACAAGGATGATATATTACGATCACCCTCATTCTCCTTATATTTATACTATTTGTTCAATAACTACTTCGTACAAAATATTTAATTTGTGAGTACATGAAATACTATTTTCTATAACACTGCTTTTCTCACAATTAATTTTTTTTTCTTTCTGTGTTACTCAAGAAAACTAATTATAATTGAATTTATTTTAAATTTTTACCATGGTTTTCATAATTTTTTATCATATCTTTTTCTTCTCTGGAACAAGCAATACTAAATGTTATATTACAGACATCATGATTATAAAAGTTGTTTCCATATTTGATTTGAATAAAAGTAAATATAATTACTATCATGTGAATTAAATGTGACAATTGTTTTTCGGGAAATACTTTGTGAAAATATTAACATTATTTAATAAAAATATAATCGTATTGTGTAAGATTTTTATCGGTAGAAATCATTATATGCTTCTTGTATATATCTGACAACATGTAACAGTGTAAAAAAATGATTAAAATTGATTTTTATTATTTAATTGATACATAATGAAGAAATTATTGTGTATATAAAACAGTAATTCAGGTCAGTATTAAAGAACTGTCCATTACTCTCAATATTTATGCATTTATTAATGGAATATATTCTCTGTAAGGTATCGTAGAATTTTTTAACTAACTGGGTTACGGAGTTCCATTGTACAACAAATTCCATTAACACTGAGGGGTAAAAATTGCTTTGTTTCATTAATATTTATCGGTTTTTACTTCTAGGTATGTTATATTTACTAATATAATTTGGTGAAAGCTTCAAAACAATACTCTATCAGTTTTGCTTTTTTCCTTAAAATATTTTTTATACGTTGTTATTTGTTAATGCAATAAACCATAATCCCCCAGGGGACTTACATCTAGTAAGTACGTGTTTGGTAAACACGGGGCCCCGAGCTGAGTCTGGCATTACTTCCACTTGTGTAAACCTCCTTCCATTCTCTTTCCTGACCTTCCTTGGTCACCTCTTGTTCTTTTCGATCCCGACGCTATTAGGGCCAGGGTATCTTTCATTTTCCTTATTTTTTGTAGATATGTGTTTTGAGATATGTTTTGGTATGCTGTAATTCAGGAGGGTTTTAGTGGCTATAGTTGAGTCATTCAGCGAGTCCTACACGCGGGGAAAGCCATGTTGGCTCTCCCTAGTGCGTAACTGCATTTTCCCTACCTGTACAGAATTTTAGGGCTCTAATGACCTAGATGTCGACGAGCCGTAAAGCCCCACAAAAAAATATCATGGTTGCGGTATTTTACATAAAACGAAGTGAATATGGTCATCGATGAAATAAATTTGCAAAATTTTTTAAGTTTATCACATTCAACCATTTAAGGTTTTCATATTTTTGTGTGGTATTCAATTCGCAACTTACTAGAAAGTTTACGATGATTCTAGTTTATGCCTGGTATCTAATTTTGAACCTAGCAAAATACTGTAGACACAACTATTTTATTTACATAATTATATTGTATTACATTATTGACCAGAAGTTTCTTTCAATAAAATTTGGATGCTATTTTGGATAACGAAGATAACTTTTAATACTCTTTTCATAGTTTAAAAAAATTAGGGAATATAGTTCATTCTTTCAGAAATCTCCAAAAATAGTTTTGATAGCTTTATAACAGAGTACAAAAGTTTATTACGTTTTTATACACTTTCCATGAACTATTTTTACTTAAATAACTCTTATACAATCTGTACTATTCGTAAAAATTCAACAATTTAAAAACATATTTTATCTTTGTTAAATTCAATAACTAAGAACCCATTAAATATGATGATGATTGATTTTTCCCATAAATAATAACTCTTTTCCGGTAATTTAGATTAACCTCTGTAGATAGACGAGTGCTCTCGCTGACTGTTTTGTAGAACTCTTCAAGGTGAACAAAATTGCCATCCAGTGCTGTTGTCACTTATCTGTAACCGTTTAGTCAGCGTAAGCGAATATACGAGTACCTCTCTTTCTTCCCGATTTCATCGACATTGTATCGTCAGAATAATCTCCTTTCATGTCTCTATTCTTTAAAATAAGAGATAGCATACGCTCTTTCTGATCATTTTAACTATGCCCTTGCTAAATTTCATCACGATCGACTCAATGATTTACTCGTGAATTGGTAGCAGGGAGACAGGCAGACACTCTTTCGCATTTATTTATTGGTATGGATTACATCTTCTTCGTACATTTTCATTCTTCGTGTGTCCCTATATTTATTTTCCTTTCACTAGTATTTACGCTACAGAACTGTTTCATGTTTTCCTGTCCTTTCCAAAGAGGCCCTAATTTATTTTACTTATTATCATCAATTAACTTCTTCGTTTTCTTGATCACTTTAATAATTCAATGCCCTTGGGCGCATGTCGCAAATAATCCTTGAAAAATGCATAGTCGTTTATTACATTTCTGTTTTTAAAAATTCACCATTCGATTGAAATAATCCTTATATTTCGTGCATCTATTGTTTGAGTATTTGATGCGATACCTTTTTCCGAAGTAATAAATATCGTACTCCCATTACATATGACACCTTTCCCATCTCTTTCCATATGCGCTACGTTCGGACTATGTTCGAACCATTGCCTGTTACTTTCCTAATAAACGTTACCATAGGGATACATCAATGTCACTCCACCGTCACATCCATTGGTGACTGCCTACAAGAGCCACAGATGTATAGCTCAAAGAGGCCACGCAAACAGTACTGTATTTCTAAGGGAAGTAGGGAATATCTATAACCGAAGGACCATTACCTTAAGATAGAAAAAAAGCATTAAAAAAATAACTTAACTTGAAAAATAAACAATAACAACTTTAATGAAGCCAATGCAGAGACAATTTTAATCATATGTACAGTCTATTCCTGCTCTTGTGTATTTGTTTACAACAGGTATTTTAGTATTATTTTTTTCAATTAAAGTTATTGTTGTTTTTAAATGCTTTTTTTTACTTTAAGGTAGTGATCCTTCGACAATGGATATTTCCTGCTTCCCTTCGGAATATGGTACTGTTTGCGTGGCCTTACTGGGTTATTGGCTACTGTTGACAGTCACCATCCATTGTTCCATCTTCTTTCCTGCTTCGAAAACCATACTCACAGATTTTTTAAAAATTTATTATCTTGAACTCTCTACAACATTGATCATTGATGATATTACCAGGGATTCTTCGCCATTGTTTTTTCACACTGTTGAGTAAAATGAACTAGATACTCAATAAACTTCATTCCGTTCAAGATACGTGCATTAACCACACTCGTGAGATTTCATCTTCTTTGCCTGAAAATCCGTTTCATCATCACACTGGACTTAACAGAATATCACACTTGTACATCTCAGTACATTTTTTTTCTAAATTTGATCAGATTTATTATAAAAATGTGAATTTTATATATCACATCGTTTGAAACATTAAGTAGACTTCAGCAGTGATAGCGTTTCTATCATTGTGCCCGTTTCTGAAATATTAGTTACCATTAGTTTAGATATTAGAAATGGAAAAAATTGTGGAAATTAAGGCACTTTGGCACAAAACAAATAAAAATTATATGACATGAATATTAGGTAATGAAACAATATAAAGAAGATAATTACTGAAAAATGGATAAAATAATTATCAGCAAGGAATAACAACTGGGGAAAATGGCATAAATTTCATCGATTTTTTATCGATCGAAACACCTTCACCGAATATGTCTCCAATACTAAATATTCTTCTCAGATATGACTAAACATATTTTCGCTTGTTTCGATTTGTCTTCTGCAACAGTTTAATGTTGCTGACAGTCCAACTCTTCGTGAGCCACAGTGGCGTGACGTTGCTATCCGTGACGTCAAACCTCGTGACCAGCGCTTCGCATGAGGGACCTCCACAAAACAAACTTGGGGACATAATACGTCGATTATGTTGTCACGACGAACAATATTATGTCAGGGCATTACAACGCTCATGTATTGCTAGGAAACGCATTTACCCATATTGTCTCTCGATGTAAATAAACGAATCATATTTGAGCGACGAGGTCAAATCGTTGTTTTTAAATAAACAAATTTACAACCTCTGGAAGCAAGAAACCATCCAAGCATTTGCATAAAAGTTTTGAAGGACACTGGAAAAAGTCCCAGTGCCGTAATACCATTTGCACAATATATTTGTGCACATAATGTTTACACGAAATGAATTAATTTATTTGAATGAGACTTTTAAAATTTTATGTTCATGACATACTGATGATCAGTGAGAACTCAAGTGTACCAAATATATTAGACCATTAATTACTTAGTTATGAAG
Organism: Laupala kohalensis; assembly: GCA_002313205.1. Classification (NCBI taxonomy): domain Eukaryota; kingdom Metazoa; phylum Arthropoda; class Insecta; order Orthoptera; family Trigonidiidae; genus Laupala; species Laupala kohalensis. Next base: position 793,793 of record NNCF01126672.1, read on the forward strand.
GATTGATTTTAAATATTAGTTTTCATTCAGGAATTCTTCTTTTCGCTTCTAAGGAATGTAAAGCATCACACGTAAAATATTCTGATTATCTACTGCAATAATCACGTAATGAACGATACATAAGATACTAAATTAAACCAGTAGATTGATAACCTAGTGAAAGAAATTCAATTTCTAGAACGAAAAAAAACGTAGAAATTTTTTGAACGATAGAAATTTGTAGACCTCTATATATGTTTCTTCTCTAAGCTTTTTATATTTGAAATGTTTTTATCATCTCCAACGAAAAACGACTGCGGAGGTGGAACTACTTTAAAAAAAACTGCGTTGATCGATCGCAATATCTTTTGTTATTGAAATCTGACATCTCCCTTCTGGCGTGGTGGAAAGGCTCCGTGCGATAACGCAGCCTCCATTTTCGGGGAGGGGAGCGCGTCGCCGAATGTCGACACTCACCGCTGCAACAGCCGACGAGCACCTCCCGCTCCTGCTAGATTCTCTGAGACAGCTCCGGCGTCGCAGCGAGCGAGAGGACCCGCTATCATCTCAGAGTGTTGCCGCCTCACGCTCTCTATCTTTACGGCGAATCCGAAATCGAATTCGCGGGAAGCACTGAACCGCAGAGACGTGCGATGTGTCGTAAAGCAACGGTGGACACGAAATGGGGACGGGGAGGAGAGGGGGAGGGAAATTGTGAAGTGCAATTTATTCCTGGAATGTATTCCTGGGAAGACTAGAACTAAAGAAGAAGATAACAACTTACTTCTCTACAATACCACTTATCATTATCATTTCAAATACTGATTAGGGTAATAAGACAACTCGTCAAAAATATTTTCAATCCCTCAACAACTAATTGAGACCGCGATTCACAAATGACGACGGAGTCGTATGTGAATGCATTACAATAGTTCTGTATACTATCCAACTTCTCACCACTTGAACTGGTGAGTCCACGAATCAAAACAAAATTGAAAAGGCACATAAACTACAAGTCAATTATCTGGCACCTATTGACGTCTGTTGTAGTTGTTGCAGTTTTCTTTAGTTGATTCTCTTCTTCTGTAATAAGTCAGTATGAACAAAACAGACACCATACAGTCTTTGAATTAGATTGATGATCACCATTAGATTGAGTCGGAGGGCAATAATCAACTTTTTTCTAAACAGAAAATAGAAATAGAAATGAAACTAAAAAAAATTATTTCAAAAGTTCAAATACCGTTTTTCCGTAACGTAATAGCACTTAACATCTATGCTAATAAAAGTGAGTTCTATGCAGTGTCTGTGGCATGGATATCAGAAAAAGTAATCGATGAAATAATTTGAAATATCAGAAGTCTCTTGTTAAAGATTATTCCAAGCTAAATGCAAAGTATGTTTAATATTGATAAATTATAGGATTAGATACAAAAAATGGTTGCTCATCAGTAAATGTTGAACTTGAGTCGTATAACTGATGACCATGAAATATTTCTGATGTGTCCGTCAGAGTTCAGATGCTTCACGTGAGGCGGACAATCCGCTGCACGTCTTATCTATGTGACCGAGTCAAAGAAACAAAATGAAATAAAAATTTAAAGAATATTTTTTCAGGCACGTTATAAAAAAAACAAAGAATACAGAAGTCTTAACTATGTACTTTGTTATTAAGCGTTCTATGGAAAAAAAAATTTCCTTATACCCAGATTTTTAAAAAAACATCATAATTACATACATATTTAAATATTGAAATACATTTTTACATCTGCATGTGTATATTTACAATACTGGAAACTGTATTTTTGTATGCTTTCTTCGTGGTAAACTTTTTAAAATTGGCAAAGGGGAAAATTTAATATTTGAAAAGTAGAGAAATGTAGTAAAAAAATATGATTTTGGGATATATAACATCCCACCCCGGCCAACACCGGCCAACACCGGCCAACACCGGCCAACACCGGCCAACACCGGCCAACACCGGCCAACACCGGCCAACACCGGCCAACACCGGCCAACACCGGCCAACACCGGCCAACACCGGCCAACACCGGCCAACACCGGCCAACACCGGCCAACACCGGCCAACACCGGCCAACACCGGCCAACACCGGCCAACACCGGCCAACACCGGCCAACACCGGCCAACACCGGCCAACACCGGCCAACACCGGCCAACACCGGCCAACACCGGCCAACACCGGCCAACACCGGCCAACACCGGCCAACACCGGCCAACACCGGCCAACACCGGCCAACACCGGCCAACACCGGCCAACACCGGCCAACACCGGCCAACACCGGCCAACACCGGCCAACACCGGCCAACACCGGCCAACACCGGCCAACACCGGCCAACACCGGCCAACACCGGCCAACACCGGCCAACACCGGCCAACACCGGCCAACACCGGCCAACACCGGCCAACACCGGCCAACACCGGCCAACACCGGCCAACACCGGCCAACACCGGCCAACACCGGCCAACACCGGCCAACACCGGCCAACACCGGCCAACACCGGCCAACACCGGCCAACACCGGCCAACACCGGCCAACACCGGCCAACACCGGCCAACACCGGCCAACACCGGCCAACACCGGCCAACACCGGCCAACACCGGCCAACACCGGCCAACACCGGCCAACACCGGCCAACACCGGCCAACACCGGCCAACACCGGCCAACACCGGCCAACACCGGCCAACACCGGCCAACACCGGCCAACACCGGCCAACACCGGCCAACACCGGCCAACACCGGCCAACACCGGCCAACACCGGCCAACACCGGCCAACACCGGCCAACNCTCTCAAGACGTACAAAGTCAATCTAGTGAGGTGTACTACTCCCAATAGAAAACTTATTATAGCGCAGATAGTGATTAGAATGATAAATATTGTTTACATCTGTACTAATAACTGTAGAAACGTATATTGTTACAGATATATATAACCCGGCGTTCCCGAATCTTATTTTAAAGATGTTAAAAATGATTTCTATTTGAATTGAATTTGCTTAAAATGTTTTTTAAAAACTTATTCAGACGAAGATTGAATCCGAAAAGCAATTGAAATTCTATACTTGGTATTCATATAGATTTATGAACTATTTGTGTATTTGATAAATTTTGCTTAAGGACACTATTCATAAGATTCCAAATGCATTGCCCAATCAAAGTACCATCGACATTGGGGGTGATTCAATTCTCTATTAATTGAAGGTATTCAAAAAAGTTGTGAATCGTTATTTCTCATGCATACACCATTTGCCGAATGTTATCAATGCTCGGTTATTTCTCTTGGATCCAGCTATATGCTCTGCGTAATTAACCTTCCATTTAATTTTCCGTACCCCTTATTTAAACGTATTATTGAAAAGTATTTAAAAGCGAAATGGTGTATTAGTACTCTTGATCTTTTGTGTGTTTCTACATTTCTGAAATGCAATGATTCTCTTGATCTTTTGTGTGTTTCTACATTTCTGAAATGCAATGATTCTGTTATCTCCAGTTTGAACAGTTTCAATGAATCGATTTCAACATGAATAAGACCGAATTTAAAGTTTATTCATAGATTGTGCAATTTGGTTGAACAGGAAGCAATTCTTTGGCTCGTGAATTATTATCAATGTACTTCGTAAAGTGGTTATAGTAATACGATGAATTTAGGTGGCTACGTTTGTCTTCTATTCATAAAACTGATATTTTAGAAGACAGTGTGTATATTTGAAAATATGGGTGTGAGTTTTTCTCGGAAAGAGCGTTAATATCAGAGAAAAGTAATAAGTACAAATAATAGTGTAAATAGCCAACAAATTTTATCCGTAAATTTTTAAATCAGTTTGATATACGTCTGCTGCTAATAATGTTGCAAGTATAANTAATAAGTACAAATAATAGTGTATATAGCCAACAAATTTTATCCGTAAATTTTTAAATCAGTTTGATATACGTCTGCTGCTAATAATGTTGCAAGTATAAAACACCTTATATTGATTTTTATTGGAACATTGTGTTTTTAATATTGTATATATTCTCAAAGTTTTAAGTATATTTAAATCTTTGACAAGTATCGCCAGCGCACATGTAAAAAGTCAAGAAGAATAAAATTGCTTGCAATATAAAGACATTTTATACTGGCAATACAATTTCATCTCTTCATTTAAAAGAGAAAATAATTTAACTAAACAAAGTTTAATAAAGAGGAATGTATATCAACAGAAACTATTCTTAAAAAACTAAAAAAATTTGGGTGAGTGATGTCAAAAATTTTGGTTTTTGTATTAACTGAATTTGCAATTCCAAAAGATTTTAAAAGNTGCTTTTAGCTCTGTAAACTGACATTCAATACCACAAACAAAATTTAACAAAAAATATTCCTCACTTTCAGTAGTTTCGTTATCACATGTTAGTTCCACCTCAGTCAAGTATTCAAATGAGATCCCAGGGCATTGACCTCGTAACCGATAGAAACAACTCTGTTAATATAAACTGAAAGCGGATTCTGCTCGCTTTTGCTTGCATTTAAGCAATATGAACTGATTTTATTTCATGAACCCTAATTTTCATTTCCTGTGGGACTTCATTTTTTGTTAAATTTTGTTTGTGGTATTGAATGTCAGTTTACAGAGCTAAAAGCACCGATATTTGCTAACGGAGCTATTTGACATATATAATCATTGGTAAAGGAAGAGGTCACAAGACACTTCCTTGAGGTTCGCCTCCAATATCGCTGTACAATTCAATATGCTAAAGTGTTTCTTGATGCATAGTAAGATATTGTATACGTATGAACTCACGAGAATCCAGGTAGATAAGGGGAAAAGAAACTGAAGAATCTCAAATTTCACGAGATTCTTCAGTAACAGATATAGTTAACAGATCCGAATTCAAGATGACCATAATTGGTTAAATACATCAATTACATTCATATTTATATGACGTCTCAAGTTAAAATTAAGATACCAACACAATACTTCTTATATTACAGAAATAAGCATCTATAGCTATCTAGCAAAATTTAAATACCAAAAAGCAGCATGATAATATTCAAACTTATTTCCAAATACAATAATTGACCCTTAATTTACGGATTAAGATCAACAAGAAAACACGAAAAAAAATCTTTGTTGAAAATGTGGAAGAGATTTTAATTCTGTATTGTCAGTGGTGGTATTGTCCTGTAACTTCTGTTTCACAGCAGCTCGGTACTATTAATGTATTGTCCTCAAGCACAAATGTATTAATGTTTATATTTGTCAAAATAAAGGGTACCCCAGGATAATGAACCGAAATATGCCCCCGAGTAAGATGATATTGTCGGTTTGGGTATACATATTTATTGATCAAATATCATTATTAATCACGTTTTTAACTTTCCTTGCGTTTAGTATTGTTTCCTATACTAAAAAAGATGATTTTCGGCTTTTTATTTTTTTCCCTGAATTTAAACCAACATTAACTGATCACACAAGTTGATTAGATGATAAAACACTTATATCTAACCAAAAATATTTTATAATGGTTTTTATAGTATACGGCCGCGATAAAAGTCCAAAAATATACCAAATAATGTAAACAAACGGACATTACCGAGGTGCAGTAATGATTTTCTGGTCACCAACTCTTTACAAGCTATTCTAAATGCAGCAAAAATTTCAAGTCTCTGCGTGTGGTAGACCAAATTGAAACTTGCAAAAAAAGATATATTTAGGTATTTTCTATACCTTTTCGGTTGGTTTCGTCAATTTTCAAGTTGGCCCACCTCACGTAGAGGCTTGAAATTTTGGCAGCAATTAGAATAGCACGTAAAGAGTTGGTGACCAGAAAATCACTGGCGTTTCTCTACCCTCAAGACTCTAGAACTAGTCACCTACACCAACACAGACATGGGTTTCCTACCTGAGCGCACCCTCGTACATGGGAACGCTCCCGGGGAACGATCCGCGGCCGGCGGACGTTGACAGAAGACGCGTGAGCGGCGTGCAGAAGCCACGTGTGCGCAAAGGGACAGCGTTTGCCTGCTTGTGTCAACGAGGCGAATGCAACGCCCCTGGCGACGACTGTTTAGCCAACGATGGCGGACGTTGACGCAAGCGGAAATGGAGTTAGAGGCACATCAACGGTACGCTTTAAGGATGCATCTCACGCATGGTGAACGATCGCTCATGTTTGGTCTCAGTACCTGCAGTTTACTTGTCCAAGTTTGAGCTGGTGGGGGTAACTTTACCGTGATTGGTCTACGTGAATTGGATCATATATTTAATTGTTGTAGCGTTTATTTTTGTAAGGTGAAACTAGTGGAGAGAATGAAAAAAATTTCATATTGCGACGTGAGATGGGAAAATTATTTTATGTTCTAACGTTCTTTCATTACATTACACATATTTCCCTTTTATCTTTACATAGTTTAAAAATACCAATCTTATTCAAATAAGTTGTTTTATACCTTATAATGTTTTCGTGAACGTTATTTTTGCTGAAATACTGAAATTGATCTTTGTAGGATAGGTTGGAGTCTTTGAAGTAAAGTAATCCATCAATTCTTTTATTTCAATTTAATTTTAGCATGGCCAAAGTATTGTAAATATTCACAGTGTCAGGCATAGATTACAATTTCTAAATAACATTGATATTTCTTTGACCCCTAACCTATGTCTAAAAACATCACTTTCTTTTATGACTCATATAACTGAAAAATGCGGGAGCCTAATCAAGGAAGAGATGAAAANCATACGCAGTTTGTACTGTTTTTTGACAATAAATTTATTTATTATTTATTTATTTATTTTATGACTCATATAACTGAAAAATGCGGGAGCCTAATCAAGGAAGAGATGAAAATATTAAAACCCACGTCGCCCAAAATTACAATGTTTTGCTAGTTATATTTTATGTTAATATTAAACTTTAATTTCGTCCTTAAACGATTTTCATTGACGGTAAAATTAACTGAACAGCATTAGTGTTTGTCACTATCACGATTTAATTAAAGGTTGCCAATGGCGTCATTCGCTGGAACGCCAGACTTATTTCGGAAACAGTGTTAACGTAATTTGAACTATTAATTAAATTGTATAGGATGGTTTTATGAATCCGTTGTAATTTTCTGAATTTGTATTATGTGGATATTCAATAATAGGTTCATTTTATATTAAATCTAATTTCCTGAATAATAGTTTTTAACACTTTTACTCGCATTAAATACAATTTTACTCTGCAACATCAAAGGATGAAATAAAAATACGAAAATTCAGAGATATATTCTCCTATTAAAAAAATTAGTTGTTTGAAAACCACTAAGCTACGATAATATGTTCCCATACTCGTGTAATGCAGGAGAATTTCAAATCTCGCAACTTTATATCCAAACTTTTCACTCCATTCTAAATTTACTCCGCAGATCATCCATTTACATACCAGCGTTCCTTTCGTCTGAAGCTTTTATGAGCTTCCTCATTACATTCGAAGGAGGTTTTTTTTAAGGCGGCAAATTTATGAAGCCCTTTGAGGAATTCGTGATGTTCCATTATGCATCTGTTAGACTCCTAAGTATACCTAACTTCATTTACGCATTAAAACTCTAAATACGGAGTCGTTAGGTCTGATATCGGCAATGAAATAATAAAACAAATTGCGGGGAAGATGCTGCCACCATGCGCCGCTTTTCATTCCATTAATTTTTCCTGCAGTGTAGAAACGATGCACAGCTGAAGGTAGACGCAAAGCCAAATCTCATTTCGACCTTTAGCGAGGGCGGGACCCTCTTTGAAGCGGGCATTCCCTCGAGGGGGTGGATTTCGCCTCGGGCCAGTACGGTGGTATTGAGAATTATTTTTAATAATTGAGGATGAAGCTTGGAGAGGGATGGGGAGGGAGGGCGAGTAGCTGAGGACGCGTTATAACTCCCCTTCCCTGCACCCACTTCCCCGGGGGGCGCTAGTGAACAGGCCGAGGGAGACGCACCAGTGACGGCGGCGTATGAATATAAAAAAGGCGCACTTCTTTTTAATTAGAGTAATTTTGTTGTCCGGAAATATCATGGACGAGGGTACATCAAAGCATTAATGAGAAGTTTTTGCGTCCTCGTCGGCATGTGTGGTGAAGGTCTTTCCCGGAATGTATGGAGGTCTCCTTCTGGTTGCTTGCGGTTCGTTTTCATTTTGGTTTTAATTGAGGCGATTGCTGCGCAAGGACAGCCTTATCGACGCTACTGGGAGAGCATTGGTGTCGAACCTTCACTAATCTCTGGCTTCATTTCATAAGCCGAACACATCTGAGAGACTAATTTCACCTCCGTTTCCTAACTTCTGGTGAAGATTCTCCTTTTCCATTCCCTTCAAACCTCCCATTTTCTCTTACCATTCTTACTCCTGATCACAAAGTATCATCTTCACTCGCATCCCACCTGCGACAACTTCCCCACCATCCTCTTGCATCTTCATCCTGATTTCTTCCACCCAAATCCTTTGGTGTAGTGGAAGAGGTATAGAGGATTTTGCGTCCATTAAACGGACACCAGTTTAAATCGAGGTGGTGAACAAGTCACGCCACGTGGTAGTCACCAGAAAAACACGCCGCGTAATGACTCCAGAAGAGCATATGACGCGTTCTAGATGATACAAGTGGGAACGGGAATAACGACAGAGGAGGTTGTGCTTTGTGCGAAGGATGGAGTATGGGTTTGTGTGATATTCTGGAAAGGCTTACTTCCATACGGAACGCATCAGCTGTCTCGGATTGCCACGCGTTTAATATCGCGGGCGCTGTTGCGAGAATGGAAAGCTATTGAGCGGAGAATAACACGGTCTGAGCCGTTGGAGCTAGGAAATGTTTTAGAGGTGCACGTGTAATGTGACCCTCAGGAAATAACCAGTTACGATAGATAATACTGTAAAATATACATTTAGGTTATGCTAATGTATTTAATTTAATTAATTTTATAGTACAACGATAAGCTATAGTAATTCATTACTATTATAACACAGGTGTAAAGTCTTTTCAACAATCTTAATTTATTCTATAGTCTTTCATAAACTCCATTTATTTTTTTCGATTTTGAAAAATTATATTCACAACTAGAGTTACCAATTACCCTAATGCATATATTGTGTTTCTCTTATTATGACGTACAGATCGTTTGAAGTATATGATCAACTCTCCAATACTTTTGGAAAATATCTCAGACCAACTCTTTATTCTTGATTAAACCTCGTTAGCTTAGCATTTATTAGTCTCATTAACAAGGTATTGGGAAGAATACATGCTGAGTTACCGAGTTTTGCACCTCTTCCTACATTTTGTCTCTGTTCTGATATGTCTATAGGCTGCGCGAATGCTTTAATGTATCGAATCCACATTAGTTAATAATAAATGAGAGAAAACCCGGCTAAAAACCTCACTCGTGTGTCCTATTGGAAGATTAAAACCGCGGTTCAGCGGTGCAGTGGAGGTGGAGGTTCTCGTGCATATTTTCCAAATCACAACACTCCAAACAGCCAACGATTGCTGTAAAAATCTCTCCCAGCCTTATTCCTGACATTCATTCCTCTCTTGCCACTAAATGACTTCTGACTACGTTAAAATTATATTCCTGCTAATTTCATTATATATTTTGATTTGAACAGCTTCCTTCCTACAATCATTTTCCTGAAGTAAAATTACGTCAGTTTCGATTTTTCATTTTATTCTTCTGCCAAACGTCAATCCCCGCGATACACGATACATTATTGCATTATTGAGTATTTATTGCATTAAAATATTCTTAATGCATTATTGCATTAAAATATTCTAGAAAATTTTAATTCTTAAAGAAGCTTACCAGTGAAGGAATGTTGTCACTTGGGGTCATTCACATATTACAATTACAATGCCTTTTTAACACCCCATAACACAATAATTTTACCCCTCCGTTTCGAGTAGGACATAAGAAATTTCAATAGTTTTTCAGCGTTAATACGATTTTCGTTTTTTATTCACGATATCATAATGTGTACTATTATTGTCACAATTTTTAACCCCCTCTCCCAGCCGCGCAACGTAGTATGTAAATGATGCGATTACGACGCTGTCTAACGTACGTTAACTTATACATTGTCTATTAGAATGTTAACTCAACTTTTTTTTTCAGTGAGATTTTTCTGACACATTGAGTTTCTTTTTCAGAATTTCTCTGAACGAAAGACTGTAACTGTAATTCAATATGTCCAGACATATTGAATTCAACAAATGACCTTTCCAATTTATTGTCCTTCTACACGCTGCTAGTAATGGGACGAATCTTATTGAATGGCATAGCAGCACGATACGGACATTGGTGACGTGTTTCAGCTGGCGTTTTACTCACTCCTCACCTCGTTATCAAGGTGTCCAACCATCGAAATCTCTCCCTTTGCCATTTTCGTCACGAAAATAATAGTTACGTGGAAGAGGAAGCCTCATATTCTGAACCTCGTCATAAGAAAGAAACTAAATATATAAATAATAAATATAAATTAAGTCACCATCATTTACATTAATATGCAAAGGTCCAAGTAAGTTTTCTGCGTAACCGGACCGAGTAAATCCGGCAAATGGAGTATATGGTATTTTAGAGCATTAAAGAGTGTTTCCTATCATTTCATCTTTCACCCTTTTCCTTTTCCGAGTAAACCTCACTTAAAAATTACATCAAGAAATGAAATTACTTAACTAATTATTTGATGAGGATGTCTCTTAACTACTGGAGTTCTGACGCGTCTGACCATATAAACAATATTCGTAGGGAAGGATACGCGTATCACGTGATACTCCATTGTGTATTATCATACACTATTCATCATTGTTCTATAATAAATTTATTGTCAAAAAACAGTAAAAACTGCGTATGACCACGTGGAGGAAAAAAAACTAATATACTCTCCGGAAGCAAGCAAGGGACCATCCCATCAATTCCGATCAAGGGCCCTAAGGCAGAGGCGGATTCAAAAATCTATTTTTCTGATGTCCTGTTTGCAGTACTTAATACTAAATATGAAACCGAGTGAATCTTGGATATAATACTGATTCTACACTGATTGTCTTCATATATTTTAAATATAGAGGACACTTATTATGCGAACATTATTATAGACAATCATTTTAAAGGTCATAGAATCCAAGATGTAATGCTTTATGAGTATTCACTGATACATGGTCAACGTTTCGATGCTAGTTTGGCATCCTTTTCAGGGACGCTAGAAATTGGTATTAAAAAGTGGAATAACAAAGGAATTACAAGATTATAATTTAAGTATATAACAGTTACAAAATAAATAATAAAACAGTTTTAAAATATTTGACGATATGTGGCGTCAATAAGTATCAAACTAAAAGGAAAATTATTAATTCAGTTGTGAGTTACAAATTTTTAATATATATCACATACCTGCTATTTTTAAATAGTTCTAATTATCCAAAAATTAATACCCATAATTTTCTTTTTTAAAACATTAAAAAACATCAACTGTTGTAAGAATAACATAATCAGTTAAGCAAGTTCAACTTGTCTTCAGCCTTCCTTCATGGAGGCATGATAACAATTTAAAAATGACTTGTGGTTTCAATGTAAGCGACAGTTGGTATACTACAGAGTGTCAACCTTTAAATGGTGAAAAATAGATACCAGTTTTACAATATTACAAAATTCAATAAAAGTTAAATTAAAGAATTTAATACATAATACAATTATAACATTCATTGTAATTTAAATAATAAAATACATTATAATATTCATTAGAAAATATGTTAGTGTCAGTTTGTGAGTTGACATTAGATGTAGTTTTGAGATGAATGGATTCTGAAACCAGGCGTTTAAATGTACTTAATTCATAGTCCATAATTTTTGTTTTCTCAAAATTCATTATATGTCCATTCTTCTTACAATGTTTAATAATTCTACTGTTCATATCCTTTAGTTTTTCAAGTTTTCTCTTATTGTCATTAATTCTAGTGCACATCATGTATGGTCTGACCAATGTACACAAGATTGCAGTCCATACATGAAATCAAGTAAATAACATTATTTCATTTTTCTTAATTAATAATATCTTTGTATATTGAATTTGTTTATGAACCTATACACAATTTTAAACTCTGTAAACCGAGTGAATCTTGTCTACTTCTAGCAGATGGGGGAAAGTAGTGCCATACTATCCCGGTAAATAAAATAGTCTCCACTAAAAGTATATGTTCATGAGAACGGTAGTTTCAATCAATTTCCCGTGAAATTAAATTGCATATTTATATAGAATAAAAATAGAGCTTCTCAGTAAGAAGTTGCAGCTGCTGAGATGCACGATCTACCTTTCAGCCGAAGCTGTATTTTGATAGCAACCAATATTCTCCGACGTTCTCTCTCGGGAGATTTATGGATCGTTTGGTACGCGAAAAAGAGCGAATAGTAATCTCAATGTGTGCTGTGCAGGGAACCCCCCACGATATACGAATTCTCTCAGTGTTATTAACTCCCGACAGAATAGCATCAGAGAATATTGGAGCAGCGGGTCAGGATACGTTCTAGAAGCGAGGGAGTTTTTCAATCATATCCACCGGAGGAGAGACTACACACACTCAAAAGTCGCTGTAAAACATATCATTGTGATCCTTCGCACTTCCAATCTGAAGACAAATTTGAGATATAAAAAAATATTTGCGAATTTTTTTTTTTTGAGGTATAAAATATTTTAACGTCGATATACATTAGTATACACTTTTTAAAAAACAATTAATTTTTATATTTACTTTGAAAAATCACACTTCGGATTCTATTTAATGAATATCATCTGAATATTATTATATTCAGATGATATTATAAATTAAATATTATATAACGTCCTGTGAATATCCAGTTCCTTGTAATCAACGCCCTTAATAAGTTCCTTGAATAAAACCCCCGCGCTGCCTTCATGTGAGTTCCAGGAATAAGGAATAATAACTACTTCATTAGAAATAGACATTAAGTAATATGCAATAACCTCTGAGCTACATAAGTTCAATAGCTGGTTTGCGGAGATAGGGATTATTAAGTAATTCCGTGAGTAAGATATTAAGTACGGTTTCCAAAATATGATTAATGATAATCTAAATTATAAACTGAATAACAAACTTTTTAAATTAATAAACCCTGTTGTTAATATTATTGATATTAAATGATCCAATATTTGGATATTTTAAATCTATTTGCTGTATGATGTTTGGTTTCTTTTCTTTTCAGAATATTGTGAAAAAACTTGATTTTAAACGAAACTTTTATTTTTTATTTAACTTTTAATTTGGCTTTCAAATTTTTTTTCTGTTTCAACTAAACTTTTCATGATTTTCATTCGTTGTTAACGGTGAAAAAATGGAAGCACTGACCATGGAGCACCTTAATTGTAGATAAATTAGATTCCACAAAGACGGAAATTCTGAACAAATGCCATAAATAGTGTGTGTACCTTAAATTTACACTAATGTGCTGTAGACTGTTTGGATTTGAAAAAGTTCGTATTATCCATATCTTCTAATGCATACTAAACAGCACCAGTATGCTGTAGGTGACTTGTAGTGAGATGAAACTATTACACGTAATTTATTTATTTTTTATAGTCCACTATCTATTCCGTTTCTTGGCACATGGCTACTAGATGGGTTTAATATTCTTCAGAAAATTTCTTTCTTTTCTGTTTTTTCTCGTTGTTGAACATAGTTTAACTGTCGTGTGTTCATATTGTCTTTTCAGTTCTTTCTTGTCCTCCCAGTCCCCTAATCGTCATGTCTTGATGTCCTCTCCGCTTTGAACCCCCTTCTGATACATATCATCTGATCCACATATACCAGTAAGATGTCATATTCTCGTTGTCCCTCCAAAAAGCTAGTCCAATCCCTTCTGTCAACTGTCCAAGTTTTTATCATTCATCTCATCTACAATCTTCTTTCCTCATCATTTATAACACATGTTCCACCGTCTCCTCATAATACCCACATACACATGTGTGCTTGACTATTTTATTGATATTTAGGCCCAGTTTCATCAAGTTCGTTTAATGTCTTAAACGAGATTTTCTGTACAGTAAGTCGTGATTATCAAAATGCGCGTTCCACCAACATCGATTTACGAGAAAATCGCGATTTACATTTAAACGCTCGGGGACCCTTCGATTACCAGCACAAATCGCGATTTTCTTCAGCACTGCAAGAAATATGGCGTCCATTTTGTTTGTTTGCTCGTGGTTCGGTTTATAGTTTATGCTCAGTGGCACGAGGGAGGCCCCCTGCTGCCTCCGGTGTCCGTTGGTGGCACTAGTGAGCAACATGATGCGTTTTCCTGCCGTCACTTGTCTTCAAATTACCCATAATGCACTGTAAAACTACTACCAACCTAGAGAATTCTTCAAAAATATTGATGAACTTGATCGTCGATTAGATTTACTTGGTGAAACTCATAAAATGTAATCGCTATTCCATTTACCTAATAACGTTTAAGAAAATCGCGATTATTGTACATTTGGTGCAATTGGGCCTTAGTATTCCGTGTTCAGGTCCCGAAGTGCCCTGTGCATTGGGACTCTGTGTCTACGGGTACCATGGCATTGGTGAATGTCGCTAGAGGTGATGGGTAGTTACCACTCCCATTAACTCTGAATAATAACTTAGCTATGTACCTCGAAAACGATTGGTTGTGGTATATTTAGCTCTAAGTTTGTAAATGATTCTGGAACATTGCCATGGTACTGTCATAGCAAGATAATTGCATAACTTGTATGAAAGCGGTTTGTGCTTTTATTTCTATGGATTGTGATGACGATGATTTAAGTTGATTGTAATAAGTAGTTCGAGTTGAATGGTTGTGTAGTTTGGTGGGCGCAAGATGGCAGTATTCCACATTCAAGTCTATAAAAGTAACTTGCTAGCATTCTGTGAGATATCTTTTTAATAAAGTTGATTGGATTTAATGTATAAGTAGATTGTATTTTCTGTATAGTTCGATAATTATAGAAGGAATTTCACTTTGTAGTCCCCAGCTTCTTTCCTCCTTCGTTAAAGACGCGCTACCCTATAACATTCGAGTCTGCGCTCGGCACACATAGGGAGATATACACATAGGGGGCTAGTGAACACCGCTTTTCAACACAGCTTAGTGATGCCGCACAGTGGAGTATATTGAGACGAAGCCTGAACAAAATAATTTTCTCCTCGTGAATTTGATTGATTATGACGAATTATCGTTTATATACATATAAACAAATGTCATCAAGTTAAATGTATTTTTGATTTGATTCGAATCTGTATAAACAATTAAAAATAAGCTATGTATAAATTTTCTTAACATGAATATCCGACATTACACTTGTTTATAATAATAATAATAATAATAATAATACGTTCCATTATTCCTAAGAGGAACATAGGGAATCAACAACTGCCTTCCAGCGAACTCTGTTGCTTGTATCAACTTTCATTAATTTAATGCTTTTTCCATATTCTTTTCAACTGATCTCCATGTGTTGCGTGGTCTTCCACAAGGTCTGGATCCTTGCGGGTTCCATTCCAAAGAATTGGGGGGAGGGGGGTATCCGGTCCTTCTCTTAGGGTATCCAGGGTATTCAATCCAGTTGAATTTCCTTCTTTTGATTTCGGTGTTCACATCCATTTGTTTTATTTTTCTCCACAGATCTTCATTGCTGATTGTGTTAGGCAACCTTAAGCATCTATTAAGTATTGTCTGAAATTTCTTTTTGATTTCCACCGAGACCATACACTTTTCACATCCATAAAAAAGAACAGTCTTAATACATGCAATAAACATTTTGATTTTTTTGTTAATGCTAATGTTTGTTGCTTGCCAGATATTTCTTAGCTTGCACATTCCCCTGATCTTTCTAGAGAAGTTTCCTGTCCAACGTGATTCCAGGGTATTAGACACTTGTGGGCCAGGCCACAGTGATGTCCTTGACCTTGAGCGACGGCAGGTTTTGAAAGGGCTGGAAAGGTAGCGGAAAGTAAAGATGATTGCCTGGCACTTGGAGGGGTTCAAGGTGAGCCCATTAGATGAGCTCCAAGTGTCCAGGCGAGAGGAAGCGGATTGAATGAAGGTGATAGCAGAAGGAAGATTGAAGGCCGTGCCGCATACGCAATGTCATCGGCATAAAGAAGTTCAGAAACATGCGGAGGGGCTGGAGATCGTGAAGAAACAAAGAAAAGAGTGAGTGCCAACTACCCTGAGGGACCCCAGCGCAGACGGGGCGGATTGTGGATAAGGAGCGATGGTAGCGTACCTGGAAGGATCGTCCGGAGAGGTAACTGCGCAGAAGGTGATGAAAAACGGGAGGAACTAAGGAAGTGGTTTTGCGAAGGAGAAGAGTCGAAGGCGAAAGAGAAGTCGAAGAACATAGCAGGAATTGGAATTTTCCGAGAGAGGATGAGAGCTAATTTCTGAGTCAGGTGCAAGGTCTGCAAAGCTGCAGACGTGTTACTCCTGAAACCGATTTGGGTGGGACGAAGGGCATGAGTGGAGTCTAGGTGCGAGATNAACTTCTGAGTCAGGTGCAAGGTCTGCAAAGCTGCAGACGTGTTACTCCTGAAACCGATTTGGGTGGGACGAAGGGCATGAGTGGGGTCTAGGTGCGAGATACGTTTGGCAAGGATAAGAAGTGTCGAGGACATTCTCAATGTTGATGTCCCAACCCCGTCGACCGTTTCCGGCGTAAACTCGATTACCAGAATTGGTAGGAGTGGTTGACGATTGGGAGGAAGTAGCAACTGGAGAGGAAGCAGCTTTACCGTCAATTTCGGACGGAATCTGATGTACTGGCGGCGGGAACGGAGGCAGCGACCGTAGACCCTACAGATCCTATTTCGTTTAACTCTTCCCTCACGTTAGTAGTAACAGTCTCGGGTTTAGCGGCACTAACAGGTGCGCTAATCGGTGCAAATAGATTTGAGAAGTTCAGGAGCTGGTGTCAGCAGGCTTGGCCGACGAAGCTCCAGTAGACGCAGGTCTGCTGCGCTCCGAGGACGCCATTAGGGCAGCAGCAGGAAAGACCTGCAGACGTTGCTGTCTGGTTCCCAACAGATGCTTGCGGATCGCTCTCGCTGCAGTCAGGCGGCGGTTGACCGGAGACCACTTCTCCGCCGCGATTGTGGAAGACTCCTCTGAGGGCTGGCTCACCACACGAACCGAGGTAGAAGCTTCCTCGGGTACGACCCGAAGTAAGCCGTCGATGACCGACGGATCAATCGCGGCTGATTTTGCGATAGCTCGCAGCGGAAGAAAAGCAAACACGCGGAAGAACGAAACCGAAGTCACATCCGCAACAACAAAAGAGCACCCACTGATCCTACTGCATCATGAGATGCAGCACGAACAGAGAGAAACGCCTAAGACCCGCGATGCGAATGCAACCTGCACGACACGGGTTGGCTATGTCACGGGTTGCAATAAGAACTGCATCTGGGCGTGCAAGATCACTCCCGAAGGTTTCATCCGCGCGCCGCGGGACCACGTGGTCCGAAAACAAAACCAGGTCAAAAGACTGGACGGCAGTGAATAACACTGAAAACGCTTGAAAACACGGAGCGATCCGTACTCTACCACGACCGGGCTCGGAACGCCAGAGCCTCGTTAGTGCAGACATGGCGCACCACTTGAAGGTGAGGATAGCATTTGGGCCGGAAAGGCTATGTTAGCTCTCTAGGTGCGTCACATCACTCCCCCATGAGCCCCATTATGTGTTTCTTACATTTCTAATTTTGATTTTACAATGTTTTACTTGTAACTTTTTCGGATTTCACAAGCTTTCAAATTTTTTGTGTTCAGATTCGAACGAATCTGAAAATTATTTTAAACAACTTCCATTGACAATGAAAGTGGCAAATTCAACAATTGATAAACTATTTATAGCGCTTTTTAAGTTTTATTACACATATTGTTTATAAACATTTCGTCACAATCTAACAAAAAATTTAAAAAATACATGTTTTGGTACATTATACTCACAGCTGTCGTGGGAGATGATCAGTCCGAGGGACGTGGATTACACAATCCTGCTGTGTACAACTAACCCTCACAGTCCGGGTGTTTTCGAAACCGTTAAAACTGAAGTGAGGTGAGTTCTCACTCCTCTTAATGTCACAATAATTAACTCTTTTTATAATCGTACTATCTCAATGCTACCTAGTAAACTAAGGATTTTTGTTTTGACGTTACAAAAATTATCGCTGAAGAAAGTATTACTAAAGACCAAATAAAAACTGAATGAGGAAAATAAAATGAACGAAAAATGAAAAGTTTTCAGAAATACTCCTATTTCATTTTCCCGGAAAACATAATGAATTAGTTACACGGAAAAAGTTGAGTAAAAAACTGGAGTAGAATTGTTGAAACTCACAATTTCCCGATACAAATCGGATAGAAAGAATTAATGAGAATGAATAAGGAGGGTTTTAATTTTCCAGATGTCTAATTAGGTATTTGTTGCATAGAAGATAGCACCAGGAATAGCAGAGTATTTAAAACTACAAAGAATAAGACGAGTGGGATGTTAACTCAATCCAGGCACAATGCAACGAGTAGCACCTAAACCATAATTTCTAGAAAATAAGTAATTATATTTATACCACAAACTAATAATTCTACTCCAAACAGTTAATTTAATTTGGTTGTAATTGTTAAAATATTCCATGAGTTTCAGAGCAAAAGATAGGAGTGAGTATAATTTCACATGTGCCGAGGAGTATTTGAACATCTCTTATTTAATTTCGCGATCAAATGGGATTTTCAGAATGTTAGGTCATCCGTGTATAATTTAACAAGAATTATGATTCTATTGAAATAACTGAGTTAGCGTGACATTAGTTGTTATGATGAGCACCAGTTGTCTAGTAAAGGATTTTGTCTGCGATCACCGAAATTATTTATCTCTATAATTAGCAACCGACTATTATGTTGTATGTTTCTTATTGCGTTAATTGGTTAAGTATGATTATTGCTTCGAAGCCTCTGGAGGATTCAATTGTAATCATAAATTGAAATCTTTACTTCTGCCTGTTGTAATTAACTTAAGCTTAACTACGTTGAACATAATACGAAGTTCAGTAATATTTAAGAATTATTATCTTTAATAATATAAAGGTAATTCGTATAGATACTGTTTGTAAATTTACAATACGTAACACCAGTCAAATGCACACAGGATCAAAACAATAATTGTCACAGAAAAACCATTGTTATAAGCAAGGGCGTTTCCAGTTATTTATATTGAGTGAATCCATTCTTCAAGGGGTCTGGGGTGTGTGGAATATGGAATACCTAGCCTAGCAAGGAACCACATAATTTTTTTGAGAGTATAGTTTGAAATAACATTTTTAATATATGACCCATAAAAACAATTACAGAATCTGTTTTTATGGGAAAGTATTCAATACATTTCCTACCGCCTCCTTGATCCATCCATGTTCCGGACTGTTATCTTGAAGAAGTATGACACAGAGGATTATCATATCTAATTTGGAATCTAACTTTTCTTGGCGTTATAAATTATTTATTTTAAAAACAAAAAACAACAACATATTTTTATCAATTTGAGGGGGTGGGGGTATACGGGCACACAGGACACCCTTCTCGCTACGCCACTAATTACAAGTAGTTTTCTCCAAAGGGAAGCTCGGGGACCCGAATCGTGAGAGTAAATTGGTGAACGAAATAGGAATTGGGGGAAGATCGCGAGTAGTACGAGAGTTTCCTAGCAAGTTTGAACTTAATGTTTAGTGTCTCTCTAAACAAAAAGCTCGTGGGGGCGGAGACAATTCAGTGCAGTACAGCATGAAGGATATGTAATGGAAACAATACGTTAACGGTGGAACATATAGAGAATATCAAAGAAATAAAGGGGTGGCATAGAATGGCTACAGATCTAAAGGATTAGATTTTTGTGGTAAATGGAACGGTGGGAAAACTACTCTCGTCCCGATTAGTTGAATAAAATGCATATATATCCACGCGTAAGTACACGGAAGATATATATTTTATTATTAATATTTTTTTTTCTTCACTTTCAACCCTGTTCCTCCGCTATCTAGCCACTACAAGAGTCGTTCCTTTCCTTTTTTCCTTTTCCATTTACTTAATTATCTGTCCCTGTATGTATTATTCCTCGTTTCCTTCTTACTTCCTTTTTTTCTGTTTCTTTGCGTACTGAAATATCTTGGCCGTATCAGAAAAGTGATACTGACCCCACCTCGAGGAGGTTGGGCTCATCTACAACGTAGCTAATCTCTTTTATATATGTCTTTTATTACCTCACACGAATTTTTCAAAATCATTTTAATCCTTTTCCTCGTTTCTCGTTCAATTTTGTGCAACAAACAATCCCCTTCCTTTCAACTTTTGAAACCTGTTCACCCGTTCCACACCGTTGAATTCACAATCTTACACAATACGTTCCACAATGTTTTCCACATTCGCACTCATCGTCCACGCTCGTATTTCTCATTGATATATATGCATAAAAGTTTCATCTGGCCTTTGACATCATATATCCTTCACTAGTAAATACACGGAAGATACATATGTATTTTATTCAACTGACAAGGATGATTTGAAAATCAAATAATATTAGGTGTATACTCAAATAGGACTGCACATTTCACTTAAAAATCCCGGAACGTGATTTCTTTGTAACGTGATACATGTGACCTTGCCAGTAATTTGATTCACGGATGACTTGTGAGTAAAGGAATCAGTGGATGATGGGAAGCGACGTCGTTCCCTGCATCGCGATGCGACAGCGGGTGAGAAAAATGCGGTCGCCCTTCGAGACCATATGTCTAATCGGCACGTGCAGCACTTCCACGCCTCTTCTAATATTTAGTCTGCGCGTTAAAGTGACGCTGATTAAGAAGGATTGCCTTCAAGGGACGGTGGCGCGGTGGTGGCGCGGTGGCGGCGCCGTCGAACGAATGCCCGCCATTTAAACGCGTCTATTGCGCAAAGTGCATTGCGACTGACTGACCCATTTCGAAAGATCTCCACGGGATTCTCCATAGTACTTTAATCTTCGGTAAATAAAAAATATTCCAGGATTTATGCCGAAAATAAATCACGAGTTCTGAGTGTCTGCTTTTCATTATATTCACAAGTGTCTTCATTTTATTATATAAATTACACTTAAAATATTTTTGAATATTCATCTGTCTTGAAATGTTTGGAAAAAAATTATTTAAATATATTAAAAATCTTTTTAATTTAAATTAATTTAAATATGCTTTTTAGCTCTAAATTAATTTTATAAATATAAAAGGTGTTTTTTTGCTTTTTTATTTTCTGTAAATACATGTTCAATCTTACCTTCTTAGTGATAAACATTCTCACCAAGAACGATCACGTATATCGTTTAATATTTTTTGTCGTATCAAATAAAACTGCAAGTAAAAAAGCCACGAATCATTTGAATAGTCAAATAATTAACCCCATACATCACAACTTGTCTTTAGTGAAAACAGTACTTCGATATCATTATTTATTTAGGGGATATTTGAGGTCTTCTCCTTCATTGACCCATCCAGTATATTCATAAAAAAATATTCATAGGTTTTTCTTTGCGTAAAATTTACAATAGAATTTCACTTACCCTGGATAACTGGCACCGGCAACGATATACGTCATTGAAAATCAGACAATACAAATATGTATAATAAATACTAATGTAACAAACTATAGAGAGAAGGTTACCAACAATTTGATACAGAACTGAAGTAATTATAAACATTTATCACAGAAAAGGAGAGAAATCAATGTGTGGTGAATAGTTACACAATCAAGTTGTGCAACGCAAGGTGATAAAGGGCCAATGCCAGCCATCAAAACTACACCCAATACGATACACGAAATATTTTGTTTTGTGTTACCGATTTTGAATTGTAATGCAAATAACAGTTTATTGTTTTAAGTAAATAACTTAATTGCAATATACCTCACACTCGAGCTACCCCAATTAATTACTTTCGTTCTACAAAATTTATATTATTAGATCATGATAGTAAAACTTAACCGAATATACTGGAGATCTGGTTAAACGAAGGAAATATTAATCAAATTCTACTGTTCATTAATATTTACATTTTGGATATAACGAAACGAATTATTGCATAATTATTGAATATTGCCTGATCGTTCTATTTAAATCTATAAAAACTTTTGGAATAGAGATATCAACATCCAAAGACCTTATTTACTTTTGCAAAAGTGATATTTTACTTTCAGATTACGTCATGGTTATATCGTTTACAATGTTTAAAAGACTTACGATATTTTCTTCTTTAAAAATGTATCAACAGGAAAGTTAACTAACTTAGATCAATAATATCTGAAAAGGATCACTGGATTAAAATTCAAAAATTATGTGTTGCTATAAATAGTTTATAATATCTCTGAAATAAGATTAGAATTCGTGGAATATGAAAAACCTCTCTCGTGGAATAACACTCCTCTAACTTCGTTTCCAGATTTCGTCGCTCGGGTTACTGAAAAAATTGCATTCTTCTCTGAATGCTGTAATTGCCTTTGAAATTCAGAGCACTCATTCTCTTGAAATAGAAAAAATATTTTAAAAATTAGAAATGTAAAAATCGGGTACTTATCCCGAACTGTATGTTGTAACGCACTATCATACTTTCTTGTGATAGTCTAAAGACGTGACGACACAGTCTTAGAGTATATAAGCTCCTGCATTATTAATGGCATTTCGTTAACCTGTGGATTAGCAATAGTCTTTTTCGATGATAGTATAGATTATTAATTGATACTTCAACAAAAATCTCTCAGAAACAAGGATTTTAAATTTACGACTCCATACTTATTTTCAATGAAATTGGCGATGCACTAATTCATTTGAATGCATTCTCTTGAGAAAATCGTCGCAATTTGCTTCCTCTTTGCATCCCAATAAAGTTTATTATTCTGGACAACATAGCCATCCAACTCTTCCGCAAGTAGCACTGGCAATGTCTATTACAACCCATTGAAATAAAATACGCACCTAGAGAATAAAAATTACATCCTGACAAACAAAATTACAACCTAAGAAAACAAAACGCCAGAAAACTAATCTTCCCAACGAAGTTAAATTAACTTCTACCGCAAAAAAGTCCAGAGAAACAGTTGGCGAAGCCAAAACAAAACGAAGGAAGAACGACACGCTCCTATGGAAAGAATTAGTTCCGGAAATGAGGAGAAACAAACATAAATCAGCGAAGAAAGAAGACAGGCAGTGGGCGCAGCGGGTACTTAGCGGTAGCGAGTTTGAAGCCTAAGCGTAGTGGACACAAATTCAGGACGGCGGCGGGCGCAGAGCGCAGTGACGAATTTTTGGCGAGCGTTCTGACTGGGCGGGTGGGAAATGGGGTACAATGACGAAGGAACATCTTTCGAGGCTGAGACTAATGGCTAAGGCAGGCAGACTGATATCAGAGTAATGTTGTAGTGACAAATATGAGAACTAGTTGTGACAAATGTGATAGATATATCAGACATGTGGAGAACATATCTGTATATTAAAAAAGATTGTTCTATTAGGACTTTAAGAACGCACACATGCAGAAAAGATCTGTTTTATTGAACAGATCGCAAAAATCAATGGAATAAATGAAATAAAATTACAAAAAATTGTAATATAGTATGAAGTCTTCAAAAATCATATTATTCGATAGCTCTTCCGTACTTCTGTAGTTTTGGAGACAATATCGAAGGATTTTTACAAATTGTGTGTATTTCTATGGTTATATAGTTATATAATTTATATGCATTTAAATTCCGTTCATTGTTTTACACTACAAATTTTATTTCCAAGTTCATTTAGATCTTACTTGAGAGTATGATGTATAATTTGCATTTTCAAATTTTCAATGGGATCAAAATTCTGTTCCCAGCGGAGATAAATGACTTCAATTTTGAGAGGCATTGACATTTCTATGAAAAAAAAGATCAATTGTACTTGCTGATAAAATATCCAAACTACTGAACTAAAGTGTGAAAAACTCGGTAACGCTATTAGGTCCATGAATGCTACGGCCATAAAAACTTAGAACAGGAAAAAGAACTCTGGGATTACATCCCTTGAGTATCCTCCAACTAGTAAAAAATGCAACATTTCGCTAAACAACCAATCGGAAGAGCTCTCTTCGTGTAGCACTAGAGTTCGATCCCCATGCCGTGCACACCCTCGGATTACGAAGTTTATTCGTTGGAAGTTTCCCCAATGTGCGATCGCAACATGAGGGTGGTGTGCGAGGGTTGGTGATGACCTCTCGAATTTCTCGCCTCGTGGTTGGGTTTATTTACCAGAGGATAGCAATTTATAAGCGCTGCTCACTCATTTCAACTTGGTCTGGCGAAGCATCTGCCGGACTGATGCGTTTGAAATTCGAACAGGAAGCACGACCCAAGCATCGATTTTGCAACGAAAGTGGACATAATTTACTTTTCCCCCTCAGCGCCATTTATAATTTAAAACGAAATTAGACCGAGTACCCTCCTCGCTGTTGTGAACGAGTCCGCATTGTTGTTTTGTGAGTTGTATTTGGACCAGCCAATCAAAGAGTTGATTCGATTTTCAGTGGCGTTTGTTGCTTTGAGGTTGGTACGGGCGTCGAGGGAAACTGTTATGGTGATAATGAAGCGTTGCGATGTTCACAGTAGGAAACAGTTTTGTTCACAATTTCCGTACGAGTATATACAGAATATGTTCGTGTTTCATTTCGCGAGTTCAGATGATTGTGAAGTCATTTGAAGATCTTTAATTTTCATCCATTGAATGTGTACTTTCCTTAGAAATACTGGTTACAAGAATAGATTATGAGATGATGTTCGTAAAATTTGAATGAACATTTGTGAGAACTCTGTGAGAATCTATATTACGACCGAAACGAAGAATTGTAGGTCGCAAAATTTGTCGTATAAAAAAACAAATCTTGAAAATGTAAAACAGTGCATTAGATCTGTACCATATTAGGATACAATCTGATTTTTTAAATATTCTTAACATGTTATATGTAGAATCAAAAAAGACTCCGAGGCTGAAACTCATGCACAAATACGACGTGCTCTAAATTGGGAAACTGCAGCGGCATGCGTGTAGTCCATGATACTAAATTTCATAATTGAATACCAATTATGATCTCAATCTTTAACTTGTGTTATCTCGAAGATAACTAGATATGTACTGTTTTATGTAGTCTTAAAAATATTCTTTTTAAAATCGGAATCAAATGAGATTGATAAAAATGGATTTTTTTCTATTACAAACTTTGGTTTTAAAAAGCTGATTACATAATCTGAAAAAGAATCCATAGTTTACCACTTAAAAATATTTTAAAATACTGTTCTTTGTCATTTTTGAAAGAAAATTGAATGAAAAAATTGTTTGTGTGATAAAATGACAAACCTGTGTTTTAGACGATAGAACAAAGAACTTAATAGTATCTTGGGGGAATAAGTAAATAAAAATTATTGAAATTGGTGAAAATTTTAGTATGGTTTAACATGGAATGCGACTGCTATAAAACACACTTCTTATCGACGCTGTAATCAAAAAAATAATGTACTGTATTGTCTTTCCCCAGTTTCTGTTTATTGACCTTACTAGAGCTATATCATCTATAAATTCTGAGTAATACGTGATTCTTAGAGAAGTTTTTACTCTTAAGGTCTGAAACTTAAGTTGTGAAGAAATGCTGAGAAGGACATTTAATTATTTGGTTTTCATTTCACTTTTAGGTTGTGTCCTTGAAAGCAGAAGTCTTAACCATGAAGTAATATATAAACATTATTATATTACATCATATCTTAACTATGAGCTTTGTTTATTTCTGGGTAATTTGTATATTCCTTTATGCTTGGATTTTAAAATAATTCTTACACATGTTAGCATACAATACACAAAACTCTGTGTATATTTGTAGGTTTTCTTTATGTTATTTAATTTAGGAAAGAAACGAAAGTGAAAATTTAATACCAAGAAGAGAAGATATAGAAATATAGATTAGAATATTGTATTACATGAACCGGCAACGGAAGGCAAAATGAGCTAAAAATCCAAGACATCTTGATCAGTGTTTAATTACCCACAGTCGCATTAAAAATCAATGTTACTTTGAATGTTTGTGTAATTTTTTGTGCGTTTGTTAAACAATGTCAAAAACATTTTTAAAAAGTGAATTATTTTTACAATTTTGAATGTCCAGTAATGATTGATTTAATGTTCCCTTCAAATTGCAGGGAACACACGGTAGTTCTGCTAGTAAACTATACACTGAGATGGATTCTATTAATTTTTCTATAAACTGAAGCTGTAAAACTATAACAATATATAAACTTAAAAAAATTGTTTCTAAAAGCTCAGGAATGATTTTGCATTGTCAACAATATAGTTTCAACGTATTTGCATAAGTAAACCGCATTGCATGTTAACATCCATCGCCTTTAGGTACCACAGGTTGTAGTTAGCTGGAGGCAACATTTCTCCTGAAGGAGCCTTTGTGGATCTACTAGTTGCAGAAACGCGGTTTGTTTGACAAATATTGTTAGTAGATACGCGATAGTAGGCAACAGCATGCTTTGATTTGTGGTAAACCTAGAGTCCGGAGGGCCTAGTCAAATTAACGTTCGGTCTCAATTTCGGTAAAGTACAACAATTAACTAATTCCAAATAAATGAGCGTTCTTAGTGATGATAGTTTTCTAGATTTATTGTGGTCGCACAAAGATAAGTTTTCTTTTTGTACATTTAATAAGTACAAAATAAAGCAAAAATATGGAATAGTGTATTCACATATATTTTGAAACATATTTAATTGTTTTCTCTTTCGGAATTCATATTGCAATATGTCTGCAAAGGTAAATATTCAATTTATGTCCCAAGTGCATTCCAAATTTACTTCAAGGACTATTCTTCAGATACTCCATAAATTTATCAAAAATTGTTGGAGAAGTACAAGAAGTGAGTTCCAAAACTGAAGAGCCCTCGACTTAGCAATATTGGAGTCCATAAAAATTGATGATAGCGAATATAACGGAAAATGCGAATTTATTTTCATATTTACACTTTTTCTATTATTCCATATC
>NNCF01126672.1:821110-835328 GCA_002313205.1 Laupala kohalensis
ATACAAGGTCTGTCCGTTAAGTAAGGCAAATGTTTTCTTCCTGCGTTTCTACTGGTCGTAGCGTGTTTGAATTGGATGGGTTAGGTGGGGGAGGCTTACGCTATGCAGTCTGCTCCGAACTCTGGGAGCGCCCGGATCATTGTTCTTGTGTACTCCGGTTTACTGCCTGAGTCACGAAGCGGGTGGAAGACTTCCTCGAACAACGGAACGCAATCAAATTTTTTACCAACAATCTTGTAGACACCTACGCAATGTTTAAGGGAGCTTACAGGGACGCAGCTCTTTCGTATTCTCGAGTTTCGAGGTGGTTGAAGATGTTTAAGGACGGCCGGGAAGATGAAGCCGATGAACCCAACTCCGGACGTCCTTCGTCAACCAAAATTGGCCCCTGTGCAAAATTTGTTGAACACGGAACGTCGATTGAATGTCCTGATGATTGTAGAAACTTTAAACCTTCAGAAACTTGAAACGCTGATGTGCTGGAGACATAGAGAAAAATGGTCATCCGCATGAGAAGGCCGCCATCTTGACGCTCCCAGCCACACTGCTTTGCGCGTTCGAGTGTTCCTGGCCAAGAATAACTTCGCAACGCTGCCGCAGTCCCCGTACAGTCTGGACCTTGCCCCGACTGACATTATTTTTTTCCCCTGGATCAAAAGTCCCAGGAGAAAAAAAGGATTTGGAACGATTGAAAAGATCCAAACCGCTGTTATGAAGAGCCTTGACGAGGTTCCCGAAGACTCATGCCAGTGCGCGTACCGTGCATGGCAAAGTCGCTAGAAATATTGTGTAGATGTCCAAGAAAACTATTTTCAAGAGTTTTAAAAGTTTGTACCTCTATCTTGCATAAATTTCTCTAAAAATACATATTTACCTCACCGGACAGATCTTGTATTTAATCAAAAGTAGATGCAGATTCCACCATTTTGCACTTATTTTTCGTTTATCATTAAGATAAATTTTTGATTGATATATAATTATGAATTCAATAGTGATGTCAACGACGACGGTAAAAAGAAATCCCATTCAATGATAAATTTGCTGTGAATTCATTCACAATAATCATTTACACAATTATTCACTATTATTCTTATTTATTGAACTGTTACAATGAATATAAAATATATAATTAGAATATTCTACTCAAAAAGAGGAACATTTTATTACTATAAATTTAGAAACGCTATTTTTTGGCTCCTAAAATTGAAATTAAATTAAAAAATAAAAAAGTAGAAAAATAGAAAAAATTAAAATAAAATAGTAGAAAAATATAAAAAAATAGTAGAAAAATAAAAAAAATAGTAGAAAAATAAAATTTTAAGGAGTAAAGGGTACAAAATAGATTTATTCATGTCCTCTCCTCAGAAACCAATCAGTCAGTATAAATAACGGAGTCAAATTACAGAAAGTTTTAAATTAAAAATTAGACAATTTGGATCAATACAAAATATTTTTACCAACTACGTCAGTTCCTAAACGTATGATTGCAAGCGAAGCTTTTCAACGTGAGCTGCATATTCTAATGAGATTGATATTGCAGAATCATTAATGAAGATGATATTAAATTTCACATGCGCAAAGGGAACTTTCAAGTTCTTCCTCACACTCAAAGAGACAGACTTGATGAAATACTCTCTAAAGCACTTCAAAGGAATCCTCAAGAATCTGGAAACGAAGCCACAGGAAGGGAAATATTGGAAATCTTAGAGTATGAAGAAATATTAAATCTAAAAATATTACTCGCATTCTCATACCTATCTCGTTTAAGGAGGATACTAAAGACGTTTGGGGCTCATTGATGTATACGATTTTGTGCCAAAATATTCCTTAACTTCATTTTTAAAGAGCTCTGGTAGATCTGTGTTGAGACTTACTATCTTTATCACTGAGTATGATATATTATTTTATGCTGAATTATTTGTTTTTAAAACAGCTTATCGCGCGAAATGTTCGTAAAAGTTGATACCAATTAATTTCATTGGACAGTGACGGTTGGTAAGTAAGTATTTGCCGAAGTATGTATTTCATTTCCGATTCGTGCAACAAGCTTTCTGAAAAAACAATTCAACATAAAATAGTCAATTATTTTTAGCGATAAAAATGGTAAGTAAATTTATTTTTATTAGGATCCTCTAGTGTGAAATATGTATGAAGGTGTTAATATTTGACATTGCATTACTTTAATACGAACCTTAACTTAACTCATTCCTTCTTGTACATCACTTAAATAAAAGTTTGTTTTTAAAAGGTTTTTATTTATTTATTAAAAAACTGGCTTAAAATTCATTTGCTAGATTTGGCCTAAACATACGAACTAACAAGTAAAGTTAAATAAAAACTTGTAATACGTGTTTATTTGCGCTTTAAATAATAGATTATATTAGTATTTGAATATATTTGAATCAATAGATTCTAATAGAATTATATTTTTATATAAAACTTACGTAGATATCTGGAAGATGTAGTTGTGTCTTCAGTTTTTCAAGAATTATTGTCATAAGTATTGTTCGAACATCTGTTTAGCACAGTCTGACTTCTCTCTATACAAGGGCAAGAAACTTTCATTTCTGTGTATGTGTGTGCAAAGATTGATTGATACCGAATAATATTTTTTATTTTACTGATTTGAAAAAAAAATCCGCTGGGTTTCCTAGAAAGCTACTGGTTTATTGATTTACCAAGGGAGATTGGTAGGTGGGAGGGTTGTTTCTGCGAAGATATTTTTTAAAAAAATTCTATACGATTTGTCGTAGGAAAATATACCATGTACTGATACTCTTATTTTATAAATTAAATTTCATGCAATTGTGTGAAGTGATCGGGATGAGACCAATTCAAACCTTCAAACCTTCAAACCATGCAAGGCTAGTTTGCTTAGTAATGGCATGAAAATTAGTCGAATAAATTAATATTCAATCAAGAAAATTAAAATTGACAATCAAATGTCAACATCTCGGCAATGTGCAACGTTGTCGTGTCTATTGCACAAATTCATTTTTTTGAATATACACTCTCTACAACTACTCTCTTCTCATGACCACTATTATAATTATAGGTACCACGAAATTGATATCAGTCTTAAAATATTTTGACCATTTAGATCAAATAAGTCTTCACCAGGAGTGACAAGCCATAATTCATATGGTTAAGTTTATGAAAATGTAATAAAACTTTTCCTTGTTCAATTTATAAATTTCGTACCTTACCCATGACGTCCAGAAAGTGTGGAGGTAAATGATAATAAATTATATGAATGAAATATACTGGATGCTCAACTACTCTGATGAAGGCCAAACAAATGACAGAAGAGGTTCGAGTAACAGTATCAATTTTGTTAATGATTATTAATTTATATTAATCCTATGGTTTATTAAGGAGTATTTCTTCTATTTTTGAAAATGAAAATGAGGTATAACGAAAAAACCAAAATGTTTTTCTGAACATCATTTTCTATTTTCATTAATTGATGAAAAATAATATAACCAATCAACCATAAGATTTTTCATTCTCCGAATTGATAGTATTGGTGAACAGTAAAGAAGAAAACAGCTTACTGACGTCAAACGTCTTCAAATGTGGCCGAATATAACGCCAGAAGGAAAAGGAGTCGGAAGGGGATGGGTATTCCTCATCCTCACGACCTCTCAAGGGAATTCAAAGCCCCCTTCGCTGCTGGGGAGTAATGAAGTTAAAGCATGGCATGAGTCCTCCCGACCGCTCAGCGACCTGACCCTCGGTGATAAAACATCGCATCATATTTAATGTCCGACATATGCATGAAGTTGCACCCGCCGCCGCCTTTACGACATGTAAATATGGAAATATATTCAAACGCGCATTACAACACATTAATTTTACTCATAAGTCTCGCGGAAGGTTTTTCCGTGTTAATGTGTTATACCTTAAGGTCGCGTGTCTTTTTTTCTCTCTTTTTCATTGTTGCGTGAAGATGACGATCGCTGAAGCCATTGCCGCGCAGGTTACAAGGCGTTTAACTAAATGCTCCTTTAGCGAGTCGCAAATATTAAATTTTATGGAATGACGTGGGGTGGGGACTGTTTTCGTAATGTGTAAGTCAAGAGGTGTGGAGAGGCGATGGGGTGAATGTTTTGCCACTCGAGCGACAAGAAAGAGTTTGTGTTAGTGAATGATTTGTGAAAGAGATCTGTCAGTTCGTTCATTAAACATCCTGCGTAAGAAACTAGGTTTATTTTGTTTTCGTTCTTTCTTTCCGGCTGCTAGTTACTAGTGGGGAAAATTTTATTGCATAGTTTTACACTTCGATGCGTTTTAAGACTTACAAGTTCACAGAATTTTCTGGCATAACATAAGTGGTTTTATATCCTAGTTCGAGAACTACAATGAACATTAAAATTCTGTAGGAGAAAACAAATTCTTAAATATAATATATAGTTTCACTTCATTAAACCGTGTTTTTTCTAGAACATTTCTAAATTATTAGATTATTTAAAATACATTAATTAATTAATTAAAAATTTAAAAAAATATATCACATTTTCGTGACAAATTGATCAACATGCAAAACTTCAGACTTTTTGAGCTATGAAGAAAGTGAAAAATATGCTGCAAATTTGAGTTGGCCATGCAATATTTGTTTTAAATAATACCTTTTTAAAATATATTTGCTAAACCTAGATCAAAGAGAAAAAATGAAGCTTTGATGAAGACAAAATGTGGTTATTCAAATGACTGTAAGTGCTTGTTCTTACATCGGTGATATATAACTCTATTCCTTATCATTTGTGCAAGAAATGTGCGTAGTCATGACATGTTACGACGCAATCGACACCGAAAATATTATTTTGTAATATTGGATCTGGCAACTCGGACCTCTTCTGCATATGAACTATGTATAATTGTATCTAAATAAATATAATCTTAATTTCTGACAAAATGAAAACCCGATCCGTTTTTGAACTGATGAATATCATAATACTTCCGGTATGTAATTTGATGTATCGATCTGAAATGTGTAACTGTCAAATCAGTTACCCCTCTTTTTCAAAACTAAATAATTATACTATACTATAAATATTTTATATTTATTTTAACAAATAGTGTATTCTGATTCGAATAGAATGACTGGTAGGTGACTGGTAGAACACCTTTTTTCTAATAACTTACAGTGTACTCTCAATACATGGATGCTGAAAGCTCAGATGATAAAAAAGAAAAGGTTATAAATAAAATTCAGTAAATATTGAAGTTTCTTTGAGATTAATTATGAATGATTTGTACATTTTCGATCACGGCAATGTCTCCAAAGTATTGCACCCATACGTAATAAATGAAATTCTTTGAAAACCATTTTTCATTGTTCTTTCCTTTCTTTATTTCAACAACAACCAAAAATACACTTCTTTCGATACTGTTTCCCCCAATTATTGTATACTTTCATATTATGTTTCTATTTTTATTATTGTCATTTTATGTACATTTATATTTTTCAGTGTATGTTACTGACGATGGCTGCAATGCATCCGAAAAAGCTTTATACCAATAAAACAATAAGCAACATAGAAACGCCTTTCAATTTATCATATGCTTTGATAATGTTGCTAAAGCTCCACAATTACCAAGTATGGTATCTACCATTATAGCAGTTTTCTTGGAAGTACCAACGATGGAGGCAGCACATATATCCCAAAATACTGATCAGAGGTAGAACATATTCAATTCTATTCATCACTGAAGAAGGTAAGGTTTTAGCCAGTTTTTACCTCACTTTCCTTCCCTTTAGAACCTAAGCATTCTAGCGGCGGAGGAACAAGGTAGGACGGGTGTTGAGTTTGAGCATGGTGACTTTGGTAGAGAATACATGAGGAAAACCTCAACTGAAAACCTCAGCCACTTCGATAGCGAGGACACTATCACCACGCCACCGCTGTATTTAAAAAAAGAAGTAAAATTCCGCTAATCCGAACAAATTGGGACCACTGCCTGTTCAGATTAACGAAAATTCGGATCATCAGAAATTCTGGTATAAATAACAAAATAAATGTGTCTGACATTATAGCGTTGAAATTTTATGTAATATTTATGGGTATTAATTTAATATTGGATGTAATTTTGTGTGACCGATTTATTCAGCAGCAACAAAAATCGAGTATAACCCATTCTTTCCTTAGAATAATGTATTTCCTGGTGTACGAAGTAACTCTCTTATTGTCCTCTTCCTCCTTTCCAGATGTTAAGAGCAATAAATCTGAGCACTAAAGAGTAGATATTTTCTTTCTGTTGCCTTGACCTGTTGCCTTGACAGTCTTAGTTCGGTTCATTCGGATTTTCGGACTAACGAGGTTCTGACCAACGAGATTCTACTGTATTTATCATGAGCCGTAATATGATGGGGAAAATACATTACAAGTACATCGGCTTTGGGTTGAATTTAAAGTTTCACTTTCATAATCCACACACTTCAGGTAGTATGAATGACGACGAGTGTAATGAAATATCATAAATTTATTTTTAATGATCGACAAGTTGATAATTTTTTCTAATAAAATTTGGACGTTTAGTAGCTAATATTTAAAAAACTTTCTCAAAGTCTATGGGCTTTTACGCATTGCCTCTGAAGGCACTTAATGTAATTTTCATTGTTATTGGTATAAAGAGCTATCACCCACGTCAGAAATTTAATATAAAAAACAATAAAATTTGATTTACCTTTCTGGAAAATTAAACAAGATATTCATCAAAACCGTCGCAGAACTCTAATAAAAAAGAAACCATTATTCAAATACAGGGTTTCAATGTAAGTAAACAGTATAATGAATGATTCAAAATTTCTCAATATATTCACAATTCGTTAATTTTGTGATAATGATTATTTTCATAGAATAGATAACATTATTGAATGTTTCATAAATTGATATGTAGGCTTGACTAGTGCCTAGCCCATTCATACTACCTTAAATATTGGTCTCTAATTGACGAGTGACCCTGAAACTGTATGAAATGGATTCGCTGCGCATTTCTGCATGAGAATCCACCTGCAAATGAGACTCAGACGCAGTCGAACCGCCACCGTTCTGTAACTCCTCGTTCCTAAGCACTGGTGGAGTGAACGCCGACCGGGTGCTGCTATCGGAAGCGTACTATCGCCGACTGCTACTCGCACTCACTCCCCCCCCCCNCCACACTCACCACCACCATTGCCGCCATCGCCGCTGAGTTTATCTTTATATGGGCAATTCATTTCCCGTTGCAGCGTATCGTAAATCTTCTGTACGTTTCCAGCCGTCTGCGTCCTCTCAGACTGCCGTTGCCCCTCTACTCCCTTCCACTATCACCGACGTTTCTACCGCCGTCACCACCAGAAGCGCCAACACCATTGCCGTCTTTTCTAACACCCCTGCTGGTGGGGCGGGGTACTTTTATGCGTATTCATTTCCAGGCGAGAGTAAACCTGTATATTTACTTTTACTTTTTAAATTACAACAAGTTAATCATTATGTTTTAAAAGTTTAACGGATACCATATACTAACTGTTGCAAGGGATGTGAATATTTTTTGTATTCAGGTCACAGGAAAAACCTTCCGTTGAGGTCCGTTCAAATCCAAGTTCATAGACAAGAAGCGAATAATAGATCTTAATACTGACTATCTGGACGACTCTTCATTTTACAAATATGCTCATTAAAATATGTTCTTTCATTTCTCCGACCTCTTACATTACCATGCAAAATAAACATTATTTAAAATATTGAATTTTACCTTATTTCATCAATGCACTGCACTTCGGGAAGAAGTAGAAATGATGGAGTAACGATTAACTGATAGAAAGATTTCAGAGTGCACTCAATTCAATTCAAAAGGGCTATATTTTAACAACAACAAAAAATATACAATATATATGGCTGAGCTTAATACCCGTGCGCCTTACAGAGGCCCTAAAAAGTACCGTGGGCTGTGCATACTATACCCCAGTATTCACTCTCAATGAACTGAAACAGTAACTAAAATTAGAGGTATTAAAATATGTCGATTATTTGGAAGGTAAATGATATCAGTAGCGGAAAAAGAAATTAATAAGTGTTAATAAGTTATAATAAGATTTTTTTTTGCTGTCCTGACTATTTTTTAAATCTAATTTTAATTTTTAATCTCAGCTATTGTTATATTACTTAAGTGACTGTTTCGTTCATTGAGCACCGTTGGGAACCACGGGAAACCAACGGCTAGGGCAAGCGCGCTAAGCATAAAAAGAATCTGGTTGGTAACTGGAAACCTGTAACAGAACAAAAAAATTCGGCGGCAGAATCAAATAAATTAATAGAAAGAATACATACTTATCTGTAGGGCAAATAACATATGCATACATACCAACATACCCAAATAAATCTTGTTTACATATTTACCTATATATACGTACATGTACGTGGACCCATATTCGCATATGTATAAATTTTTAAATCAATGAAAAGTGTATTCAGTAGGATTATTGATCGTACATCAACTTACACAATAAGGTGTTGTTTCACGTCGCATCACGTCCTTTACAGCAACTTACGGGAATGGTGAAATTGGCACGCTTTCAACTGTGAAATATGGAAGAAATTTAAGACCCTATATTAATTGGATTTGGACAGAGAAATAAGTAAATTTATAGTTAAAAAAAGTTACAAACTGCGTATGACCTCGTGAAGAACAATACGCTAATTTACTCTCCGGAATCAAGCAAGGGATCATCCCATCAATTCAGATCAAGGACTCTAAAGCAGAGGCGGGTTTAACATTTCAGCACATTCCTACGCTAAGAATAAAAATAGTACGTGTTATAATATAAACATAATATCAACAAATTTGTATTTAATAAAACACAAGAAGCATTTATGCAATACATTCATGCATACAAATGATGCAATAATACGATGCATTTATAAAAATGTATGCAAAACATCTCTTGAAAAGTATAGATTGGAGTAGCACGTCATCCAGATCAAAAATCTACTGATGACCTGCAAATACCTTAAATGTAACTTCACTTAACCCTTACTTTACCCATGAACACGTGAGTTTTCCCCGTAAATTTTGGAAGTCTCTGTTGAACTCGGGGATTGCTTTACACCAAGATATTGTAGATATAGAACACATGTTCATCTGAATCGGAAACTGAAGTAATTTTCCACATGAATTTCAAGAATTTTCATTTCACTAGTCCGTCACATTCTTCGAAATGTCCCCGCGACCAAACACTGGTTCCAACAAATATAGGTTTTTATAAAGATTCAGGAGACAAGTTTCACCAAAATAGGATGTAAATCATGCAGTAACAAAATAAGTTTTCACACTGCTATAATGTTTCAAATTTTCCATTATCACCACATCCTCGGCGGTTGCGTTAGGTAGTCTAACACTTGTCAGTTAATAATATTCCCATGTTTGATTCATACCGGCTCGTTGTATAGGAGGAGTTGTAACACAAGTGATACTCACATGCATAGAATAACTATAATTTATATTTTTCATATTTCGTAAATATATTACTGTATCTTCCTACAAGTTGAACGATTTATTAGTTTAAAGCTAGATTTTGTTGCATTTAAAAGTAAACAAAAATGAACAGGGAAAAATACATCAAAAGTCAATGCTGGGTTTCTGGTAGAAAAACTGGAGGGTGAATGAGGTTTAAAATGCAAGTAAATCAAAAGTAACTGTACATATCGAATTATCTTTTCCTCTATCAAATATTACATTTGAAACATTTATTCCATGTCTTGTGAATTATATAAACCATTGACGAGCCCAAAAGCCCCACATTGGAGCGAAAATTGTAACATCAATTTTGGAGGGGACTTTAAAATGATTAATAGTACTTACCTAACCCACTTGGCCGGCATACGCTAAACTGCTTGACTTGACGCAAAACAAATAAAGGAAGGGTCGGGGTTCGGCCCATTTTTATTTTCGAGAAATATGCACATCCTTTATAAAGGAAACGTAACAATTTGTAAAGTTTTGTTTAATTATTTATTTACATGAAAATACACTCCACAATTACTCAAAAAGAAACACTACTCATCAAAATATTGCCCAGGCACACACTCATTACAAAGTATCCCTCAAAATGCACAATCATAATAATATACGATAATACATAACATATTATTATGATTGTATTATAATAATATGTTATGTATTATCGTATATTATTATGATTATCCCTTTTATCACTTCAAACAGATAAAAGCTGGTTTATAGAATGTTCAAGTTAGTGATCATCATATAAATCAAGACATTTTTAAATACAAAACTCATTTGCATTCGCTCTTTATCATTGACACTATTATTAATAACCATTATTTAGCGCCACAAGAGTCTTTGGCGTCGTCACGCGCACTTTGTCATTATTCACTTGCACTTGATAATGCTAAGCGTGTACTGCACGCAGCAATTAACAATTATCTTATTGTCTGCAAGCTTGACCTCCAGCTACAAAACGCCGTGGCTCACGCTCGTTCATTGTTGCGTATATGTCTTCCGCTACCATGATTCCGTTCACAGCGACCCCAAAACGACAGCCGCTCGTACGCTCACTGCAACAGCAACTAGGTAGCCCTCCGCGTGGAATGCGAGATGTCATTAACGTCATCAGCTAGCAAAACTTGACGAGGACGTTTCGGCTTAATAGCTGGAATACTTTTTATTGCCATTGACCTCTCTATCATTCATGTAATAAAAACTTTCAACGTCACTAATTAAATTTGCGGAGAAATTGCAACGCAATCAATTTAAGTAGTTTGTTGCATGCCGACTGACGAAAACTAATAAATGATCAACTGATACAACTTATTAGAAAATAAGTTGAAATGGAATGATCACCGGCAATTTGTCTGTGTCAACCAGCCGCACTCTGAATGAAGTAATCAATCAGATATGATAAATAAAAAGACAAGTCAAATAATGCTAAATCTCAAACACACTCAGAACGGACGTTGTCTGATCTATGTCATCTGAAGTAATCTGATCTAATAATGACTATAAAAATCGAAGAATAATGATGTCGGGAGCGTCGCTGCTCCTGGTTTCAATAATAATGTCCCCACTTCGTGGGCCAAAATTTAAGAAAACAACTCCGCCTTTTATGACACACGTTAGTTTCTTTCACCAATGACTTATCACTTTTCTTTTCATGTGATTCGCCTCTTATTGGATTCCCTATTGGCTGAAGTATTTCAATTTTCACCTATAACGATGTTTGTTAAAACTGACGATACTTCTCTCTAAACACTAGTATTTTTCCTTCCCTCTACAACCCTCTTCTTTCCGTAAAGCCATATTTAATTTTGAGAATGAGACCTCATCCCCCGGATCTCCAACAATGCCACATATCTTTAACGTGTCTGTCAAATTTAACTCGCACCTCTTTCCACTTCGTGTCCCAAAACTTATTTTGCGCAATCGCTCCCCACTCCACTGCTCTGCCCAAAATCACTTGCCCTTATTGTTTACTCACATGGCACGCGACCCGGCGGTCAAAACCTCCCATTCCTTCTTCTTTCTTTACCCAAGCGTCTCTTCCCGGTGTCACTCGTATTGTAGGAACATCGATTACTCAGGACAATAAACAGCCTTCGTTCTACTGCGTCCTTTCTCACAATCAAAAATCCATGTCGTTTCACAGCTCTGCTTATGGATTTTCCCTTTTTGGCAAAAGGTCCTATGACCAGCCCTCAATTTCATTTCTTTTACAAAAGCACTCATTCGTTCTTATCCTTTTAACTTCTCGTCAGCTACAAATTACTTAATTTTGAATACTCTTTACCGTTTCTATCCTGACTTTATTTTGATACTGTCCATATCCTAAGCGCTTCAGCCCTTCAACCCATATCGCTCAGCGGCTCCCTAATTGTACGTCATTCTGGCCAAGGATCCCCCAAGCAGATCTTCTTTCTTTTCATGACCTAGGCTCCGCACCCTACTCCTACGATTTTTCACATATTCTCTTTATCTGTCATCAGACAAACCCAAACATTCCTCCCAGATTTCTAAAACGCAATATCCCATCTGCTCCTTCCATTTACATTTTGACAATGTGTCTAGTCAATTATTTTTCACAGCGATTTTTTTTCCACTCTAGCCCCCGCAAAAATAACTACGCAACATGTCGGGACACCTGCTGTATATTTTATGACTCATTCAAGAGGAGCCCGAGCACGCGTCTCAGTGGATCCAGTCTCCTCACTCCACTTTCTCTTTGTCCCAAAAGCAACCCCTTTTCTCGGCCTTGCCTGCGACCCGCTCGAGGGCAAAATTACGACTTTCTTCTCATTACCTAACGTTTTCTTTAATAATTTTTCATAATAAAATGTAATAAATTGATTATTACTATATATAAAGTAATTATTTCGTAGTTCTACTTTTGAAGGCAGAGCGACAAATGACATGACAATGTGTGTCAGCGGTTTCGACGTCCAGTCGCAAAACAAATGAATCACTCTCGCACATAACCGTTGTTGTAAGTTGATCGACATGTATTGTCAAAACCCATTTCTATCTTTCTT
The DNA here is from genome assembly GCA_002313205.1 of Laupala kohalensis. NCBI lineage: Eukaryota > Metazoa > Arthropoda > Insecta > Orthoptera > Trigonidiidae > Laupala > Laupala kohalensis. The sequence goes on from NNCF01126672.1 coordinate 833,638, forward strand.
ATCGCACATTTAAAATATAAAAGTTTACCTTTGTTCATCATGGACATTTAAACTATCTCCTTACCAAATTTCATAACGATCCTTTAAGTGGTTTAGTCGTGGTGAGGTAGCAAACAGACATACACACTTTCGCATTGGGCATTTATACATTAGTATGGATACTCACATCATCAAAAGCCATCTGTATTACACTCATTATCAATTCATTGCACTAATTATTAGTTCGAATTTTCTTCCTTTTAATATATTTTTTACATAATACTAAATGGTCTCTGTAGTTGTTGTTACTTTTATATTTATTTGAAGTTCCCGCCGCTTCATGTGTTTCGAAACTATCACAAGCTAGCCCTAAAATTGTTGAACAAATTTGTTTATGAAAGTCAACTTGAGTCCCGGAGTGAATATCTAGGATAAGAAACAGATATTTGCTCAACATTTTAATAGTAATAATTATCATAATAATAATAGATACTATTACAATAATGTCTCTCTATGGCTTGATCTATCTAATTATGTTCTCTTCGTAAAATAATGCTAAATTGATCTTTGATATCATACATCGATATCTCAAATTTTTAAAATTATTAACTTACGTTATTCAAATACATTTTATTGTTTTAAACTCACAACTTCCGAGTACCTACTCGACGAGGGAAATTTGCATCGCCAAGTGAAAATGGCATCGGACCGGGACTCGAACCAGGAAACTCTGCTTTGGCTGCAAGTGTGATATCGCTTATTCGTAGACGATGCATATATATTATTTTTGATTAAAACGTTTGTTCACCAACTGTTGATTTGTTTTAAGTTTAGTTATGGACTAAGATGGGTATGTTCTACAGCGGATTCCTTACCACACGTTATCGCCATGGGTTAGGGAAATCGGAGGGATGCAGGAGGTCGAATGAAGGAATGAATTAAAGAAGGGAGATGGTGAATGGCAAAGGAATGGGAGAACCCAGAAGAAACCTGCCACATACCCTCTTTGTATGCCACTTGCGATTTACTCCACATGAATCAACGAGAACTCGAACTATCGCTTCTAAAGGCGATTGTTACGGCACACCACAAGCCCAGATGCGATGTGGGTATTTTTTGGGTAGAAGCGGGATTCAACCATAAACCACACCCTTTATGGTAGAGTTCGCTGCCACCAGCTTGGTTTCCCCAAGCAATGAAACACACGTGTAATAACAATAAAATATTCCTTTAATACAAGCCAAATTGAAATCTGCGTATTTACAAATTTGAACGAACTCTCAAATCATAAATACAAGTTTGAATTTGTTATTACAGAGTTATTGCTATCTGAAAGCAACAATTACACACATATATAAATAATGGTGTTATTAATTAACTCGGAAATCTACCCAGATTATCCGAATCTCAAAAATTTACAAGTTGCTATCCCGAAATAACTAACTGTTCCAAGTTACGTCATTCGCGCCTAATAGCAATGTAATAGAATTACCGCAGCAATTCTCAGTGGTCTGTCGACCAAAACTAACCAAGTCACATCTCAAATAACCTGGGTACTTCCATACACTTCCGCAGACAAGTCTGAAAGTCCTTGAGGATCTTCAATCCTCCCAATATATACAGAAGCGGAGGTCACGTGATCACGCCCTCGCTAACGCACTGAGCACTCTACATCATCTTGGTCACCCCTCAGCTTCTGAGAACACTGCGTC
>NNCF01126672.1:835473-862343 GCA_002313205.1 Laupala kohalensis
GGCTTAGTGGCGGGTATTTTTCCTTATTTGGCGGCGACTGGCCCGACCCTTAATCTCCTTAGGAATTTCCGACTAGCAAAATGCTTGAAAATGTTAATATTTCAAAAATCGATAGACTGCACTGGTCCTGATATTACAGCGATAGAGATGCAGATTTGACTCCTGCTCAAAATGTTGAGAAGAATTTTATATTTCAGGGTAAAACAAATAACATTTGAAAGATTAAAAAATATTAAATATATGGTTTACCTTGTAATGAGTGATTTGAAAGTATTCACACATGTTCAGTAGAAATATTTCAAATATGGGAGACCGTGGGTTTTTGGCACAATTTTTATTAACACATTTGTTTGATTTTGATAATTCAGTTGCTTTTTTTTCAGTTTCACAAAAATTTAAGAGTAGAACAATTATTAACTATCATTTATTTTTAATATTTATTTAAGCAAAATAATAAAAACATATTGGTATTGGGGAACAATTCACATTAATATTTGTTGTGAATAAAAAAAGTAAATATGAATAAAAAGTAACTAAATACTAAATAAATGAAACTTCAGATGCACCGGAAAATTTAACTGATTTGTCATCTTTTTTGGTTCAAAGGAAAAGACCAACAGTTATAAATTAGTCTTGAAAGTTAATTGTCGATCAACAGCTCTTGATAAATTTTCGGCATTCCTTAAATTACACTAACTGAAAAAAGTTTAATTTGTTCTAATGTTATAAAACTACATATTTTAATTATTTTTTTTTATACAAGAAATATATTAATGTATATTTTACTAGTTATTATCGGTGATATTCCTTCTAAATGTGTGTGCACATACTTTTAATTGAATGAAAATAATATAAAAAATGAAACAGTTTCGTACTTTTATTTACTTTACATTACTACTTATTGGGAGCGTAAAAGAGTTGGAAGAAGGGTGACGAGGGCCAGGGGGGACCAAATTCAAAATAATTTACAGGCTCCCTTAATTCTTTCGGCGTCACTGGTCGTATTGTAAAGTAACAGGAAGAAAATTATAGAGTAAAGGACCTCACTCAATACATAACAATAAGCCTGGATTAACCGAGAAATTTCGTCATATCATATCGCGACATCTTATTTGAACTCTTGACACCTTACGTCCGTGACACAACGTTCAGTGTAGACCAAAATTGTAATTCTAAAATCCTTTTTAAGATTCTAATATTTCTTCTTATCGTTTTTGTGACAGTGTAAGTTCATAAACACCCTTAAGTGGGTAAAACAAACTACAGTTAAAACGTTAAGATTATAATAAATTCATGTATATATTAAGGGAGATGGAGCTTATAAAATATTGTATAGTGTGATATATTATATGACGGAAATAACCCAACTTCTCGTTACAAACCCCCTTAGCTGGTGCCTCAAGAATACGAACGTTTTTTGCGGCTAAAAACATGCATGGACTACTCATAATATTACGTAATGTTTTACGTGGTTATTACAAGTGTCCTTGGTATACTCACCTTAATTTCTTTACTATCTAGATAATTATTAAAATGTTAGCGATACTATGCTACTCTGGGTTTCAATCTACCTCTTTGATATTTTCATCATGAATCATCGAGTAGTTTACGTAACACGTATTAAAGCATTTTTACATTAATACCGTTAGTGTGAATGACCACATGTTAGGTTTAATTTTTCAATAATTACGTATACAGAACTATACGATGTAATATTTTCTGCTACCACATAGTTTAATATATCCTCATATATGAATTCAATCATCTCATTACTTCATACTAACCTCATATCATTATCACATCGTCCCGACATTAACGCATCCATTCGGTCGTCTTCTCTCTATTACTCATCTTAAATAACATTTCCTTCTGTTATCAACCCACCGCCCTATCATCACCATATCACCCCTTCGCCTCATTACCCCATCGACTGGGAACATTGCGTCGACATGCACGATAAGTGGCAAAGGGCCTCTCGCGATGGCATCTGGTGACCGTGCAGGGCGGACTCCTCCCCTCGCGTCGTGTGGGTCCCTAGGGCCCTTGCGGCACGCCATGTCCTCATCGATCAGCGCCAGCTATAGTATTGGCACGCGCGTGTTAAGGGTGGCGGGCAGGCAGACACTGCCCCTTCGGCAGACGCAATGTGACGCTGTTACCTAGAGGGAGAGGAATACATTTATCGTTATGATGTGGCTACGTCCTCTGGTTTAGATGGTCGATGAGTTCGGTGTGCGGGATTCTCCGACGATATCATGATGCAAGTTGTTGAAAAAAATGCATGATCTTGCAATTAGTGATGTACCCTTAAAATTCAAATAAATTAATCAGAATTGTAAATAAGTAATATTCTAATAATTATGTTAAAGAGCAGGAACCTGTTCTCCGAATTCACGCTGCGTATTTTATTAAGTACTTCTTTTGATATTAAATCTACAAATATTCTCGAAGCAGTATATTTTTTATTTAAAATAATTAAAAAAATAAAAACATATTCCTCATATTATTTGCAGAAAATTCTATTATGCTCAATACATTTCGTTCGCTAGGAATTGCAAACAGTGACCCGTATTGGGGCTCGGCCCCAGCAAGCTCGCTGGTAAGTTTCACGCACAAATGATCTTTAGTTATCATCCCGGTCAGGACCCAAGTGTCTACATACAGTACCAGGCGTCTACTTAAACATTTTTCTAAACAAACAAAATACACACATCTTTCTACATAAAAAACTGATATTGTGTTCACGTTTGAGTCAAGGGTTTCTTGATGAATCATTATTTTATAGTTAAGCTATAACACCCTAAAATGGTACCACAAATTGAGAAGCTTGCCGTTTTATTACGTGATATATGAATTTTATTAATTTGTGTCTTACGTTCTTTAATTTGTGTTCCTTTCACACAACATGAACATTACCTTATGTACTGCCCCCACCCACCTGTCAGATTTTAGTAGAATTGATGGAATGATACGTATTTTGCTTCTGAGAACAAAGTAATGTTGAATGCCCAGTCAACTCAAATTCTTGTAAAACATCATTTTCGTCGATTAAGTTTCACTGTGTAATGTTTATTTTATTCAATTTAAACAATTAAGTTTACGGGAATTTTACTTTTTGGTTATACCTGGATAAAAGATTTGTAATATATATATTTCATGTTGTGTTTAGATCTTCAACAATTGTTCCATGTAAATTGTTCCCCAGCATTATTTTACACATTTTCGAATAATCTTAACTCATTTTAGACTTTTGTATAATTTTAGTTCATATTTATCATTAGTCTAAGTATTCTTTTTTACTTAAAAATCATAAATTAAATTATATTTCACCGCAGAGAAAATAGATTTGAATTTATCGAAAAATAATATTGTACATTTCTCTAGCGATGTAAATAAATAATAATGTTGATGTACATATTTTCATAATGTGTTTCTGAGGTCTATATAAAAGAAAAAAGTAACTATAAAAGCGAAAGTAAGTTAATAAAGTTAACAAAAGTGTTTACTGATATCAGCCAATGAATGAGAAACTAATAAGAACCATAAATTGAAAAAAATACAACTGTACTAATTTCAATGGATTCGTTGTAAATTTGTGATATTTCTGACGATATTAAAGCAGAAAGTCAGCAGTCCATGTCTATCCTGTTGAAAAGTCATCTCTTCATCCCTCCGGGGTATTCAAACAAGTCCGATAAGAATCGAAATCAAGTGATTCACTCCGTTCATGACACATAGCTCTCTCTGGGATTGAAATCGAGAACGAGATCAAATTCAACTCCACATGACTATTATGCTTTAAACGAGATCTACCACCGCTTTGCCATAAGCGCGCCAACATTTTACGATCATGCTGTTATGATTGCATAGGAACATTTTCATTGAACCTTTGGGGAAAGCGCTCTTGTTTACGCTCTCAGTTCGTGTATTTCAGCACACGACTCAGTCTCTGTGGGTGTGATCTATATTACATCGTGCGTTGCTACGATACTTACCATGCGTTTCTCTTACTATTCAGTGTATTGCTTTCAGTTCACTTTTATTAGAAAAAATATAAACCATCTCCAGTTTTTTTTTAATATTGAAAATATTTACTATCTCATTTCTTCTATTTATTATATTTATTTTGTTAGTTCTTTATTTATAAATACAATATTTTTAGGTCTTGTAAGCAAACAAATTAACCTAATACAGTAAGAAAACAAGAACTTTTCGTCTAAACGAATGAGGAGTCGATGTCACATTACGAAAATACATGAAAAAAAAAAGAAAATAGTATACGAGAATCAATGAAATTTCGTTGAAAGAACAAACTTTATTTATAGTACACTTTGAAACATCTTATTAACACACATAATATATCGATGATTACTCTCTAACTATAAAAACTTGTAAATTGTAAATAATGTAAATTGTGTATGTTCATTGTAGCCCTGATGAAGGCAAAATAAATTGCCGAAACGTTGGCGTTGTAAAAGAAAGAATCCTCTTTTTATTCTTGCCCAATCCTCGAAGATATCTTTTTGTTATTTGATATATTGGTCAAGATCAACAATCGAAACTTACGTTGTTATTTGAGGTATCGTCTTGGTGCCTCGTATCTCTAATGTTCGTATTTTCGACACTTATTCAAATAATTAGTATTATTCTTTCTCAATTAACGTTCTACGTGCATTCTGAGAAAAAAGGAGTAACGGCATTCCTTTATAAGAAGAACAAGTCTCTACCATTACACAAATTCTTGGGTTCAGTTTTCATTATAAACTGACTGTACCAAACAATAAAGAAATAAAAACAGCGACGTGAGAATAACGCAATCTAAGTTCTCGAAATTATGCGAAGTTTCTTGTTCTTCCCGAGAGATTTATACACACGACCCTTTGACGAGGGGATGGGAAGAAGGAGGTGCAAGGGATTCCGAAGGGAGAGAGGGGGTGTGTGGCCCTAGCCACTCCCTCATTCAACCCACACCCTCTCCCTCTGGAGCCTTGGGATATTTTTCCTTCTCTGCGCGAAGATTTGTCACGGTTATTGCCGGGCGTCGGGAGTCCGCAATGACTGGCTTGCGTATCACACCCCTGCAGCCAGAGAGCTGTCAGTCGCCGGCGACCCCTCTCCACTCCCACCCTTCATCCTTCTCATCACTTCCTAAAACAAAAGAACGTTTCGCAGAGTTGTAAGATATTTCTTTCAATGACTATGAAAATAAGAGAAGTTTTTGTTCCTTTTTTTAAATATATAATTTTGGGTTTTAATTATTAGGTACACCTGGAAAATTCTACGAAATGAGGCTCAGTAGAGTGTATTTTTAAATAATTTAAGGGATTAGACAGTAACTTTAAAAATCAACAGTGATTACACACTATTTGAACCTAAAAATGGCCCCATTCATTTGTGAAAGTTGTTATTAATTATTCATACTTAGCAACAATGTGATCTTAAGGCAGTATTTCATAGTATTAAAACTAATTAATGATACTTTTTCAGCGTTTAAACATATCGAAAACAATGGATCATTTATAATTTTAGAGTGAATGAATATGTTTTGTCTGTTTATCATCATTTTTACAGATCTCAAAACAAAATGGTAAATTTTCGTCTTATACGTGTTGTGTTTCTTTTACATTTGTCTAGTTTCTAGTTCTTTAAGAAAACTTTGTTAGTAATAGAATTGATCATTATGTTCGGAAGTAGCCCCTCGGCATTTCAATTGATATTCATTTATGATTTTAACCGACCACTTGTTTTTGGTTTTGCTCTGTCGGTTTGAAGCGGTGGCCTCCCTTGAAACTAAAGGTTCTGGGTTCGAATCCCGGGCAAGTTATGGGTGTTTTCATCACTTGTTGTACCTGTAGATGACAGAGAGAAACCAGCACGGGTTGCATGTAATCATTATTTACCCCTGTCACCCATATATCTGTGAAATAACCATGTCATAGGTGTGTGTGTGTTTCTAATCACACCTTCAAATAGTTCAGTCCAGTACTAGTCTTGTCAAACTAAAGAAGATTAAGTGGAAGTAAGCAAAGTTCATGATGTGGTGGGTTATACGGATCGAAATTAAATGTAAGTGGAAACATGATGGATTTCACCTCATTCCTCAACTCCCAGACTCTCCTAAGCCTACTCAGTGCATTGTAGATAGTCTACTTCGGGAGGTAACATCGACTAAAGTGCAACACACAGTATCTATTCTATTTTTATTCGTTTTATAAATAAACTTATCACTTTCAACCTCTTTGGTGGGGTAACATATCTTTGTGAAATGACAAGATTAACAAGTTCAAAAGGGAACTTTACTTGGACTATTACTTTCTCAGATAAAATGTCGAGAGGTTACTTCGGAACATAATGATCAACTACCTACGTTTCTTTAAGAAACTAGAAAATAAACAGATAAATTATTTAAAATACAAAGAAACATTATTAACACCCATAGTATGACTAATACTAAAAAAACAAAATTAAAAAAGGAAAAAAACCCTATTATTTTACTATTTATTGATTCGCATAATACAAGATGAAGGCAGCTTACGAAAAATTTACAAAGGAACACGCATTGTTTGTGTATGGATTTACTAACACATCTGTGATAGTAAACTCATAAAGTACCTCATTTAACCTTGTGGACAGGATTACTGTTCTTCGTTGCTTTTTATTTAGGTATGAGATTTTATAGACATTTTATGGACTACGGTATTTTATGGCCATTTTCTCGTGCACAAAATTAATGGGCTTAGCATGAAATCTCTCAGAGGCTCGTCAATGAGATTTTATGTACTTCATTGAATTATTGCGTATAGGGGCCTATAGTAATAGGAAATTCTTCGTAACTGGTAATCAAATGATGGAAGTTTAGGTCTTTGCAATTCACATCATCAGAATATTTTAAATGTAAGAAACATTTTTCATAATGCCGTAATTTTCCGTGTAAAAGAATATGAATTCAAACTTGGAGATTCCGGAACGTAAGGAATTAGAATCCGTCTGTATTTATAGTATTTCTTTTTGTAAAGCCTATGTGATATTTCAAATCCTTCTGCAATGTATACTGTTAAAATTATTTCATTTAGCAACTTTTTCTTTTCAAGAAACAAATTATTTTCAATTAGTAATGTGAACTCTTTGAATTATTTCCCACAAACTCCTAGATTTTCTCTCAATATAATTTTTATTTATCTATTGAATCTACGATGAAAATAATCTATTTCAACAGGCATTGGAACATCATATTGACAACACTATGTGCTTGAGTACATATTTCTTCCATGTACCCTACACGTGGAGATTATATGTGATAACTTTCGGTCAGGTGAAAATGGCGACCAGCCGGGACTCGATAAAATAAATATCTTATGAATTAAATCATTTTAACTTTTTTATAATGCAGCAAGTGCAGACAAATTTTTGTTCATTGACTGGTTTACAAATTTACGCATTTTCTCATTTTTTCCATGGATCTACTTAACTTACTTGTAATTACTTATAAGATACATATTTCACAAATTTTGCCTACACATCGTTGTTCAGAACTATTTTATTTGAAATGTGTATTAACTCCTTCACATGAAAAGAAAAACAAAACAAAAAACAATTCACTTTTATCTGAATAATGAATTTTGACGATATGAGAACATGATCGAAGAGTCTTTAGAACTTTCTTAAAACCTTAACGTCAACAGGTGCGAATAATTAACCCTCAAGACTGTCTTCATCTGCAAACTGTTTTTTTTTCTGCTGCTACCTCAATAAGAGGAGACAAACACTAGAACATGCCAACACAATAAACTTGCTTGTTTTATGTTATGTGTCGAGGAAACAACCTCTAGGAATGGAAAACGCTTGTAATAACATGAAGAGGAAAAATATCTTCAGTTTTTTCTTTGAGTTGGTTAACGTCCAAAAATACATTAGCAAATGGTATGGGCGGTATTGATATTGCACGTAAATGTTTATGTAAAAGGTGCTCATTCTCACATATATTTGACCTTTTTTCACCCAAAAGTCACTAACGTATTTTATTCTTGATAAATGATGAACGTTCTTTTAGTGGTCTTCGGACACTGTGCGTAGATGCTCTTCGAGAAGACCTTATCTTGTAGGAGGCAAATCCCTCCTGAGGTTGGTGGGCGCGGACGGCGAATAAGACAATGTAATGAAAATAAGCGCCAACGCCGCCTCCACTGCAAGGGACGGGTGATTTGTCTTTGGCGCCGCCTCCGTCACCCTCTCAGTTACATTTCAGTTTGCGAGTCCTTGACACTCCCTTCAGCGTTCAGTCGAGCCACCTACGCCAGTTGCTCCCCTACTAACGTCGCCACTCGTGCTACCAAACCGACACCAAAGTTCCTGTGCTATCACGATTCAAGTGTCTTTCCTCGTTCGCTGCCGGATATTTGAGTGTCTCTTTCTCACTTACCTTAATCTAGTGCTTCATCGAATACCTTTCGTCATCAACATCCTACTCTTTCTTCACACTGCAGGAAAAGGGGTAGCCTAGAGAGGTACGTTTTGTACAATCCAATGCTTCAAAAGTTTTCCAAGATAAACAAAACAAAACGTTTTATAGTTTATTCATGGGTTGAAGATTTGAAATGTATTTTGTAAGAATTATTATCAGCTCGTGTAATTTGTTATAAAAAAATCTTATTTGTATTTCACCTGATTGACTATCTAGAAAGTATGAACTAATGATTTTGAATAAGTTATTCAGTAGAAGTTTCAGTGGCAGAGATGTTACAGAAATTCCAAAAGAAAGCACAAATTTATTTTCGTAACACGGCTTAAATTCCTGTTTAACGGACTCAAAAATATCTATCCTTAGTTAATTCTCTCTCTTTTTTTTTTTTTTTTTTTAAAATTATCCTTCTACGTTATACTACCTCTCTCTTTCCTTTTTTCATACCAACACTAAATATTTCCATCCCTTCTCTTCACTTCTACAACGCACAGCAACCCTTCGTCTCGTCCTTGGCCCTTCAGAAAGAGGTGGCACGAAATTAATTGCTACAAACCCTCAGTTTGTGTTAACACCTTCAACACACTCCGGGGGGGTCTCCCTCTCGCGTGGTCGGCTGCGTAATGTTGTGTTGAATCTGAAAGTTTCTCCCGTGAATATCTCGAAATGCGAGGTGATTAATTTCGATGAGTTTCATGAACTTACCTGGAAGTGGGTCTGCTCCAATAATGTCTGTTCCATTCCCGATGGGGCCAGATAATTTGTAGCTTTTCACAATTATGTCCCAGTTCATATAGCTGTGACTACTGAAAAGCAAACCTTCCTTCCTCTACCCAACTCCTCCTAGTATCAGTAACTCTAACTATTACTAACTGCTTCTACTTACGACTTTTTTCCCTACCTCCCAGTCGTTCATCTACATCTCTCGTTTCTGTCCGTGCCCCAGGAAGGCAATCGCAATATCTTCTTGTGGTCTTTTTTTTATCTAACATTCCCTCATACATCCTTTCAGTCTGTTTGCTCTGTAAGTTCGTGAAAAACAACAATAATAAACTACGATTGTTGTGTACGGACTTTGGAAGTCGAGACGGATGAGTTCAGCACACCTGCGGCCACTGCAGACGGTCACGAGTTTGAACCCTAGTCTGTAGCAATTTTGAACTGGCCGTAGACGATACAACAATAAAGTAAGATGCATTGTTTCATTAATATTTAAGCATACTTATTGATATTCAGTGATTTGTTTCGGTAGCGCATCAATTTTTTTTCACGAATACCATCAGTTTTCATCTACAAAATAAATTGATCTCTTGCTATTAGCCATCGTTTGTTATGGGAGTTAACAGTTGCTCAAATGATGTAAATCAAATAATGTAAATTTACTGAAGAAGAAGAGCGAAGAAAAGGGGTCAACAATGTGGAGTAGCAAAACGAAGAACTGTATGGAGAACTCCATCAATTTTTGTGTCGTGATGTGTTGTTTAACGTATTTATCGTGGATAGCCCGGCATCGTAATCGACGAAACTGTCCATAATTATTATGCGAATATAAATAAAAGTGTTGTTTGAAATTTCGAGTGCACACAGTTTAATATGTACGTGCTGCCTTCTTAAATGATATCGTTCATCAGTGTTGATTTTGAAAAATGAAATAAAATTGTATCTCTTTTATGGCCTCGTTCTCTGAACAGTGTATGATGCATCAGGATAATGATCGTAAAATTTCAAGATAAAAAAAATCATGATTAAAATGAAAACACAATGAGAACTTCTATACCTTAGCTATCATTTCAATCTAAAAGTTGGGATTGTACTCATACGTCTTACACCAGCAGATCAGGAAATTAATTTTGTCTTAAACCATGTTACTTGTATTTACTAATGACGATACAAAATTGTTATAGGTTTTACGATGTGCTTGAACATTCGACAAATATTTATTCGTAATGGAAACTTATTGCAATTAAAGCGATACCTCCAAACTTTAACAAGAAAAAGATGATGTATTTAAACTATTACAACATTCTCTAAAATCCAATCCCATAGAAGTATAATGGAAATGGTGGAAATTCTGAAATCTTATCATATGACATACGTAAAAATGTTCGTAAAAACAAATAAAATATGTAAGATTTTTAGCGTAGAATGCAATGTACCGCAAAATGTTCATTCCATGCGAACAGGTTTGGGAGGACGTGTCTTTAAATTAGACACCCAACAAATGACAGGCACCATACCATCCCCGAATAAGTTCCAATCCCGCCACTAGCTCGGGAGCCGCCATCTGACATTTTCCACTCAATTGAAAAATAAATTATAGACCAGGGTCACAGTGAACGCCACCCCATCCATTCTAGATTGCGCTGTAATTACATTCTCTCTCACGACAGGGATATATTTTCACGAAAAAGTATCTTCTGAGAATATCTTTTCAAAAAGTTTCTCCCCCTAGCCCACACATCGATGCGTTCAAACGCGTGACATTTACGAAGCCAAAGGGAGTCGTGCTCCATGATCTATCCCACCCCCTTTTCATAGCGTACGCTTCTGGAATGCACGTGTAATCCTGATGCGCACACGACACAGTTTGCTTCCTTTTGGTCCTCCGGGCCGGATCCACTACCAAAGGTCACCCCCTCTCTCCCTTCTCATCGTCCCATGGGATTGTTTTCGGGGTAGGGGACGACGCCAGCGCGGTGGCACGCCGGTTAATTATTGGCACGAGAGCGGCGGCCGTGCGCGTTGGGGAGTTTAGGGTGGGTAGCGGGGGTGGTTTTGGGGGCGGTGACGAAGGGTGGCGGTGGGTAGTAGCAGCATCACGACTCGACCTGCCGCGGGGAGCGCGGGGGATGCTGATTAGCCAAACAAGCTGTTGCGTCCCCGACTCCCCTTTGCCACGTTAGGGCATCTCCCACATCGACGCTTTGCGATCGACTAACTTTCTATAGAACGAACGAGCGTGCAGTTTGGTGATAACTAGGGGACAGGACGGCGATTTTTACGTGACACATATAAGTTTATGTTCAAATAGCATTCTGAGTACAGTATTACTGCTCTGTGAAACAGTTTTATGTATCTCTAGACTCACTCTATTTTTATGTGCTTTCAAGTGGATAGAATTTTTATTGGCTCCCCTGTATAAATGCAGCGGTAAAACTAAATGTTGCAATATGAGTAAATCTGTTAAGAGTTAGTGGCGAAAGTATTTTAGGAGGATATATCGCATCATTGGGGTAAGGACTCCTTTTATCGTTGAAATTTAATTCGATTGATTGGTTACTGATTAGAGCTGGAAGAGAATTTTCGAGAAATTTATCCGCTAATTAGAGAAACTTAATGATACATTTCTGAGTAACTCAAGCGTACCATAAAATATTCTTTCAATCTAATAGATTTTTTTCAGTTATGATCAAGATGTTTGTATCTCTTATTTGTATATGTAATTTTCTACGAATGATAATAAGTATTTGTTTTCCCCCTAATATTCCCAGGGTTATATTCCCATGATATGTTATATTCGAGTGTGTGTGTGTGTGAAAGTATGAAAAACAGGGACGTTGTGCTAGAAATATTGAATATATTTTCCATAAATATATCAAAATTGATTACTTTACAAAAATAATCAAATTAACCACAGCGTAAACACTGGAAATACAAATGGGAAACAGTATATTTTTGTTGGGTGAATCACATCAAGTGGTCCAAAAATTATATTAATTGGATGTTCGACCACTTTTTTAAACTTTTAGTAATCGAATCATCAATGAACTGCAAGAAAATGTACCTATTTTATTTTTGACATTTGTCTGATGTTTGTCATTTTTGTATCAGCGCATAGGTTATTTTCAATATTTTTAACGCTACGTAAAGTATCTCCACTCGTGTATGTCATAGAACTTTGAATCAAAAGTCAATCCTTTCACAATATAATGCTCTAAGCATGATAAATCAAAAAATACAAAACTGCCTGCATTGTTTTTATACAGGAGGAAAGCTGCAATTATTTTTACGAAATAGATAGCTACAAGACAAAAAGCAAGGTAAAGAAAAGTAAGAAAGTATTACGAATCTTCAAAAGTAATCTCTGTTATACCAGACTTATGAAAACAACAAAAAAATATTTGTATTGATTTTCATCATGAATACGCATATATTGCTTACATTGATGATGAAAAATAGCAAAAACTGACGTATTTTACGATTGTTGTCAGTTTGAGTCTAAATAGTACCATGGTGATAAATAAATAAATAAACAAACTTTATCGTCAAAAAAGCAGTTACAAGCGGCGCATGACCACGTGGATTATAATAAACTAGTTTATTTTGATAAAAACAGTTCATTATCAAAGAAGTGTGTGGTCATATTCTGAAAACTCTCGTCATTAAAGAAGAGGTCCAGACCAATCAGCGAGCCATAAACAAGATACTATCCACCGATTTTCTCCCATGAATTTGAAAAACAATTTGATACGCATCCGAATTTACTTCATCATTGGTTGCAGAAGCCAATTTAAAAGCCAAAAACATTTAATTTTTCTCTTCGGACATAAATAGAAGTAAAATTTTTATATAATTTTTCTTGCAATTATGAAGCTTTTTTAATTACTACTTCTTTTTTAAAGCCCTTCGGTTCCTTACCAGTTGGCATTGCCTGACATACATATCCTTCATTAAATCCTTGTATACCATTTATTTCTTTGCTTTTATTCCTGCCTACCATTCACTCAATTACTGGAATTAAAATTTTTGTATCATATTCAACTCTTTCATATACATTTTATTTTTTAGAACCACTGTTGAAAATTTATGGTTAAGTCTTTAAAATATCAGGACACAATCAGTCCTCTACGGTTGTGAAACATTACACAAACATCCAGTCTTCTTGTTGTAAAAGGTTAATTTTAAGCAGTTTGATTCAAGCAAAGCATTTCTGATAATTTTGTTATGCAAATCAAATATTTGTTCCATAAATTTTGAATCCATGAAGATACAAAATACTTATTCCATGAACTGTGACATATGAACATACAATGAACTTAATATAATACGATATATTATTTCCTCGTATACTTGGATTCATTACACTGACTTATTATAAATAAACAATGTTTAACGTCGTTATTTGATTCTGACATATTACGATGTTTAAAAATATTTCACTGGCTTTTCATCATGAATAAAACATTAATTATTCGTTCAATGTTATCGTGTGGAATAAATAATAACTCTTACGTGGCTTTGTAATAGACTTTTATTATTTATGAAAGCAATTTTATTCAAATAACAATTGTATAATTAAATTTAACTCTACATAATTTTTAGTTGTTTATGGAACTATTTTTGGTAGAATTATTTTATTCATGTCAACAACTGCTTATAACCTCATGAGACTACTGCAGGACACATTCCTTCTCAAATATTTTGAATTAACACGTGCAAATTTTTTTCATCAGTATGTATATATTATAATTCATGCAAGGGGGTGGTAATTAACTGCCAATAAGAGCAAAGATGTTTTTCCACCTGTTCCCCACAACATGGGTTCCATCAAAACCACTGTGGTGAGGTGGTTAAGAGGGTTGTTAAAAGCGCAGTAACTCCTGTGCACTTGCGTGCGAAGGAAAAACGGTAGGTTCGGCCCTCGAAGAAAGAACACTCAACTTTTTACGTTACTTCAGTCTTACCTCTTCCTGCTACGAACATCCAAATTCCCACGCCCCTTTCCACGCTTAATTTTATATATCCTTCGTATTTTTTACGCCTCTTTCTGGACTTTCGTCAGGAAAAACCGGAATAGGGATGGACCTGTAAAAGTGGTTGTTGAAGGGGTGATGGATTTGTCAAGGGATGGGGAATTTATGGAGGGAATGGTTTACACACGAAGATGGAAGAGGTGGGAGGAGTTTAAATAGTTTCACCAAAATGGATGTGGATGAGTGATGACCTTCAGTCCATATTGTTGTGTCCATTCCTATAATATTATTGATGCGTTCAACGTTCATACTGAAACAGACAAGAGATTCTTAAGATTTAGGCATAATTGCAGCACCGTGGTAAATAAATGAATAAGATACCGACGAGCCAGGAATCGAACCACTACCACTTAATCACCGCACCACCCATTCGTCTTCCACAACTGTACACCATTTCCACCTAGACCTAAATAAATGTATACAGTTGTGGAAAGCGAATGGGTGGTGGAGTGGTTAAAACCCCTGCGGTCAAAGCAGGAGTGCCGGATTCGATTCCGGTCTCGTCGCCATTTTCCTCACACGAAAAGTTATCACACATCTTCTCTATGAGTAGGTACACGGAAGAAACATACAAGATAGTGTACCTTGACATTATTTTCTATTAAATTTATATTTGTGATGATATTATTGTTAAGACAATCTGGAATCGTCTTATCTGAAAAATGTACTTGAAAAAGATTGAATCTTAACTCTTATTCATGACTCATTTTAAAACTATGTATAATATAGTTTCTTTTATTTCAAGTGACGTATTAGTTTTAAAACAATCTGATTTTCTTCTTACAAACTTTCATATTCCATCAAATAATTTCATGAGTTAAAAAGAAAATAGTTACTTTTATTTTAATTGTCTTAATACGTGTGCAAAGTTTTTAGTAAGTATCCATATGATGAAATTGGAAAAGCTGATAATAATTAATATCATTCAAAATAAATAACAAAATTTTAAAATTTTAAAATTCTTTACAAAGTTATGGGTTAAAGAATGAAACACACAACAGTTTTAATATGATCAGAGGTATTTTCATCCTGCATTTTTCCTCCTTCATGACGAATTTCTTTTTTATCTTGCTCAGTACATTTTAAAAGCAGTAATTAAACTGAGTTCTAAAGGACTGGAAAAAGCTGAAACTAATAATATTAAAAAGACCACAATTGTAAAAAATCATGTTTTGAAAACTTATGTTATTTCCTCATTGTATTAATACAATTAAATACTTGTTAATTCTGTTTATAATGCACAAAACTATGGACTTAGTTTAGAATTTTGTTCATTTTATTATTTTGAATCGTGAACAGTATTTATCTGTTTGAAAATACACATAACGTTTTGTGTATGCTAGGAAAACAGTAACTAATTTCTCTAAGACATTACTGGTTATCAGGATTTACTTTTTAAAGTGTAGCTACGTAATCTTGTGTGTGTGTGTGTGTCTGTGTGTGTGTGGCGCTTTACGGCTCGTCGACATCTAGTTCATTAGAGCCCTAAAAACTTGAACAGGTAGGAAAAATGAAGTTACGCGCTAGGGAGAGCCAACATGACTCTCCCCGCGTGTGGGACTCGCCGATTGACTCAACCATACCCACTAAAATCCCTCCTAATTACAATTCAAAACTCAAATATCAACATATCTCAAATCATTACATTCATCTTTTTTTTTTTTTAAGAGGAAAATGAAAGATACCCTAGCCCTCGCAATCTTAATAACGTCGGGATTGAAAAGAACAAGAGGTGACCAAGGAAGGTCAGGGAAGAAAAAGGAAGGAGTCTGGCACAAGTAAGTGGAAGTAATGTCAGACTCAGCTCGGGACCCCGTGTTTGCCAAACACGTACTTACTAGATGTAAGTCCCCTGGGGGGAGTTACGTAATCATTTGATGTAGTTTTCGCCTAAACTGGTATCAACAAATCGTAGAAAATGAGTAGGATTTACACCCATTACTTTTTTATACATAGTTTTATGATAAAACAAAATGAATAGTTTTCGTCGAATGACAATACAAAGCGGAGTGTGAGTTTGGTGAGGACATACCACTTATCCTTTACGTCATATGTTCCAGATTGCATTTAAGAGTGTGAAAAAGAATGGGACTGTTGTATAGAAAGGTTCAGACAGAGGGAGGAATATATTGGAACAAAGAAATAGACATACTTGTAGATAGAAAAGGAGAAGAGAATGAGAGAAAAAAGAATGAATGTTATTAAAGAGAGTAGACTAAGGGTAAGATAAATCAAAAGAATAAAAAGCAAAAGAGTAACGAGAGGAAAGGAGAGTGAGTAACAGAGTGCGAGAAAGTGAGTGAGAGGAAGACACTACCAGAAAGATAGAGTGACAGAAAGAGAAAGAAACATAAGCACGTTGAACATCCGCCACAGCAGCTTAATGTATTCAAACAGTTCAGTCGTCGGAAGAAGTTCATATGCTCGGCAGCACTGCACGGCAATACCGGAGTAGCGCGGAAAAATTCCACATTTTCCACATCATTTCACTCCAGTCACTGCTTCCCCTGCACATCTCTCTCACGTCTCTAGTTCCCCTTTTCTCTACATACGCACCTAACTCTCCCTGCAGGATACGCCTCTCTTGACGCAGATACGTGAATGCGTTCCTATTATACGCATCTCCCCCGAACCGGCAATAGCGCACCTAACAATCAATTCCTTCCATTGATAGCATAGCGGCACACGCGTGCTCTGACGGACAACTACGTAATCCATTCCAATGCGTTATCTTGCACCGTACATACCTCCCTCACACAGAAGCATTTTTATATTTTTTTCGTCCCTCCACATACATTTCTCATCGCACATATTTCTCACGATTCGCTTTCTACATCTCTCACGATGTTTTCTTTCGTTGAATCGCTGGGGGGTATAACGAATTCAGCGTTGAGGTGCTTTACTAAACTCGACTCCTTTCGTACTACACTCGATATCACACTGGAGAGGACTCATGACCAATCGATATCTGACTCGCTACAGACGATATATACGTGAAAAAAATCCTCCTGAATATTTCAGATCTTGACTCCAAACGTAATAAAAATTATCTACCTTATACTCCGTATCAAGATACTTATCCTCCAATTCATTAAGATTTCGTAATTATTTTATTTTTTCTGAATTTCAGTATATTTAAATAAACACCAGTCAAATTTCAATACGGTTATTCGGTTTTTCGTTTTATTTTCAGAAACCATTTTCATTCCTCCAATTTATTTTATTAGTACTTTTCCTTCACGCCCATGTTTACGGAAATCGAGTCTGTTCATGTACAACTTTGCCTTTGTAACAGTGATGGAATGATAATCACTTTAGAATAATGAGATAATTTTATTTCAGTTTTCAAACCTAAAATTCTGTTGGGATGTATTTTATTGATAATTTTATATCGGGACCAATTTTTTCATTTCGTTTTACTCTTTATTATTGTATTACTTCCTTTGAAAGCAATATTTTCAATTTACAGTTTCGTTTTGGTGACAGAGTTATGTTCGAATTTGTGTTGACCGAGTTGGCTGTGCGATTGCCATGGTTTACTGTGTTTTGTTACTAAATTTAGACGGAGCAAGTGTCAAACTACTTACAACAGTTGTTTGTCTTCCGACGTACAGCACAACACTTCGAAAAGTATGATAGATAATTATTCCTTCAAATCAATTAATGCATCCAGTTTTTTCTGTTTCTAAAAAATCTAAATTTTATGTTATAGTGATAATAGTAATATTACTGCAAATAATAATCGTAATATTTGTATTAAACATTGTGATAACAGCTCGCTTAGAACCTGAAAAACCATTAATTTCCATTCACGATTGACAGGTAAAATTTTAAAATAGTTTAAAGCTTTGTCTAGACTTATTAACACTTTCACTTAATTAGATAAATTTCCAACTAATTGTATCAATTTTCATACCGTTCCAAGGTGACTTGAAAAGTCGCATGGAGGTTGCGTCCATTGTTGGGGGACATTACAAAAGAAAAACTTACAGCTGGTCTAAAAACATTAGGTTCGATGACACCTAGAGTAGTTGAGAGGGTCAAACTTTGTGTGATGGCTAATTAAGGGAGTTTCGTTGAAGTGTGATCGTCATGCGTCATGGTGGTGACAGTTACAAATCCTCACCTCACTGTGTGCACGAGTAATTACTCCTCTTCTGATTATTTAATGATAAATAATTAGTTATAATATTTTTTACATTTATTAAATATAATTGTTTTAATATAATAATACAAATAATTAATTTGTATTTCCTGTGCAAAGCGCAACTTAGTGTGAACTACAATACGCCCCACTGCTCCTACACACAGAGAAAGATAGCGACACGTACGCGTGTACGGCAGTCATCCATCAATATGGCTTACAGTGAGACATGATTCTTTAGTTCGTTTAGAACAAAATATTAAAATCTTTACAGACTGCTTTCATACAATTTGTGGTGAGTAGCTACACAAATTCGTCTACATTTTGTACTGATTTTCGTATGCATATTTTGATTGCAAATAAGTATTTAGCTATAAATTACCTATGATTTATTGTAATGCTTGCAGTTTCGCCCTGCAATCACGACGACAATTTGACGAGTGGTTTGTAATCATACATGTACAAAATGCCCCGGTACCAATGTCAATTTAATAATGAAAAAAATATAAAACATAGGATAATGCAACTAAATATAAATATTGCACAAGTGTATTCAAGAAATGAAACGGATAAATGGAAATGAGAAATCTAAAGAAGTATCGAAGAAACCAAAGAAGGCAACAAAGGGAAAGCAAAAAGAAGAAGAGAAAAATGCCAATCTGGATCATTATTCGTCATTAAAAAGAATCACCGAAGGACAAAACTATCAAAGAAATTCGAACTAATTCGTTTCTGACGAATACGAGAATAGGTGCGAAAGCGTACAGAAGAAGAAAAAATAAATAAAAGTATCAAGATGAGTGAAAACTAAAAATAATATTTGAAAGTTGATCTCAAATTATTGTCCAAGATTAATTATTTATCTTTTTTGTTTGTTTTTCTAAGTTTACTTTGTATTTTCGTCATAATTTTTTAGTAGTTGCAGTGGGGCATTTTCTAATATACATAGGCGTATTATCAAGACACGTAAGGTTATTAAGATGTCATTGTTTTATTAATAGTACTTATGCATTGTTCATAAATATATCAATGAAAATAGAATGAATAAATTTTCAACAAAATGAATGAATAAATTTAACAAAATGTGGGGGGTATTGTAACGTTTTACCCAACCATCTATAAATATAAAAATTAATGTTTGTTTGTCCTTTACGCGTTCCTACACCATCCATCCGATTGTGATGAAACATTGGCAAGTTGTTGAGCACACGTCCGCATACGTTTCTGACATAGTACAGAAAATGAATCCATCCCTAAGGGTTGGAATGTTTTACATATGTATCCCCCCAAAACTGGAGTGACAGGACAAATTTCAACCAAACTTGATACATAGCTGACTGACTATCTGACAACAAAAACGTGGGGAAAGACATCCCGGTCACCCCTATGGTTGGGTATTAGAGGGTGAAAGGTGAAAATAATGAAAAATCCTATAATAGATTCAAAACCACACTTATCGTTGCTGTTGAGATGGATAAGGACCTCCTTCTTGCAATGTTAGTTCAAAATCAGTCCAAGTTGGAGGAAATATACTCCAAGCATCTCTGGGGTAGGGGTGGGAACGGGGAAAAAGGTAATGATAAAAAACAACTGGCATTGGTGTTGAATACATAGTTTTTTAAGACGCATAGCATTAGCTTACTCTCTTAATGTCACTTGTGTCCACGATCACCACCTGTGAAGGAATACACTCTTTTTTGGGAAGTGGGTGACAAGGGGAAGATACACGAAAATGACGAGTGTTTATGTTGATCATGTAGTTTTTGGGGCCGCTGAATTAGTAGCGTCATTTCCGCGGACGTCAAAGTTCAACATCAGCCCATATAAACCCCAGTACCCCTAGAGAGAGAGAGGGATGCCATGAAATAGTTATCGAACATGACAGATACCAGAGATGAGTCCACAGTTATCTGCGTAACCGAGTTGATAGTAAAATCCCGGTATTGTACGAGTCTCAGTTCAGCTCTCGTGGAAGAAATACAGCACTAGCACCCCTTGGATGGGGTGGGGGGTGGGAATTGGACTTATGCGTAAAGATAAATAAAAAACAGTTTTGAAATATACCAAAATGAAAATTGCATCGGTTCCATAGTTATTGATGTTGGGAATGAGGATACAGATTAATACTATCAACCAGCCAACATTAACGCGTAACATTCTCACAGGAAATTATAGTGAGAAAGGATAAAATCGCAGACAAATTACAAGATTCACTCGAGGAAAGCCACGGCTCAACTAGTATTAAAATGAAACAGATCTACTGCTCTCACGCTTCACTTGCTCTCTAAACATAGTTAAGAGAGAAGCAATCTTTTTGCTATCGCGGGTAAAAAATATTTATGTCATTAAATTTTGCGTAGCTCATTGTTCCAATTCTTCTCTTACATTCTATCATCTTCGTACACCTAGAGGACGCACAGAAAGGAAACAATCACATCTGAAAGAAGAACAAGGGAAGTCGTTTTGTTTGAATGACTATTATCTATTGTTAATTTATTGGATTAAGGATAATGATGATGATGATGATGATTATTATTATTATTATTATTATTATTATTATTTCCATCTTGTTCACGACTTTCTGTCGGTTTCTTGTGGTTGGAGAAGTCGGAGACTCGTCTTAACCACATTTATGATAATTTTGTTTTGGAGAGTAACATCAAGGAGTTATCATCAAACATCACATGTACAAGAATCGCCGAACTATGCGGGGTGAGTTTAGGATAACTGATTTTTGCGTGAGATGGAAGTTTTGTGGCTTGAGTTCCAGTTCTTGCAAATGATTTGAACAGGTTCTTGGGTACTACTCCCGTGTTTGACAGTATTATTGGGATTACTCTCACTCTGTCATATTTCCACATGTCTTTAATTTCGAAGCAAAGGTCAATGTGCTTTGTAATTTTATTTTTGTATGATAGTTCCAGATTATTGTTGTTGGAGATGACGATGTCTATGAGGAGAACTTCTTTCTCTCTTTTCTTTTTGACTACTATATCTGGTCTATTGTGCTCTAACCTTCTGTCTGTTGTGATGGTTCTTTCCCAATAAATTTCATAATTTTCATTTTCTTAAGAATGGTGGATACTTCATATTGGCAGTAGTTTACTTTATTTTCTCGTAGTTTGTATTTCAAAGCTAATTCCTGATGAATGATTTTTCCCACTTGATCATGCCTAAATTTGTAATCACATTGTGCTGTAGCTTGGCAACCTCCTATGATATTGTTTCAGTTTCTCTTTTGCATCTCCGACATAAGTCCGATTCAACTCCATCTTTTAAGATGTACTTACGGTAATTGTTGGTCTTGATCACTTGGTCTTGGATGACGATGAAGTACCCTTCAGTTTCAGGTTGTAGTTCTCCATGAGTAAGCCAGTTGTACGACGCTTGTGTGTCGACAGTATCTCGGCTTACTTCATATACAAACCTTCCATGCTTTGCCTTTTCTATCCAACGTGTAAGCTTGGTTACATCTTCTTCTATGTAAAGGGTCTTATGTTCATGACTTAATGTTAAGGGAATATATTTATCTGTTTTGACTATAGCTTTGTAGTACTTTGATTCTTCTAGTTTTGAGAAGAAATACTGTCTTAGATTGTGAACAATTTTGTTATGTAGATTTAGTATATCTATTTGTCCCCGTCCCCCATCTTTTCTTTTCAGTGTAGTTCTTTCTACAGCTGCTTTTGGGTGATGAATTCTGTGTCTTGTCATGGCTCCATTGGTTTTTGTTTGTATATCTTTCATTTCTGTTTGTGTCCATCTCAGGACACCGAAAGTGTATGTTAACAGTGGGGCGGCATAAGTGTTCATGGCTTTGAATACATTTTTAGCATTTAATTTAGATTAAATATTATATTATATTCCGTTTAGGATCTCAGCTTTTTCTGCCGGTCGTAGTGAGGTACGGGTTACACCAAACACACTCACTCTGTATGATCCAAAAATTTTCTGACTATTCTTGATGTGTTGAGCAAAACAGCTTTCTGAAGTTGTACATAAATGGTCTTACGCAATTTTAGCATGCTAATACTATTAAGGAGGGAGATAGGGATGACTCCTGTAGACGACATTACTACCGGTACTATGTAAACTCTCTTCATGTTCCATATCCTTTGTATTTCTACCTTAAGGTCACTGTATTTCTGATATTTTTCCTGAATTGTTTTCTGAAGGTTGTGAGTGTTTGGCACAATTATGTCTATCAAATAGGTCGTCTTTGTTACTTGATCTTTTAGCACTATGTCTGGTCTGTTGTTACGAATTGTACGGTCCGTGATTATTGACCTGTCATAATATAATTTGAAGTTTCTTGATTCTAAAACGTCAGCCGGCTCATATTTGTAATAAGGTGTGCTATTTTCTATAAGACAATACTTTAAAGCTAATGCTTGGTGAATTATGTTAGCCACCTGGTTATGGCGATGTAAATAATCAGTTTGTGCCAACATTACAAGCTCCGGTTATATGTTGAATTGTTTCAGAAGCAGTTCCACATTTCCTGCACTTATCATTTTCCATATGGGGATCCTGCATAATATATTTCTTATAATTCCTTATTATTATTATGCCAGCGACGAATATTTTTGCCCATCCCGTCAAGTAATATGCTACTCCACTCTCTTATAAGGGTGTACTAGTTATCAGCAATAATAATTTGACACAAAACCTCAACCAATGTCTTTAAAAAAATCCCTCGTATCTTAAAAAAGATGTAAACGCGGAAAAATATATCCGAGAATAAATTATCTTTCAAATCAGACGACTCAACTTTTTAATGAACTTGCTCTTAATTCTGTACAATACACGTTTCTTCAAGAACTCAATTTTCTTTATTTACACAAACCGTTCCGTTAAATCCGTCTGACAGACGTTTACTCGTCCACTTTATATTTAATTATAAACCTCACTTCTAAATATTCAACTTCCACATTTACCTTTTGATTCTATATTCTTTCTGCATCTTGTTCCCCACCGCCCTGTGGTCCGGAGAAAAGAGAAACGTCCGCTCTCCGTCTTACTAGGCGTCGCCTGTCTCCAGGGAAACGTAATGGAGGGTGCCTCGTCCCAAAAGCTGCTTCACTCGTCGACCGCCAGGCGCGCCATTGTCGCTCCCGCGAGGCCGTGATATAGCGAGCGCTTCGGTCGAGTCTCCGGTTAAAACTCGGGCAAGTTTTAACGCATTGCTGATATTCATTACCCGGAGGACCACGGTGACCTCGGCAACCGACATACTCGCGCGCCTTACGTGAGCTCGGAGAAGCTTTGCTGAGCGAGAAAAGGAATGGCGGCGGGGTGGAAGATGACTCTGGTAATGGCGACGCGAGTTCACTGCACTCTCCTGAATGTTGCAACCGTCCGAGTAGTGTTGCTTTCACGGAAGGGCTTGTTTATTTACGCTCACGCTATTTACGGGAGCGGTTGGATGTATCACGAATGTGACTGTGCTGTCGTGGAACTGTGCTGATGAAGTATTTGGATGGAATCCAATCGTATTGAATGAATAAAAGAACGGTGATTTTCGTTATGCTTTTATGGAGCAAGGTCTCATTTAGTTGTTCCAGATTGCGTTTTATTTGATTGATGTCCTCTGCTACTTCGCGTGTTCATTTACTGTTTCAGATTATTACACAAATAAACAGGTGCCATTACAGTTCTCTTTCACTTTTCTCTGGGTGTTTCAACGGTATACCTGTCATCCTGGTATTTATATACAAACTAAAAGAGCTTGTTATTTACTTGAAAAATAAGCATTGCATTTTTGTAGGGTCTATTTTTTATATCAAGAGTAGAAAGTAAAGGAGTCAGCGTGGCTCAGTGGATAGAGCACTGAGTTGCTGACTGGATGGCCGGGGTTCGATCCCGGTGACATTACGCCTCCTACTTAGCCTATTGTAAAACGAGTACCAGGGTCAATCCTGGGGTTCAATCCTGGGGGTAAAACCGGTCGGAACGAGATGCTGGCCACATTTCCTCCTCCTTGTGCCGAGGCCAAGAAATTGCGGAGCTCTACCCTCCGCGAATCCCTTGGGCACCTACGGGGCCTGTTGTAGGATAGCTTTACTTGACTTCGAGTAGAAACTAAATAGTTTTGTTCCTTATACGATTGGATTTAGGTGCTGGACGTTATTATTTATATATTTCATGTCTCATGGTGAGGTTCAGGTGATGATTCCTGCTCTTCCACCAAACCATTTTTTCGGTGAGGTAAATGGTTGTACAAGTTGTTGGATTGCTGAGAGTCTGAGATACCAAATCGATATTGACCTAGAGAAGGTGAGGGAAATGATGAAATACTCGTGTAGTTTGGCTGAGCCCGCGCCCGAGCTATCCCGCTTAGCACTGTGCTAGAAGATAAATCGCTGCAACTACACAATAGCGGATGACATTGGCATACAAGGAATGAAAAAAATTGTTTGAGTTCGACCGAAAACAGTATAACTTTTGATGCAGATACTTTTTTTTAGAGAAATGTAAAGTTAAAATCCCTTACAAAATGATATGTTTTCGCTTCAACTTGGGAAAGTAAAATACAAAAAAACAACATGTTTGGTTCAACCAGATGGACTCTGAACGATGACCGTGATATGGTAGTTCCAACTTCACCACGTGTGGCTTTGCGATCCGTTATCGACAGAAAGATCTCTATTACAGAGGTCATGTAGACCTTGGTAAACTGACCTTAGGCCACCCATGAAGATATCAGTCGAGTTTTTATGCTATTCAAAGCGCGTTTCAATCTTAAGTTCTCTAACTTAATTTAATTACAATCGTTGAGACATTTTTCACAGAATCCAATTGTTCCCTGTGAATGAATTAAATTTCTCCTTAAATTTTTACACTGAGGAAAAATAAGCGTATATGAGCTCTATAATATATCTGGACAAAAATTACCATTTAAAGATGATGGTAAGGTCTCGGTGTTAGTACACTGGACTCGTGACTGTGAATCGCATCCAAGGTGAGAAGTCATTTGTCAACACTTTGGATCGACATGTAGACGATTTCCCGATTATGAAGGAAATATTTCTTATGACCATTAAGTGTTTTATACCAAGTTTATATTTACCTCAACTTTGGTAGCTACACATCTGTTGAGATGACTACATTATCAAATCGCAAATTAAAAAAACTAATTCCATTAAAAGTTGGTATATCACTCTATTAATTTAACCGAAATTGAATTTGATGGGACATCATGTTATCCGTGTACCATCCGCTTCGAGGAGTTGTAGCAGTAAAGGCATAGGACTGACCAGTATTTTTCGCAGAAAACGAACATCTTTCCAGCCCTGATATATAGAAACGGATATTTTGAGGACGAATAATCGACCTGGCGTCTATTTCTGAGTGCCCTGATTCTTTTAAATGAAAGAATAAACTATATTCTATCTACTCACCTAATAAAATTTGTACCTCGTGGGGCTAATATTTTAATCATTCCATCATGAAATTGTCGGGGCATTTATTGATAAAGCTCCTGAAGGGGCAGTTTTTAAATGTATTCCCATGTAACTTATTATGAAATCGATGTAAAATATCTATTACACTTGTACCACATTTAATATAGAAAACAACAGTATGAAAATTGTCTTGCCTTTCAGGACAATAAAAAAAAAATTGAACGAAAACTGTCACAAAACAAATACTCTAATTAAACTACTGACCATTCTTCAAATACATTCTTTCAATTTAAATATTATAATTAATATTAGCAGTTTCTAGTACTCAATAATTGATAATAAGATGGAAAATATACAATTTTTTAGCGTCAGCTATCGCTAACTATTATTGAGATGTGATGCAAAAATTTAACAAGAAATTTCTTCTGAGAAATAAATAAATTATTACTTACGGCCTTTTTTGGAAGATCACAGGATATATTACTTTGTTTTTTAATACACTACGTTTTGAGTGGTGGTTTGAATCTTTCTGATGTGTAAACAAATAGTTATAATTTATTTATTTATCTGGATTACATAATGAATATAAGTATATGAATTAGTTTCTTCTGATATGTACATGAAATAAACTTGAATTACTTTACTACAAACTAAAATGTCCAGTATGAGATTTCACTTAATTTACGATGACTAGCGGGATAAGTTAAACGATGGAAGTAAAATACACCGGACCCAAATTGTTAACCTACAACAGTTCAAATGTTGTTAAGTACGTGCATTGTACGTACATAAAACATTCATTATATAGCAATTGGTTCCATTCTTTTGTTAACTTAAATGGAGTGGAGGTGTTGAATACTGTTTTAGTTCGAGGCTTGATTCCATTTGGTTGTTTGAATTCACAATCGGAACTCTGAATTTTGCTGAATATTGAACTGTGCTGTCGTACATACGTAACAAGAATGATCATTATATTCCATGAAAGTGAAAATGGAGTGTAATGGTATATTCAGTCTGTGTTTTGACACAATTGGGAATTGATAATGGACATGTTTACCTCGACGTAATTCAACTGCGAGGGTATTTTTGGAAGATGAATGAATTTTGCTAGC
>NNCF01126672.1:872893-909099 GCA_002313205.1 Laupala kohalensis
GCGCATGAGCGCGTAGAGCTCAAGGTCCCGGGTTCGAATCCCGGTCCCGTCTCCCATTTTCATTCGACGTAACATGATTAATCTGTTACCTGGCGGTGAGGTTCACCGTAATCTAAGAGATTTCTATACCTGTTCTTATGTCATGTTTACGTAGTTTATGGCTAAATATGAAACCGAGTGAGTTTTGCCTACAACTATCAGATGGGGAAAAGTAGTTTCAGTCATATTATTCAGATAAATAAAATAGTCATGCTAAATGAAAGTTACGTTCATTATAAGGTAAAGAATGGTAGTATCATTTAATTTCTCGTGATGATAAATTGTATGAGTTTGCCTGTAAATTTAGAATTTTTATATGACAGCAAGACATTGCCATACGAAATTATGGACCCCTTCATCATTGCATCTTAAGATGCAAATGTTTTATGAGTTCTCTAGGTATTAATATTTATTTTTTATTTTTGTCTCATTAAAATAAGGTGTAGACTGTATCTTATTGTCGACATAGTTTAAAATTGGCTATGGGATGGTCACTAATGCATATTTAACCTAACAAATGGACGATAGCTCACATTATCACGAAGTAACACCCGTAATGAACACATTTTAAAAATTATTTTATGAATCTTGAAAACAACGCAACATATCAAATTATTCAAGCGTTTTAATTATGAGAACTTGGAAAAGTTTTTGTGACCCTTGCACTGACAACCCGCGGGTCACGAGTTGGACAAGCTTGAACCAGGACTAAGCAGTTCCGTAAAAAAATGCTTGAACACAGTAACTATACTAGCATTGAATAAAGGAGGCCGACAAAGCGCATTGAGATCTAGAATACAAAGAAAGGGTAGCTTATGTACCAATCGCTCTACAAATTATTCGTTTCAATAATTAAGAATTTACGGACGGTAGAATACAATCACTCGGCGTCGTGACTTGATGATATGGCTAGCCACTTCTTCGAAATAATTCCTCCGACTTTTAGAAGACCTAGGACATTCGGCATTACTCTACTTTCTCACAAACGTAGCATAGACAAAGTATTATGATTGTGAGGAATCGATCGCAAGATTTTTTACGAAAATCTTATTCAAATTTATTGAAATTATTCATTAGTGTCACAAAAGTTATAAATCTAATATGAACGTATTTTATTGAATCTGAAATGAAATAATTTGTGAAAAATATAAAAATTATAGACATCTTGAAATTACGGTAGTGAAATGTGTCAACGTCGAATTAATGCCAATCAAATTTGATGCCAAGTCAGGCGAACTGACCCCAAAAGTGTTTGAGGCAACGCGAGGAGTACATCTAAAACATATTTTTAACGGTTTTATTCATGTCCGTAACTTCTAAAATTCTGAAAATATAATTATTAAAATTTGACGATTTGTGAAATATTTTCGATAGTGCAATTTTCTCTCCATATCTGAGTGAGATTTAACGTTCTAGCGTTTTCTGTGTTAGTTTGGTAGATTCATTAACGAAGAAGATATTATGTAAATTATCGTGAAGATGTAGAATTTTTATTGTTTCATTTTTCATGCTATAATTAATACTTAACAACTGTATATAAATGTGTACAATGGTTTTGCACCGCTAGTTATGTGATATCTACGTATCTGACATGTGTCAGCTACAAACCAATTCCTCTGTAAATCTGGAATGATACTTCGCTAATGGATAAAAATCCATTTATAATAATTTTAAAGGGAAGTTTCATTTTGCGTATGACCATATGCATAACCATAAACTAATTTTATCCCCAGAAGCAAGCAAGGAACCATCCCATTGATTCCGAACAAGAAGCTTTATGACACTGGTCCATTTATTAGTTCTGTTCCCAAATTAAAACCATGGTATACCCCCATAAGATAAGAATAAAAACAGATAAATACTTATAATAGTAACAATATTAAATTGTATAGAAAATAAATTTGTTATTTTCACGATTACATTTTGTAAACCGACTATTTTTTTTTATTTCAAAGTTTTACAAAGAGTGAGCTAGTAACATCTCCTACTCAACCCTGCTTAGTAATAATCTTAGCCATGGTTGACTCCAGAAACCTTAAACGCCCTCCCTAACAAGACTACCGCATGTTCATACGCTCCCTCCCTGCATGTGAGTCCTTCCATTGCTAGCTACTGCCCTTGAGCGCTTCCCTTCCACAATCAGAGGGTTCTCCCTTTCGCCCTCTTCCGCCCACCCTGTTTCGCATGACTTGCAACATTGCTCCTTTCCCATTTAATATTCATTGCATTCTCTTACTCCTCAAATGCCATTTCGACTTAGTTGTTGTGTATCTTTGCTGTTATCTTTCTCATAATGAGTTTTCTCCTTTCATTCCTCCCTCTTGATTCCCCTTTCATTTTCTGCTTCTGTTCGTCCCTTCCATGACAACCCCTCTTCCCCATTATTTATCTTGAGTAAATATATTCTGCCAGATATTGGAGGTTTTCTTAAGTAAATACTGAGAGCTTTTGTTGAGTGGTTCTTTCAATGGTAAGTCAAATTTAGTGGAACTGTTGAAATTTACGGCCCGTTCTAAAAGTCTTGGTTTACAAAATTTTCTTGAAATATATGAAACCTTCCATTTCAGAAAATAAAACCGGGCCGAACTTTGTTTGTATTTGTTCTAAACCACTGAAACACTGACTACTCAACTAAAATTATTGCGTTAAAAAATTCTGCGTGGTTACTGTGTACAGTGTATATCATTAAAAATCGTAGTATAAATAAATTGTGCTGTTGACGAGCCCTAAAGCCCCACAAAATAAATAAATAAATAAATAAATTGTACTACTCAGTATTTTGATTGAAATGGTGTTATTTTTTATAATTTAACTTTCAAATATCATTACGATAGTGTTACTGTGTTGTATTGCAGGACGCTCTCTTTGTTTATTATACAACTACACGATGCTTCATTTAAAAATATTGTATTTGCTATGGAACATTGCGTAATGTTATGATACATTTTGTGAAAATAATTAAGTGGAATACCGGAAAATCAGGTTTTGTGCGATAATTTATTCCCAAAAACGTTTTTGCAAATTAATTCAGAAGAAAATATGTGGGAGGGTGAACTTGAAGTTCTTTTTCTCTTCTTCATTTTTCTTTGCTATAAAATCCCTGATCATCTTAATTCAGTCGTTGTACTGACCATATCAGTTTATAAAAGCACTTTGAAACAAAAACCTTTTGATAAATTCACATTTCTTGTATTTATTGCATTCTTGAAGTGATATTGTATTAATCAAACTCCATGAATCAAATTTATCCCGGGTTCATATTCAAATTACTCTATTCATAGCTTGCATTAGTCGCTACCAACTGAACATTAGTACATGAATGTATCTGCAAACAAATTTCCCAAAGTACGATTTTATTTTTATTGTAAAATACTTATGAGTGATATGATATTAGTTCAAACTTTCTATCATTTTACAATACTTGTGGTAAATTAATAACGGTGCACTCTGTTATATCTCGTATGTCAGAAAAAGACTCAAATTCAATGTTTCTGAAACATTTCCCTTTTTAAAAACTAGTTCTACAAAATTACCAGAAGGATAAAATATCCATTATAAAATTTCTTTCTTTTTCAAAATTAGCACGTTTTAAGTTTTATGAAGATATGTGATCTTAGTTTTAACATACAAACATTTATTAGATTATTGACAAGGCTGTATATGAACTACTACATTAATTTTTAATATTAATTTCGAATAAAATTTAAAAAAAGTAATCCACCTTTATCATTGTAATAACTGATATAAAAACAAAACTAAAGATTATTCATTTTGCGTCAGAAATTATCCTGAAAATGACAAATCAACGATCCCTTTCATCCTTCCACATTCGTGTATATTCAGCCTCGCTCTTGAAGACAGAATGTCTGAAAAAAAGCACCACATCGTTTAATTGATACGATTCAGCTCTCTTGGTATCGCATCACACAAAGCAGCCTGTGTTGCCCAAACTCACCCTCCGTGGCTGATTCCACTCAAACACCGCTTCCTCCCTTTACCCTGCATCCGCTCTCATTTAACTCTTCCCTTTCGCGCACCGCTTTCCGCACTCCAGAACCGAATTTTTTTTAAGCGAATACTTCCGCTGAAAAGTGAAAGTTTCCGTTTTCTATTCGACACCCGTAACCCCTAACGCAACGCGCGGGTTTTGCTAACGAATTTCCCTCATTTATTTTCCCCAACTCATTAAAATCCCCTCTTCTCTATTTCTTCGTTCTTATCGTCTTTTTCATGGTGGCGGTTCCCCTCCCCGCGTGTGGAATATTGTGCCCATTATTTATCTTTGAAACGTTAGTCGACAAACCGTTTCTCTGTTTTCATTCTCTTGTCTGCAAGCGGGCGTGCGTGAGAGGGTGTGTTTCAAGCAGTGGTTGGTTTTCGGGGGTGGTTGGGATGACTTGGTGGAGGTGGGAAAGAGAGAGTGGCGCTGAGGCGGCATCAACGTTAACGCCTCCCTTCCACAAAACCCAAAAACCACAAGGGTTCGCGAAGTGAACGCAGCTGTTGCTGTCAGCATTTCCATCCCCTCCCACCTCGCACCTCCAATGTGGTTGCCTCCTTCCCCGTACGCTGCCACCAGCGAAATGCAACAGTTACCTTACTTTTACTCTCACTTTGCCTTCACTTTGCTTTCTTTTCCACACTGTTCACTCAGCATTCATTAAATTTAACATAAATTCTTAGTGGTGGTATACCGACTTGTGGCTCTATCTGTTTGAAGTGAATGTTTTCCTTGAATCTCAAAGTTTTAGGTTTGAATCTCCGGAAAGGTATTGGTGTTTTCATTATGTGTTGTACTTGTGGAAGAACACAACTACGAGGTCGGGAAACCAACACTAGTTTCATCTAAGCAATATCATCATCCCCCCTCCCCCATTATTCCCTAGAATAACCATCTTACACAAATATCTGAGTTATCTCTAGATGATTCAAACCAATCTGGATACTTCTAAAGAAATGATTATGCATAATGATAAGTACAAAATATTATTTAATGCTCAATTTTCGTGTCTGGAGACGGTTGTTCGAACCCCGATTAAGGCTGCACAAAAGCAGGTCTGCCACAAGTTTTATCCCGTAATTTCTTCGATTTCCCCGTTCATCAATAGCCTGTCATCATTATCCACCCTTCGTTCCATTCATCTGTCATCTATCTCCAGAAATGCGTCAAGAAGGTCATCCAGCCCTCTCTTAGTTCCCCTAATTATAATAACCATCTCATGCTACACAGAGAGACCCCGTATGAAACAGGACACGCTGCATAATTAAAGAAAGATTTTTTTCTAGTAATAAAGTACATAAATAGGCAATGGATTCGTGCTCGTCATCAGTCTTGCCTGTTGATTACTTGAAGAGATGCTGAATCACACAGAAAAGACGACAATATAATGCCATCCTCACCGCGAGATTTCCACTACAGTTAACGTTTTATAACGACATGTTTGCGTGTAGTTTAATATTATCCTATTTCATTGTTTCTTCCCGATTAACCAATCCCATTTTGTAATCAACTGTGCCTGTACTTTCAGTATTGTTTCTATTTCAGGAGGAGGGGGCGTATTTCTTGATTTAGCTTTGGAGCAAGAATTTTAAATCTATCACTACTATTTATTTATTAATTACAGAGAATTACAGCTATCCGTCCTTCGATTTTCTTCGGGTATCTGCGTGTAACTGCAAGTAGTGTAGAAGGAGGTAGGGAGAAATGAATTATTTTATTTATTTATTTATGTATTACAATTAATTTTCAAACTTTTAACCGGTTCCTAATCACTGGGTCATTACCTGGGGTTCTGACACTCACTCTTATGCAAAATTTCTCTACTTTTGTTATTATTGTATAATTAATTCCTCTATTGTGCCTCATAAGAGAATACTGTAATCTGCCATAAGGAGGTGGGCACGGTCGATTTTCTGTGAATGTTTTATCACAGAAGCAATTGTACTATCTCTGTATTTACTTCCTCGAAATCTTCATAT
This sequence comes from Laupala kohalensis, assembly GCA_002313205.1. Taxonomy (NCBI): domain Eukaryota; kingdom Metazoa; phylum Arthropoda; class Insecta; order Orthoptera; family Trigonidiidae; genus Laupala; species Laupala kohalensis. The sequence goes on from NNCF01126672.1 coordinate 878,912, forward strand.
ATATGTTCCTTTTTTAGTACGTTTTTTTCCCAACTGTCTTCACAGTAAACTCCCTCTCTCTAAAATATGCCAACAACCTTTCTCGTTTCACATTATTTAATGCACAATCGTACATTATGTGCTGAAGTCCACTTTTCCCTTCCTACATAGACACAAATCGTCCTTCGCCAGACCAAGACGAAATAAATTTGATTTAAAATCGTGTCCAGTGTGTACCTCCGTCATAGTACGATTAGGTTTGAACCATCGTCTATTGCGGGTTAAGTAAGCCACACCTTTAATAAATTTGTAATGACCTCTTCTTCTTGTGCACTAACCACAGTATTTGCTAATACAGCTGTAGTTTTGTTGTCAAATTTTCTTCCATCCCTTTCTCGCTGAGACTTTGTCCTCAGGGAGGAAGGGACTCTAACGGCTTCTCTGAAATATCTTTGAAATAATGTAGTTGGTTCTTACTGCGATAAGAGAGCGATAAACAACGTTACCTGACCCCCGTCACAGCACTTGCAGTCATCCTCTCCTCAGCAAGGTGGCTAGCAGGGACTGTCCTTCGCTGTCAGCGATGGTCATTACGAACACCACTTCCATTCCTGGTTTAGAGGCTTTTAACGTCTCATAAAGTTGAATGACAATGGTATACTGGGTCAGGATGCAAATGGATGGCGTAGTTGATTGCGCGTCAACGCGCTGAACTGAAGACCCTGGATCGCGTCTCCTATTTTCATTCAATAAAACATAATTAATCTTTTAACATATGGCAGTAAAAATTGGATATATGTTCTTGGTGCAAAATTCACTATGGTGATGTTAATCCACTAAATTAAATGTTGTCAGAATCTTCTAATAAATGAATAAATACTACCAAAGCAATGATTTACTATCAGTGATCAAATGATTCAAGTGTGAATAAACATATGCTAATATTACGGAAAGCAAAAACGTGTCCCGAATCGTTCATGTCACAATTCAGCTTTCCTGTGGTTCTACTTGACAAATCATCAACTTAACTTGTCGTAGAGGATCATTTGTTGAGCAATCTGGAATCACATTCCTCTGGTGGCTCACGTGGTAGCGCTATTGCTTTTCATCAAGTCATCCCGGGTTCGATTCTCGGTGGGACCAGAAAAAAATGTAACTTTGTCCCAGTTCATATAGCTTTGAGTACTAAAAAGAGAACCCTGCTTCTTCTATCCACTTATATCCTTCTAGTATTAATAACTAACTATTACTAATTACTCCTACTAACCTCTCCACGTGGACCAAGTTGTTGGTAAACCTAGCTAACCGACTCACCAACTAACAATAACCTTCCCCCACCTCCTATCTCCTATCGCTTCGTGAGGATAAGCTTCAATAGCACGCTACATTTCCCATTTACAAATACTACAATAAAAAAAATAGAAAAAATAAAGAATGAAATATATTTGATAGATATCAAATTTCTTGGTCTCCCGTACTATGAAAAGAAATATAGGGAATTAACTTGTCTCCAGATGCTTGCTTCACAGTAAAAATCTGACAGTATGGAAAAATCTGACACTTGTGTTTCCCCGTAATCCTATCGCGTCGTACGAGGAACTTGCTATGCATGCATGGTAACAGGGGCACGGTTCACAGTGCTGTAACATCAACGTTCTGCCCCATACCCTGATGCGCTACTAATCCTCAACCACCAACACACCAATGAGCAAATTCGCAATGCACTAGCTTACTAACGGTCTTGGCTTCATCCCCTTGGCAATCTCATCATGAGCTCCTCATAGCTTTCACGCTTCCTTATTCCGTGTGTCCAGAAAGACCTCTGGTGCGGTGTCTTATGCCCTAGGTTATAGTCCTCTCCTGTGTTAATACGGAATTCATAAAATGCACCGTATTATATTTGGACTAGCAAAGAAACCCCTGGAATTTCCCTTAAAAAGAGATATTTGAAGTGAGACTTTATTAGCGTTCGAGTTTTCTCTACAGGACAGGAGCATCGGTCAAATGTGAATGTACTACTCTACTGCGGTGGTCCAGCACGAAACAGTAGTTTAATGTGCAGACTTGAGAATATACTTGAATAATAACACTTGAATGTTTATAAAGATGAAGAGTATATGAGATGTATCTATAAAACCTCCAAATAATATAGATATTTCTTAATATTTTTTATATGTTCTCTTCCAAAAATTGTTTAATGGAGAATAAATGTGACACCTTCAAGTAGGAAAGCGATGTAATTTTTATGGTTCCGGCAATAGCCTTCTATATTAGTATAATTTTTTAGGATATAATATTGCTTGAAAAAAAATTTTATTGTAGTCTAAGAAAGTAAAAAGAAAAACTGCCTCTGGTGGTCGGTTTATCCTAATTGGCCTTAGCAATACTTGTTATTTGTTCAATTCTAAACCGGTAGAATATTTGTAATCGATCTCCTTAAACTGCGATTCCCTTCAGCTATGGACTAGAATAAATTACTATAAAATTAACCATTAATCGTACACCAATATACGATGACTGATTTTTACCATATGCGGTAGACGAATAGAACAAAATTTGAATCACTCTTCCAGCACGTTCCAATATCCAGATGGCAGCACACCAAAGTGCACAATTTAACTCCTTAATGTGTGACCATCACTGCAAGTGAGATGTATAATTGTTTTCTTTATTTTTGTTCTGTGTGTCGACTCATACTAGTATAGGGTTAACTATTAATTTTATAGTTTTTTTAATACTAGTACATAGGATTGCAGCCGAAGACGATTGGTTACAGATATATACTCGGCTAAGATCGGAACAATTGGGAAGTATCCTCAGAAACCGATTAGAGTAGGCTGACCATCTGGGTCCCCGCTTTTCTGTCTTTTTCTTTCAAAGACTATAAAAATTACATTTTAAACTATGGTATACATTACCGGAGGGGAGGATTATTGTCATAGCCATTAATTTTTGATCTCATTACTTTTCCTCTTGGAAACGTCATATTTCTTCTAAATTAAGATATTTTTGTGATCGAACATATAAAAATATATTAATAATATTTTTAAGTTTTATCGATAATCTCTCATTCACTTCTCTATTCATTAAAAAAATATTGTAAGAAATATGAGTGGTATAATTTGAGATATCCGAAAGTAATCAGAATCCTTAAACCAAGCAGGTTGAGAGCATTGCAGGTCCTATCGCTTCTCTCTCTACCTGCCACTGAACGTGACGCTCATAAAGTTTAGAGAACTGAATTCAATTTCTACGAATTAAGTTATTGGCGTTTTCATCAACGCAGAGCTCTGGCTGAATTTATCATACAGAATTAGTATGCAATTGAGATAGTGTTCTTTCTGTGCAATTTTCAATGAGTTTTCTTCCAATGTCCAGTCAAAGTATTTGATTTAACTCTTCGAAAGTTTTAATACCGATAGTTTCTGAAATAAAAACTACGTGAAACATTTCGAATATCTAATTAACGCGTGAGGAAATTATTTCGTTGATTTCTGTGTATAAACTATTCTGCTTAAGACTACCGAGAACTGATAGAGAGAAAAGTATTTGAATAGATTCAAAAGCAATCTTGCGTACGAATTGCAATATATCAAATTTCTTAGTATATAAATGCATTCATTGCTCATTTATTAAAAAAGAAAAGTATTATTCAAAAAATATATCGGTTCAAGAAAAACAATTCACATTTAAAAATTTCCATTGTTACTTATAAACTGAGATGTAAATATAATCAACAATTGTTGACCCATAAAGAGTTATTGATTGGATGAAGAGTCGTTTTATTATGTTATAAATTAGCCCAGAATACGGTGTAATACATTAGTTGTTCTTATACGCTTAATACTATTGTATTAATAATTATAGACCCTATAAACAGAATGGATAAGAGAAATCTTTCGTAGTACACGCAATAGCATAAACGTATTAGCCTCGGAAAAGTAGACAGACAAAAGAAAATTCGCATAGAGATGAAATTTGGTGTATACCTTAAAGGCATCATTTCAATCGATCAAAAGTTCCCATCGATCCGACTAGCCCTAAGAATTAATCGGTTTTCCGAAAATATATCTTCACCGATACTTTTTATCGTAAAAATGGATATTCTAAACTATATAGAGTATAAAATTACCTACACAACTCTTCTTATATATTTTTTCCTCCGAATTATCATTTGCGAGTCTGTACTGTTTAAGAAATGATTAATACTGCGGTGCCCCGACAATGCGCGTCAATGCGGGTACACGCATACGAGCTCACACCCCACAAACTTAATACGCACTATTCTTTTGTAATGTAGGTGCCTACTAATAGTACTTGCATTGTAAGTATCAATTTTTTTGCATTGTAAGTATCATTGCGTAATGTCTATGTTTCCTGGACTATAAATGAAATAATATGAAACGTTGAATGATCTAATCTCAAACCTCTTGATATTTTATCAATTTCTCGTTTTTCGAATTATACGTTGTAGAGTATTACTTGTTGAATTTTCAAACGGGCTAACCGGTATGATACTATATTGACTAATAGTATTTGTGTATTACGATTATAATTTGTGTATATATATATATATATATATATATATATATATATATATATATATATATATATATATATATNTTTGTTTTTGTCAATTTTGTCATGAATACATGTCCGTATTTTCCGTATGTTAGAATGCTGTTTGATTTTTTATATAATATATTGTGTTATATAACGTGTTCGAATGACGAGCAACAGTGTGGAGTATTCTTGTGGTATTACTTTACTCGCAGGACGCCGCTCAGCATGAGCGCGTGAGTTCAATCTTGACCTCACCTGATGTGGATGATATTATTTGTTAGGGTTACTTACCAACTGCGGATCAATTTTGATCGAGAGCCTTCCATCTGGACGGCATTCCAATACCTTACCTTCCCAATAATTTTTCTTGAGAAAAGTAGTTACATGGAATTCCTACCCCATTTCAGATCTATATTGCGATAACTTTCTCGAGTGAGAATATTTAGATTTTACTCAATAATCGTTCATAGTTTTTAAGCATAATTTCGAATCAAACTCGTATTGTTTCCGTGACAAAAATAACTATTTTACAGAAGTAAATACTTGTAAAACATACGAGAAGTGGGTGTCACATGGTAAACCACATGTACGAAGATTTTCTTAAACTATTTCTCACATTCCTTTACACACATTCCCCACTCACAACCCCGTTGGTTGCAGCAACGCGATCTTGTGACGTCACTAAGCCGCCGGTAATGAAGCGGAAAGTCCGCGACGCGACGCCAGCGCTGCGCACGGCAGTTTAAGAAACGACCACCCTCTTCTCCAAATGTGTTTTGAAATTAAGTAGATAAACAGATGAGATAAAACAGTCCCTTTACAACCCTAATGGTTCCCTCAGCGCTCTCGTATATCGAGATAGTTTTTAATGTGGGAATCCACCACACGTGTATGGAAAAGTATAAAATATACATGATAATTTGCAGGATAGCTACGTGATTTTGGCTTTTACGTTTCACCCAGAAATGAACGATAAGACGGTAGCTTTCTAATTTGTATTAAGATAAAAATGAAATTACCTCCTCGTGCAGCATGCCGTTCGGAAACATTTCCGTGACATAACGAGGCCACATTACAGTAAGTAACGGAAGGAAAGGTCTCTAAGAAGATTGAGAGTACACTTATTAGGTAAATGTTAGGGCAAACGTGGCATTAACTTAAAGACACGTTTCAATACAATTCTCGTATATTTATACGGTATTTTAATTATTGAGTGAACATTCAACATCAATCATGAAATGGTTCGGTTTGAATAAATTGTACTGGTACGAATGCAATTATGATATATTAGAGAGTACCTAATTCAACATACCCAATTAAAACGATAAATTTAAAAGTCTTTATATAAATTGGATGAAGAGTGCGAGATATTGAACGGAAAGTTTAGCTCTACTCCTTCAAATTCTCTTGTAGTTACCAAGTACAAAGGGACAATCAATGAGTTATTTTTCTAATTACAGAAGAAATTTAACTATTTGGGTTTGTCTTCAATTTATTAGAATTCTTCTTGTTAGTGTTTTCAAACGACAGAGTTCGTGATTCATACTTCGTAATACACAATTAAGTAAGCAATAATTATTTACAATTTTTCTAATAAATACTTACATATTAAAGTATTTAAAACCTGTTTTGTGAAGCTCTCTCATCTCAGAATTAAAAAGATTTAAAGAAATAACAGTATATTAACGCAATAAACATAAATAAATGAATGAATGAAATAATTATTTATCCATTCCTTATGAATGATTATAAGGAAAGATAATAAAATAATAATAACGAACCAAAGCAACGTGAATTAAAACAAAAAATAAATGATTTGAATAAAAGGAAATAATGCCATTTTTGCAGGATATATACAATATTCTTTAATGTTGGATGTAAATAACTACCCAGTTATTAAGGTTTAGATTTTTTGGAATCAAGTGACATTAGAAGTTAATGAAATACGAAAGAACTCTTGAAAGTATCTTTTCACATCTTCGCATACGTGGATACACTACAGAATTCTTTTAATTCTTGGATTATCTTATCAATTTCTTTAGGTATAATTGGAGGACATAAATTATGGCATAATAACATATAATTTGATGGAAAACGACAAAGGCGAATAAATCCGGTGTGACAACCCTCGCTTAATCCTCGTTTTTATAGCATCGTCCTCTGTAGGATCTGCATCTCCTTCTAGACCCCTAAGTTCCGCAGAAACTCGTGCGTCTGATATGGATAATCCCTCGTCCGTTTCCACTTCGCGACGCACCCAGTTGTCTAATGACTTTGATGGGAGTGGAGGGAAGAGGACGGAGCGGAGTGGAGCGGAACGGAGCATCGAGAACGAACAAAGCACTGTCTTCCGTATCGAGAAACAAACGTTACGTTCAACCTCTGGTTCCGTGGAATTACCATGTATAATAGATTCGTTCACATAACTCCATCATGTGTCTCGTTCTTCTCTTTACGCGCGTTTTAAAGCGGATTTCCTCTGCTTGTGTTCCGAGAATTATGTTGGTTGTAGTCTTTCGCTCGTTTTCTCGCTATCCTTTTGGTACAGTTGATGTTTCTGTAAAGGAAGGAATGAAATCAACTCTTTGGATTCGTATTCTTCGTCTGTTTGTCCTACTCACCGTTCCGTTAAGGGATGTCAACGGGAGCGCGTACGAGCGAAAAGGGCACAGCGTGCTCATGTATTGTACGCCGTAACGCCGCTCGTGGAGACAGACTTCGCCTATACCAGAGTTGGCCAGTAAGCTAAACGGGAAATAGTGCGAATGAACTTATTTTCTTTGTGATGAACGAGGAGATGTTGCGCCATGTTTAGTATGCTTGAAATATTTGGTAACGAAAAAAGTAGTATTAAACGGCATTACCAAGGAATCCTCGAAGAGGAATACATAAATTATACATTTTTTATTCCTTATTATGCATTTATGTTTTTTCTGTATTATAAAGTTTTGATTTCTCTTTTATGATTTCGTATTACTGTTTTATTCAGTAAATAATTAAAACTGAAGTATATTACTTCGTGAACCGAATTTTCTTTCGAGCTACCAAAACCCATTGGTTGTATTGAGCGTAAACCGGTAAAACATCTTGTCGCAGAGACCAGAAAAGAAATTTGTGAACCCCTTGCAGCTATCCGATAAAAGTAACCGTTATCCATCGTGATGAAGATCTCTGAGCTCGCGACTGAACGCAATTTCGTTCGCGTACTCCATCAATCGACAGCATTCATTGTTATCGACTTCAATTGACTGGTCTAAGTGGAGACAGTACTCTAGTGCAGATGCGGGGATCCTTGGAATAATGACGGATTTTTAACATTTTTCGTAGATTACTGAAAAGTGGATTTGGTGTTAGATCGTCTGCAGACAGGTCGACAGAATTATTAGTTTAGGACTCTTTTGCTGTACAGCAATTATAAACGACTTTGTTTCACGACTATTTGTTGCTTATTATTGAGTAAAAATTGTCATCTATTAGAAAGAAATCTGTCACACAAGAACAATTTTGACGTTTTACGGCCGACTAGCATCGAGAAAATCATAGCTCACGAATTTTTACAAGACTCAGAGCGATAGAAATATTAAATTCAATATTTATAAGACATTTCTTATTATAATTTTAATCAAAAAATAATCCCATATCAAAATTTTTAATGAATGAGACTAGCCAAGAAACTTTTATAACACAATCTCGTATTGCCTACAGTAAAAATTCAGACAGTCATGCCGAAAATTTTATACGTTGTATTATATAGGACGGTAATTGTGTATAATATAATTATATCTCTTACATATTTTCCCAATTTTCATGTTATTTTTATTTGTCTTCGGATAACCGGAATGCTGAAAACCAGGGTTTGGATGTGAGGGTTTTTCACTGTTAGACTCCTCCTAAATAAATGTTTGAAATGGGTGGAAAAGAGTACCACCCACGGAAGAAAGTGAGGTGACATTTTTTCATTAATTTAAATAAAGTTATACATTTTCTTTATTTCTTATCTCATTTTTGGCGAGATTTAGACCATAGGGTTTGCTATTCAACCCATGTACATGTTATGGGTGAAGATATGGGGAAGGAGAGGTGTTGAGTTGCCGGGGTGTTTTAAGTCACCGAACTAATATTGGTCAGGAGAAGGTGAGAGAAACCCCATCTGTAAACCTCACCCAGTTCGGCTTAACAGGGGTTTGAACTCTTTCCATTCAGCCGTTCTCAGGGAACGAAAACTTTATCATTGCACCTAGGTTGTCGATACCAACTTTAAATGACATTCTCTAACAGTTGGCGTAATAATTAACAAAATTGAAATAATTATTTTTCAAAGAATGTTCGGGAAATGAATTTGTAACGTAGTCGCTTCTGCACCTACCACACCCTCAGTATTTTTTTTCTTCGCTGCCACCAGTCCAGTTTCCTGGACAATCAAACAAACACATAATAACAATAATTAATAATTTAATACGGATTAAATTAAAATCTGAATATTTACAAACCTGGAAAATTCTCAATTTATAGATAAAAGTACAGGTTGTTATTACAAAGCTAATGCTATCTGAAAGCATTATTTGCATTCTTGTAAAGTCAGTTGCTGAATATCATGTCGGAAACCCTCCTAGGTTATCCGAAAATCCAAAATTGCAAGTTAACTTTCTCGAATAGAAGTACCGCTATAAGTTACATCACTCGCAACTAGTAGCAAGTGTTTCTCTGGATTACCGCAGCAATCCCATACATTGGTATGACGACCAAACCTAGCCAGGTCACACCTCCCGTAACCTGCGGACTTAACCTCCTCGAATAAGCCACCGAAAATTATCAGTCTGTTCAATATATACTCTTTTTTTCATTTATTTGTTTCTAGTCGCGTCCCCATCGTCAGACATTCCTCAACATTATCTCTTGATACACTCAAGAAGAACGTCACGTGATGAGTGGGCGACTAGACGTCGTCTGCTCCACAGCGTGCCCCTCCCCCTATTCGTCCAGAGGTTGGTCCGCCTTCAGCAGCTGCTCTTGGAACTCCGTGACGTCAGAAGAAGCGGTCCACGCCACCAAGCCTCTCAGCCGCCGACGCACCCTTTCCTAGACATTCTTCAAACCTGCCTAACTCGGGTCATTGTCTCTGCGAAAATATCTTATTCATCAATATAGAACATGGAAAATTTTAAGGGCCGCCGTTCCCACAGTAGAATGTGGGTCTCTCCTTCTGTATTTCACCGACATTCTTCGATGGGGACCCACCTCAATACACAAGAAGTGAAAGTTTGCGTTCACAAAAAGCAAAATACCCACATTTAGGACGGAATCTTTCTCGCACCATAGTTTATTCAATGAACACAGGCATTCTTTCATGCTGACCTACCTCAAAGATCCTTCTCGGAACTGTCTCAACAAGAGTAAAAGTTTACGAACATAAATTACAAAGTACACACTTATTGACGGGCGTGTTCTCCGACGTCACAACTATTTTTTGTTTATCATCAACCCAAAACACAGTGAATGGTACACATTAAAAAGCCGAGTTTCTTAGTTGAAAGTGCAAAGAAAGTTTTTAGGTCTATACTTCTTATCTTTCTCCCCATTCATCAATTTTTATTCTAAGGAATCTAAAGACATCTTAGTCACAATCCATTTCACCTATGTGCATTCTGTGATAACTTTTTTACGAACTTCCCGTACTTTTAATTCCTTTGAACATCTGATATCAGGCCAAAGTGTTATTTCTTTAAATACAAATTTTAATTTATTTAAATAAAATACAGATACCTACTTTCTTTAATGTTGGTAAGTATTTAGGTAACATAGGGATATAGGTTTAGTTTGATATAATAACTGCAATTATTCTCAGGAATTTATAGATTCATGGTACAAGATTTGATAGTGCACTCTTCATGGTGTTATTATTCCTGAATTGCTCTTAAAAAACAAATACGTCTTGAACATTCAAAAATTAGCTTCTTTTGACGACAAAAGAAAATTTATTTATTTTTACTCAATAGCCGCTGGACGGAATCAAAAATAATGCGCTCATTCAACATAGAGCGAAGTGTACTTACTCGTGCAGTCTTTTGAGGAATTGGTCGTTTGTGAGATACTCACGAGAAAAAAATGTTCAAAACCGCTTAAATTTTACTTTTGACACAGTTCTTTATTCCTTAAAACGTAAAACTCAGTATGATTGTTCTTATAATAAATTTGACTCCACAAAATTAAGGTTTGAAAGGAAAATCGGCTATTTTTGTAGAAAATTAAAAATAATGTTTTGAACTAACTTAGAATTTAAAACTTTTAACTATATTTCAAAAGACTAATACACAATTCGACATACTCTTATAAATTTTAATTTATATAACAACAACTTTTTCTGATAAATGCGTCATTTATGATTTAACCGAAAGAACGAAAAAGCTGCGAAATTTTCGAGGTTTATGGGCTCTCGAGTACAAGGAGAAATTTGGTGCAAACTTCAAAGTACATTTAAAAGAAGAGATTAGAACTAGGTCCAGCTTTCCGCGAATTAATCGAGGTATAATCCATTTTACCTGTCCTACATAGGTATTACCAATATGACTATTTTTTTGTAATATTTGTAAATGGTAAATGTAGCGTGTTATTGAAGATTATCTACATGCAGCGAGAGGAGGTAGGAGTTGGGTGGAAGGTTATAGTTAGTAGGTGGACCGCTTAGCTGGTTTCACCAACAACTAGACCCACGTGGAGGGGTTAGTAACTAGAGTTATTGATATTAGGAGGAGATGAATAGAAAAAGGAGGGTTCGCTTTTCAGTAGTCACAGCTCTATGAACTGGGACTCAGGAGGCTCATGTACTTCTTGCTCATCACCAAGTCAATTCTCGATGGAACGGGAAACATTTGTCGCTTTTCACATTAATGTCCCATTATGACTAGAAAAAACATTTCATGCGCGACAATTAAATGGACTAGCCCAACCCCCAAGCTTTGGTCCCTCGCGTCGTAGAGAAATACAAATTTTGATAGTTCAAATTTGAGAGAAAAAACATCAGGATAATGTGACTTATAATATAAAATCAATAGTTTTCATTATTTCATATTTTAAAAATTCCTCATTTTTTTGTTTTTTTATATCAATAAAGCCATTTTTATTATTAAATTACTCTGAAAAGGCAATAATATTTTTTAAATAGATTCCTAACAAAAGTGAAAATCAACAAACAGGATTGAAACTGTCGGGGTATTAAGGTTTTGGAATATTTTGAGTGCCTGACAATAAATTATATAACTAGAAATGCTGCGTGTTCGTTTACGGATGATTCCCTCCAAAATAAACAAAGAATAAAAATAATAAAGCACATAAATTATCTAACTAAGAGAAATAATAACAGATTGGTTCAATATCAAACAAGGCACTGACTGTTTATTTCTAAGATTGAGAAATATATAGAAATAGAATAAATTACATATAATTAATTAGTCAAATAGTCAGCATGTCTTTTGTTACAAATTGCATCAAATTGTGTAAGTTTCTTGAATAATTCCTGACATTGTATTGAATTAGTTTCTTACAAGTTGATGACATTTCCACATTTGCAGTTACTAGTCACAGGTGCTCGGTGGTCGAATAATTCACACGCATAATTGATGATGCTCATAAGATCATTTATTCGGGAAGATATAGAATGTGACATCCTCACATTTGTGTCAATATAATTTTTAATTTTTATGTTTAGGTCCGTATTGCGCTATGTATATTTAAGGAAAGTTTAAGATTTATTATAATTTATTAAAATAGTGAATTAATGACTTATTCAATATTGCCTATAAAATCAAACATGAAATGTGATTTTTTTATTTAATATCATTTTGAAAATTTATACATACTTTCAGTACGGAACGATGTCGCATCTTTTGCCTTCCTACAATGGTCACAATCTTTTCTTTTGTTTCCTGACCCTCGTTTTGCTTTTACAATCTCAGTGGTACTCTTTTGCTAAAGCTCTGCGCCATTAGATTTTATCTTCTGCATACTGTACGTACATACGTCGAGTCTTATTGCAGTCGTCCTTTGTTACGCTATTGCAGGAAGAAAATGGTGCTTATTCATGACACACAAATACAGCGCTACTGTAAACCATGTTCACTTCTAAGAATCTAACACTCAAGAAAAATATATAGTGCACATTAGACTGTGTTAAATGCTGAAAAGTTCAACTTTTGAGTTGTTCTTCTTGAATATACTACATTGCGTCAATAAATCTCACATTTCTAGTAAATTTGATTAATATTTAGAGATAAAAAATGTCAAAAGTCAAAAGTATTTCTTGTGTTTAATGCATTATATATATATTTTTTTTTAAGTTTTCCGTCGAAATATTATTTTTGGAATAATCAGTTATCTTAAGTCATTAACTGTTCAATTACATTGTATTCTATAATTTTTATGATTAATTATGAAGTTAATACATGACATATGAAATAATATAATTTTCTTATTTATTTTCTTTAGTACAGCAATTTTTTAAAGCAAAACGTAATTTTGAGGTGAAGTTGTGATTCCATTTGTTGTTTCTTATTCCAAATCTCGGAAGGGTTTTTTCGGGAATAATTTTTGAAAGTTATAAGATTCAAAAACTACGATTTATCAACAATATGGTATAAAATATACAAATGTACTACATAGTTTCAAATAAAAAAGCGCAAAAAATATTTTTTGAGTAATTTATTTATTTAAATTTAGTTTTCTTTCGTGATATCCAATAATCATTTAATATATTGAAGGGTAACTGGAACATTAAAATACGCATTTTTATAGATAAAAGTAATATTTAAAAATAATCGTCGTATTGATGTTATCAATTAATTTACAACCAATTTATTCAATTATACGAAAACTTAAGCTATGATTCTTTTTATTAGTCACCATCATTTTGAAATATCATGTTGCAACCACTACGCGTACATCAAATGCTACCAAGAAGTTAAAACAGTTACATAACCAATGAATGAAAGTTAAAGTGAGCACATATTAGTCACTGCAATGGTATAAACCAATGCGAATAATGTTGGATAACATATTAAATAAGTTGTTTGATATTACACCAAACATTTTCTCTGGAACAAATACAAGATGAAAAGTTTTTTTTTTCATTTCTCACAAAACTGAGAAAATACTGTAACACTCCAGGACAAATGCTCCTAGTAAAGGTAATAAATAATATCAATTGACTCAATAATAATATAGTTGTTTTTTATTATTAACCATGGTAATATTTATTTTATGTCACTAATGAATGAAGACAAATTTAAATTCAAATGTTTAACATTTTTCAATGAAATAAAATATATCGATACGTGGTCTTTTATTACAAATAACATTTTTAAAACCTTTTTTGATTTCATTTTACTTTCTTTTTTTTTTCATTTTAAGGAACATCCCACTTAATATGAAGCAATCCTTGTCCACCCTCGAAATGATTGTGAAGTAACTTCATCACGATCAATGAGGAATTCATGGCACCTTCTGAACCTAAAACAAAAATTACTATCAAATCAAAAGATGTCGCTCTGTCACTGAACTCTGTCACCTATAACTAGAATCAGAAGTGCTACGTATGTTGTGAGAGAAACTTTTAAAAGTCTGGGGATCAGTCTGGGCATGAAACGAACTAGTCATCGGATGGTGCATCGATAAAATAAAATTAAAAAAAAAAATAATATGTTCATAAATTTTGATAACAAAATGATTTTCACAACCCAATGGGGTTTAAAATTATCTTACGTTAGTGAAACAAAACTATTGATTGATTTGTAATCATCACCTCAGGAGAAAATACGGCAACACGTTACTTCTAAATGTTGGTGACTATGAAAACTAATAACAGCTTCAATTTTTGGGTAACTGATTGAATGTAAATGATTGAGAACATCAGTATGGTTAATAAATAATCATTTTTGTGTATAAAAAGACGAATTTTAATGTAAAATATACCCTTGAAAATATTAAATGATTATTGAATGTCATGAAAAAAATTTAACCTCAATTAAATAAATTACTAGATGACCTAAAAAGCGGTTTTGACACATTTGTTTGAAACGGCTATATTTGTGAATTAACCAAAGTTTTTTAAACATACAACTTTGAAAATTTATTCATGATTACTTTTTTCAAATTTACGGAATAAGAAACTGCATAAGAAATCATAAGTTCATCACAAAATGACGATAGAGAAAAAGCGGGATAAAAAAATGAAAAAGTTCTTCTGTAAATAATAATATTTTGATGAGAAACTAATATAAAATATCGTACATCAGACGAAACAAACTCATATTTGACTTGATAAACCTCTAAATATTAATCAAACGTTCAAAGTTTTAATATTTTGATGCGCAATAAAACAAAATTGTTTTGGGAAACTTATTATACATAATTAAAATAGTACGTCTTATATTGTCAACGAAAGACTAATACACATGTATCTTCCAGATGAAATGGGTGCTGTACTTCCGGAGCATGCGCAATTGCACACATTTGCAATGAATGACGTGTGAACTCGAGTCTTCTGTTTCCCCTGAATTTAGTGGGTCACATATTCCAAATGCATTTACACTGAAAGGAAATGATTTCGATCATTAACGGGACCATTTTGATTTTGTGGATTCAGCTCTAAGTATAACAAAGGTTCTGCAATGGAAATGGCTTTCACGCTTTCCCCGTCGCAGCATAGGAATCCTGTGAAACCTCCGCGACCGCATGTCATATACGGTATTGGATTCCGTTAGAGTGAGCTGTTGAATTCTGATTACGTGTAATGCGCATTGGGAGTATTTCCATCGTAATGTTGTTGTCCCAGATAATAAGGGAGTGAGTGGTGAGGAAATGAGAGACAGTGTTCCTTTCCACTTCCACATTACATTTGTGGGCGTTCTATATAACCTTTGTTAAGAACGTTTGGGGATTGTCAGGAAGTAATTTGATTTTCATGTAACACAAACTTTTACTCCTTTTTGTTAAACTTCCCAAAATTAATACTATTATTTATTTAGTTAGTTCGTTTCAATTCCACTTCTTTAACAATGCCATTATGTGGAATAGTGTTGTCTCGGCTCTTTTAGTGGATATCACTTTCATCTCTAATACATTCTTCAATGCATCCCGCAGCGTACATATCTTCAAAGTATAAGTTTCAAAGTCTGTGAAGTTGTCTTTTGTGCTTATTAGTTTTGTAATTTCTGTCAAGTCGTAGTGTCCTTTCCGCTTTTTTAGAGAATGTAGTCTTGTCTTTCCTCATCGTATAGTCCCGGTATACATGAGTCACAGTTTCTTCCCCTTGTCCACACATACACATCTTGTCTGTCGTTTTCCCTATTGTTGTCAAGTAATGTTTAAAGTTCCCATGTCCTGTCAATATTTCTAGAGTTCCCTTTTAGAGACGAAACCATTTCCTATTTTTCTGTCGAAACGTTACTTCTTTAATGTATTTGTGCTTCTGTCGTCCCACTTCCACCTTGTCCCATCGTACCTGTCACGCCCTGACCAGACCGTCTGTCAAATTTCTTTTCGTTCTTTTGTCCTTTTTGGTCATCCATTGTCCGTCGTTACAAATTTCCCGTTCAGTTCACAACAATGTCCTGTATTTCATCTTCATATGGAGGTCAAGTGGCATTATTCCTAGCAATTCCTAGGAATTGCTTTCAATATTTGTCATGCTGCTGTTGACACTGTTGAGTAACAGCCACTAAGTCTGCGGAGGCACGTGCGTTGCGGGTGTTACCATTATAGTAGTTACTAGTATGATCGAAGTTACTCTGATCAAAATTAATTTTTCAGTAATTTAGAGTTTCTGCATTGTGCAGCAATGGGGTCAGCAAATATTGCCGTAACTTTAGTTCATTTTCCTATTCATGCTATTAATGGGATTTATGCATTGAAAACTATATAGGATGGCATAGTTTACAATGCTATTAAAACTCGTAGGAAACTGGCCTTCGCAAGTGGACAAACATGAATGTACCTGGAAAGTCTAGATTGGTTTTGCAACCCAAATATTCACCACTTTCCGATTTACATCTATATCGATCAAGATGTTATCAAAACAGCTGGAATTGCTTTCATTTTATCAAGCCGACACTACTTGGCATGTCACGGGACATTTTATTGTTACGATAGAGTTTACAAATTTAGTGGGGAAAATAGCTCGTTTATATACTAAAACAATGAGTATATCTCAATTAATTCTTGAAACAAAAAAAAGGTCAATGCAAAAACAAAAATTATTTCACCCTTTTAAAATCTGAACCCTCAAGTTTTCAACTCATCTAGAGCAAAGTGAATCTACATAATAAAAACGAAAAAAGTGAAAGATATAATGCTGTACGTAATATAATAAAGAGCTAATAAAAGTTATTTGGACAAGTTGTTTCTCACAGCTACAATAAATGTGTTTTATTTTTAACTTTGATTGACTGAGTTCAAAAGAGGTAGGTTTAAAGAGGATTTCTGGATTGAATATTTAAAAAAAGGAATAAAAATATGGCTCTCGAGTTGTTAATTCTGCTAGTTTATTGAGGGTCGAATCACGCAGATTTGAGAGATAGAGATAGCGTAGACGCTGTGACAAGATTGAAACAATGTGAACTCGAAAAATCAAAAGAACTTTATGATGAATTAGTGATCCATCCCCCTGTTTTTTATACATTTATGCATATATTTCATCCATGTAACCTACACGTGAAGAAGATATGTGATAACTTTGTCATGTCTCGGTGGAAATGGTGTACAGTCGTGGAAGGCGAACGGGTGGTTTATTGGTTAACACTCCTGCTATCAAAGCATGAGTCCCGGGTTCGATTCCGGCTCGTTGTCATATTCACTTAACTGAAAGTTATTATCCCACTGTTTTATACATCGAGCATTCTCGTATGAGATACTTTCGTTGTCTGGTGGTTTACATTGCAAAACATATTCCGTTACCTAATGTTAACTTAGTTTGAATGCGTATGCTAATGCGAGATGTTGGTGTAAGTAGTTCACAGAGCCAACATTACACATTGTTAGTAGAAATAAACCCATTTATCAGACAATACGCCGAAGACAGAGTTATTGCTTTTGCGCATGAATTACGAATAGCTAATATTCACATTCCAATGAGGAGCAAGTAGGTCAGACCTGCCTACGCCAAGAGATCTTCCATAAATTAGGAAACACAAAAATTACCAACTTTTACACCCCCGTCCTCTCTATACGTTCTCTATAGAAGCGGCAAAACTGTGGAACAACCTTGTAAAAATTTAAGGAATATTTCAACGAAATACCCTTTCTTCGACACATTGTGATCCTCTTTGCTCTTGGTGTTGCATTAACACTGTATGAATGTTGATGAATGAATGAGTTAATCTCCTGATAGCTTCTTCCTTTTTTAATTTTTGTTTTATTATTTCAAAGATTATGTTATACGTAATTTTCACCGTGTAAATATATTTACTAAGAGGTTAAGTGTAAGAGAAGGCATTAGCCTTAAATTCACTTCAAAATAAAGACGCGTTATTATTATTATTGTTAGGATTTCTTATCAATTTAAATATTATAACGACCTTATAAGATAACTTCATTATTATTTCATTTCTATGTCAATTCGAAAATGATAGTAGTATAATAATGCCTATGTTTCTTACCACCCACGCAAAAAAATTCATAACGGTAGCTCTACCTCGTCTCTGCTCATAAGAAAAGTTTATGATGCTTTTCGGAAAATGTGATGACAAATTTTTATTTGCTGATTTAATTGTTCGTTCCTGTGCTCTCGTACATGGATTACTCTGAAAAAAGAAGCTCCTATAAAACACAACTTAGACGCCGTATTTAACTTTGCGTTTTTAACATCAAAGTTATAGACAAATTTGAAATTCTACCTTATTAGAAGTATTGTGCAAGCTTGAAGAAGAAAAGAAAATCAAAAATGAAATTTATCCAAAGCATACATGGAATAAGTTTATATAAGTTAAAAGTGACAACCTTACGTATTTAAACGCATAACATATTAATTTATATTATAAAATTGATTTCGTATTACTTTTCGTTCAATAATTGAATACATAGTAAACCACACAACATTTTTACATCGAACACAAATATTTTGTAAAAGTACCAATCTATGCAGGATAATACGAGAAAAAAAGTTTTTCGACTACTCAAATATAGCATCCTGTCACACACAGTGAAGAAATTCAGATTTAAACCATTGTGTCTTCACAAAATAATTCACAATATTTTCTGTATTATGAAATTTAGGCAACTCAGATGCAAATAGATAGAAAATTTAGGTTTTGACAAAAAAACAGATTTTGATTTAAATAAATGAAAAGAAGATTCACTCTATGCATGAACTTCGGAAGAGATAATGAAAATGTATTAGGAGAGACATAATCAGTCACGTAGGTCTCGTTCAGACTTATGAGACTGAAGAAGACGAGAGCCGACACAATTTCTGGAAAATTTCTTGCTGACATTTTTTTTCTACATTTTTATTCTCTAAAATTTTATATATAATACATACAAGTATAAATATATTAAATGCATAAAAATTCAAAGACTTACGACCATTCACGGAGTGTATATTTTTTGTCATCCAAAGCTTCCGACGTTTTGACCTCATCGTCAGGTGGCATTTATTATTATTATTATAGGTGGTCCTCGTAAGTTATAATTTGTATCACCTGACGACTACTTCAACGTAAGATTGAAACTCCGTGAGCTTTGAATCACGAAAAATATATACTGTTCGTCCGTTAAAGGTCGTAAGTCTTTGATTACTCATTTAATTTGATTATATAATGGATGTTAATTGTTGTAGTATTAAATACATAGTTATTATATTATTAAGATGTTAAATACAGAAAACTAATTTATTGTTAACCATGTTCCCCAATCTCAATCCGAATCCCAATGTCCTGCATTTCGGCCCTCCACACTCTGGTTGTGGTGACGCCCACGGCAATGGCAGCCGAAGTGTTTACCTTGCGGGACGCCCATCTATCCCTCGCGACACTGCTTGTCCTTCTCAACCCCTCTCCGCCCACACCAGCTTTCAGGGCGCCCGTGGTTGCCTGTGTGTTCCGGCAACGGCTGGACAGGAAATTGGCTTGTAATTCCGGAAGGCTACCTCCAACACCATCCCTCCTACCAAGTGTTAAGACCAGACATGGGTCTCTTAACCTCGAACATTTTACTCGTACATTCTCTACACACGATGTTCAATTTTTAACACCAAACATGTTTTACTTTTACTTTTTACTTTACATTCGTGGGGTAGTCATTAATAACAATTTAAATAAGTCTGAAAAAAATGTAATTTGTCCTTTACCTGTCTTTCCTTGCTTTGAATTATTGAAGTTCTCTGACCACTTAAGGTACCGTTAGTGTGACTAGACTTACGTACCCCCCAAAATGTTTCAAATGATAACCCTTCCCCATCTAGTGATGATGAATTTCTCTACTCTCATGGCGCAAAATTTTGAATTATTTGACTTTAAATTACTACGGGCTTATGTTATTTTGATATTCTGGCACAAGTACCAGCTTAACATAGCAAAACAAAACTGCTAAAACATAGAAACATAGAATCGCAACGATACGATTTTATACCTTTCGGGGCATTTATAAGAATAATTCACCAAAAACTGGATAATCCTGTTCTAACAAAAATGGCAGCTGCATCACGTGACTGAAGACAATGCTCTCCTCATCAAAGAAAAAGTTAAACGACTATTTAAATTTATTATCGAGTTTTACAATCACAAAATATTTGTCCTCATCCAACAGAAAAATCAGTAGAATTAATTAGAACTCCCTTAATGAATATTTCCAAGTTGTGAAAATAGTTGGCAACTTGACTTCGGTCAACGCGGATGTAATACCTTAAAAATTGTGATGCATCATCGAGTCTTGATGTGTTTTTCCCGTCATTACTATCCATATTAATATTGATATATGTTAATCATGTTACGTCGAATGAAAATGGGAGACGGGACCGGGATTCGAACCCGGGACCTTGAGCTTTGCGCGCTCATGCGCCTACCGACAGCGCCATCCCGTTCGCCTCTCGGGCCCGCAATCTAAGAGATTTCTATATTGATATATGTACATAAATCTGGGTAGAGGTTCAAGTTTGCAATGTTTACCGGATTTAAGGAGTAACTACATCGTGGTTTTAACTTTAAATGTTTTCTATTTTCAAAGATAACCTGATAAACTTTCACAATGTCACTCAATATGGTATTTCAATATTTTAAGTGACAACTGTTAAACTGATCATTTGTCTTATGGGCATTCAGCACTCGATAAAATGTGGAAATGAATCACCTGTGTTCGATTAGTTGATATTGATACTACAAAACAAGTGTAGGCACGGAAAGTTGAAATCATACTTACATTTTTGGCACTCTAAAATCCACGTTATAAAATTTTAATTTTTTTGAGTAGGTGTCGTGCTTGAGAAAAATAACCAAAATTAGCTTTCATATTTCAGTTTTTGTGCATAAATAAAAACAATTAAATCCCATGAAAAATACAGAATTAATTATTTAAAAGTTACTTTTCAAGCCCAGTAAAATAGAATGTTAGCATTTACTCTTCCCAAGGTTTTGGGTGAAACACCTCAAGATAAACTTTAAAAAGTTTAAAATATTGTTCCACTTTCTGCTATTCTCAAGTATTCTGAGAAGAAATTGTGTTCTCGGAAACAATATGTTCCTGTTATACATTCCAGCTCCGTGACTTCTCGGCTGTGGTAAGAGAGGGAAATGACTTAAGCATCATTACTCTTTAGCCTCTTTGACCAGGTACACTCTTCAAAGCAGACTAAATGCGCGAGAAGGATCTCATCGATATTTGAAATACATCAGCGTTCAACACACAACTCCGGATTTATAACCCAGAGTAATGAATCATTTATTAATGCAGAAGACTTCTCATTGCAACCCGGACATATAAATAATCGAGAGGAATTTGAATATTCCTTAATTTTTAGAAGTTATTACATTTCGTTACCGATTGTTAGGTAGGTATTGATTTCTAAATAATTTTAAACAAAATTGATGGTTATTAAATGAGGCGAGCCAGCTGAACATTTACAAGGCAAATCAAGTGTGTAGTGATTTGATCATGCAGGCAGTGGCGTCTGTCACATCACACATGCATGCCGGGCAGCAATATGCAAATACCACCAAGAAGTTATGTACAATTAATCATAATTCAATGAGAATTGGCCGTCGACAGAGGTCCGCCGAGTTCTCCGGGCACTCCAGCTACAGAACTTCCTCCTGTTACTACCAAGTGTCCTTTGAGGAATATTTTGTCGCATAGATAGTGGTATTACATTACATTACAACTCTCAAGCAAAATACAATTGGAATGAAAATGTCTCTGTTCGTTTATTTATCAAATAGCATTTTGTAAATAAGTTCATTAACTTAATATATGATTTGGAATCCGGCGTGTGTTCAATTGCGAATTATTGATATGCTATTGACAGAATGAAGTAATTGCTACAATAGCATCTCTTCTGTTTCTTCAGGCCATTCCTCTGAAAGTAAAAAGTGTTACTCTGAAATATTGAGAAAAATATAGAAATTTAATTTTTACTAAAAATTTAGTTTGATAATCTAGAATTGAACATCAATGCATTGTATGTATTTCCAGTTAAATAGAAAAAATGTATCTTGTAACTTTCTGTAAATTAATGATATATGAACTAAAAGTCAAGAAAAATATATTATGAAACTTTTTATCCAGTTATTCAATCTTGAAAATTTTTCAATTTAAGAATGTGTAAAACACGCTTCACACGGCCTATTTTACAAATTTTTTTCATGCGATACACACCAGACTGGAATCCGATTGTATGGAAATTTTCAAGCATGCTCTATGTTTCAGTACAACTCGTAGAAATTGACTAACGCCGTCCTAGCTGCATATCTGTGTTAGTTGCGTCATGTGTTCTCTCGAGTCGGTTACGTGGCTAAAATATTGTGTAGTGGTGTATTCTTTCTGTTGAGGTTTTTCTGGTCAGTTGAACATAGGGAATCAATCATAGAAAACGAAATATTGTTTTAAGTAAACCATTCGTTTATCTATGAAGTGTGTGTACATTTTCAGAGAATTGGTACTTTAACTGAGGTTAGTTGTATGTTGCTCTCCCCGTGGCATTGGGAGACAACTCGTACTAACAGCATCCATTTCTAATCCAATACCGTGCAACACGCTTGTTTCGGAACGTTCATTTTCAATATACGTAATTGACGTCAAGCGTAACGTAATCCAATTCTCATCCACTTCTTGTTCAGCAATAAGATGCAAATTATCTGTATTTTGTGGGCTTAAGACAAGTTAGTCAGGTTTTAAAGCTTAATGAGTAGTTTACGTGTAAACTAGTCAGTTATAATCATGTATAGATGAATTAGAAAATTATAAATAGCAACCTTCTTTAATAAAACTTATGTAACTACCTGATTGATATCCGGTTTCTCCCAATGCCTCTTCGTCAGTTAACAGCTAAAGACATGCATCATTTGGAAGGATAATAAACAGTAAACATAATTAAACCAAAGAGATTATATATAATTATTATATGTAAACTATGATAATTTTGTAGTAATTGTGTTTAAAATACTTACTCTACAAAAAGTTGTGATCACAAAACTATATTCGTGCACTGTGTGACACAGTTCAAAAGCAGGGGACTCAACCAGTTATATTTGGTCAAAGCAATGACATGAGAAAAAATAAAAACCTCATTTGTTAGATACCTCCCACTGCCCCAGAACTTAATGAATTTTCCGTTATCAGTTATGATAGAAAATCTAACGAAACGAATTTAAAAAAATAAACAATTATAATTTATGCAGTCTTTTAAATTGTACCATTAGCCAAAACAGTAGCAGTTGTATCAAATACTTTTCAAGGTATTAATACTATTCTTTTTGATTCACATAAAACTTTAACTATGCAAAATATGTTACAGTGCATGAAAAGTAAGGAACTAAAGATAACGTGGAAAAGTAAAAAATAGTGCGTTAAAAACCTGAACTCGTGGAAACGTGTTCTAAAGAATACGTGGATAAACACGAACGCTTTAAAAAACTTGAATTCGTAACTTGATTTAGAGAAAGCATTCGTGAGACGTTGTTCTATTTTGCTATGTGCTAACAGAGCTATTTTCCTTCTTCGCTTTAATGTCCGCTCGACATGTTCAGGCGCAAGGCTTGCGTCCCGCAGGGTTCGCTGCAAAACACCGCGATTTTTATCACCAAAGAGCGTCGACGCCTTTTTCCAACCCCCAGAAGCGGAGTAATCGTGACCCTGAGTAATCACACTCCGATGCGAACGCTTCGCCGCCGCTCCAGGCGTTTGTTTTTACTTCTTGCTTCAGCCAATCAGATGAGAAGCAATGGTATAAATGGGTTAAAAGTGTGTTTACGGTGGTGATAACGCTATTTCAACAGTGTTTGCTTCTTTTTCTCTGTGCACAAGACATGGATTTTCTTGAAGGATTTAGATGACATAGTTTTCTTCTCGAGTCCACTTCTATGTTCTTTGGTCTATGTTTATTCTGAACGTTGTTAGGAAAGATTGTAACTGTATTCCAGTCCCCAGCGAAAATTGTATCACGTATACATTTTAATTCAATTAAAAAATTAAACTAAATTTACGCTAAAAATAGGTAATTGTGGATAAATACGAAGTGATGTACGTTAAAAAGTAAATGCTGAATTAGGTGTACTTTAGCATTATTCTTCACCGCCATTTGAAAAGTTTTGTTTATGGCATAGAAATAATAATGATGTAAAGGAGGTGTACATTTTGAAACTTTGAACCCATAAAGACTAAAAATAGTTTTTTTTCTATTTTGGTATAGCTGTTAATGATGAAAAAAACATCAAAGTTGGGAAAACTGTGATTTCAAATTATCAGAATAAAAACAACTTTTAATTTATTCCTTTTGTCTCAAAATTGATTTGACCTTCGACATCATTATCGACATCACCTTCACTTCGCATGTTGATGAGTTCGAGAGCGTAGGAGAAAGAAAATAAATTAGGATATCGGGTAAAAAAATTTAATCAATGGAATAAAAGTGCGTGAGTCATCACTAAAAAGATGAGTGATTTCACCATGAAAACGCTATGGGATACTTTTAGTGAATTAGGAAACAATATGAAAGTGCTTCAGGGAAGTTTGGAGTGATTTCAAAATATATGATTTGGTGGGATAATGTGGTGTGTTGGATAAATGTAATATTAAACGGAAGGATCGTGTGAGGAATGTCTAAAAGAGCGACACTGAAAGGAAAGAAAGAGACAATAGAAAAAAATGATGCAATGTATATGATAAATGCTGAATAAAATGATAATGTAAAGGAAAATAAAGAAAGCAAGGAAAGTATAATGTGGAACAAAGAATGATAATTAGAAATATGACATATAATAGCGAAGGAACTGGAGAGAGAAATGAGGAAAAAGAGTTCAGTCATGGAGAAACAGAATTGGCCAAAAACGAGCTAAGAACTAAGTCCATTTCAAGACTTGTAAAATAGATTAAAACATTCTCTCAACAAAGGTCGTGAATGACACAACAGGATAAAGATATATCTATTTGAAGATTAGTATTTGTGTGCGTTATTCGACGAGTTACATCATTGTAAAAATTAAACCATTATATGAAGAACCAAATGTGAACATTTTAATTTTGATCATTTAAGTCGAATTTGTCATCTTTTTATCTAAATTTTATCTGTTATATAGAGAATTTAAAATCAAATGCGTCCGTAATTTAGAAAAATATTAATATGAAGAGTTTTCTCTACTTTTACTGGGTCTTTACTCCTAGATCTCCATTTGGGACTGAACCCCTTTCACTTAGACACTCTTTGGATCTTCGCACTAGTGTAGCTCCTAGTGTATACTGGGAAAACACAAGGAGTATCTCACCGGTGACGGAAGTAAGTTTCCGTCGAGCATTTCATCGACAATACATCAATGATATCTTATCGGGTTTACATTTTCTTCAAAAAGAATACTTTTAATTTCATTTATTCTAGGTTTGGAATTTTCTCGTTCATTGCACATGTATAGCAATTAAAATTACAAATTGCAACACTGTAGGATTAGTTTAAATAGATAAGAATTATGATTCTCGCAACAATTAAATATTGAAGTTTATATATGATAGATGATAGTAAAAGGGAAACGTTTTACAGAATGAATAATTAAACTTAAGTAGATTGAGTATTTGCGGATGCATATGATAGAGCGAGACAAAGAGGTTGGGTGGTAAAAGGGTGAGAATGAATGGAGAGCGTGAAGTGGGGAGTGTCCCACGTTGCTCTAAATCCATTAGCTGTCTCTGTAACGGCGCCAGCGTCGTGTTGCTCGCGGCGCATTTCAAGTGGAGACTCCGCGGTTGCGGTGGAAAAAGCTGGGAATCAGGGCTTACAACACAAGTCTTGGAAATAGGGGCTTACTTCGCAATGCAATTCCTACTTTACAACTTTTTCTCTTTTCCATTACACAGCGGAAATCCATGTAACCTATAGTGCAGCTATGTACTTTTCTAGTTTTTATTCTTTTACTAGATGATCCAACTCGAATAATTAAAATACAGAGTTTAAAAGAAACGGGTGCGAATGGAAGGGCAAATAAAAGCAGTCGGTTGGGCGGAGTCCATTCAGATGAAAGAGTTTACAATATAATGGAAAAGTAATGTGTGTGAGGAAAGTTATCAAGATGAGTTGAAATAGTTACGTAATTCGAGAACAATAATTACAAACATGAAGTGGATGCGGACAGAGGTGAATGTTTAAGGAATACTCCCTGGTAATAGCCAAAAGGCAAAGGAACAGGGTTTTGCATAGTAAATTAAATAAATGATATAGTTATTAAGGGAGTTTAAATGTATCAAATTGCCATCACGTGTAAAAATGATTTGTTTATGCCAACATTTATTTAAACGTAAATGTGATAATTGAAGATGAGTAAACACGTATGGAAAATCAATCATTAGTAGTATAAAATCCCAGTATCATAACAATAATTATACGTAAAACATCTTAGGAGAACAGAGTATCGTAATATCATATAGTTAAAATAAAGTAAAACATAATTTCTAATTAATGATAAAAATCAGTATCAATGACTCATCTGGAATCATTATGTTGATAAAAAAGAATTCAAAATATTTTATTTACACGTCAGGAATCGAACCGTGAGAGATCTTGTGGTTGCATGCAGCTCTATAATTAGTCGGTTAGGGAGTAATTTATGAACTAGAACTCTCACGAGAGTAACGTATATTTCTGTTGGGGGTAATGAATGAATTAGGACCCTTTTGACACGAAAATTTGTAATAATTATTAAATATTTCAGAAAATATAATATTAATAATAATAATAATATTTTTATGAAATTTGACATTAATTTCAAGAACCTTTAAATTTGGAAATCGATGTATCAATAATATTATTACGTGATTCTTTACCAATGCGACGGTGTGATTTTTATACACGTTTGTTTCATATTTAATATGAATCATTATATTCATGACAAAACGCAGTAACTCTTTTTTTGACAATTAATTATCATTTTTTATTTTGTTTTACTCCGTAAAGTGTTCTTTACCCTTGTAATTTATAACATAAATCTGTATTTAAGATTTGTCATATGTAAGAGACGAATAGTTCCGATTTGCTAATAAACAATCCAATTAATCTCTTGACCCTAGACCACTAGAGGGACTTTGAACGGCGGACAAGTTTAGACGTTTGTATAAATTAGGACTATTTTATAATTTTGGCATATTTATCGGAGGAAAACTACTCTAAATCCATTAAAATTACTTAGGTATAAATATAAGTAGCAATCGCAAAAATTAAAAGGTATTGGTTCAAATTATGACGCGAGAATGTCGAGATCTTCGTAATAATTTCGAGCAAGAACGGCGACATTGTTGAAAATGCGATGCGACTTACTCATAACACTGAAGACTTCAATAATAATTATAATAATAATAGAGAACATTTTCATTCTCAAATAAATAAATGCACAACGTGACCGATCACAAATTATAAATAAAAAGGATACCAACTAATGAGGCGACAATATTGATGAAAGTTAGCAAATGTATATACTCTTCCTCGTCAGCTACAATATCTTTTATTCTATGTTGTAAGACACAAGCGGATAAAATTCTCATAATAGCTATAAAAGATTTGTCTCTAGCCTTGATTTCCATACATCTCTAGGAAACAATCTACACGACGGTTATTCCGATAAGAATGTGAGCGATAGAAGCAGCAATGGCAGTACCTCACTACTACGCGCGCGGTCATCCCTTCCACGTTAAGGCGGTTGACAGAAATTGCACTTGGCATGCGCACGCAAATGCACGCGCGTGCAAAATGCCCGAACGGGAAGGTATAAATTGAGCGCCACGGAGAACATGTCATCGTGCAGCATATTTTGAATTTAAGCAATTCTCTCGTTATGCATTCAAAGTAAAACAAAAACTCGTATCTTTGATTAAAAATACAATACGTGATATTAGCATCATAAAAATTATGAAGTAAAAACTCATAGTCAATTCTGTAAGATGTCGCAAAAGTCTAGATGCATCGCCCAGATAAATGACACGTGAAAAGAACCACTGGTGTCTCTAGCTGGAAGAACGAATAAAGTGACATCAACCTTTTATAAAAAAAATAATGAAATTCATTTCATAATACTATTTTAACGGCTTGAGCACCACTATCTATAGTGATTCTTCAAACTTAATATTATCATGATAGAATATTAATAATAACAAAAATTGAGCAAAATGCATATGATAAAATGAGGGTAATCGTTGTTTTCATTTAATTACATTTTTATTTCATTATTTTGTTTTTAATTATCTTGGGATATTATATTTTGTTTGTAAAAGCACGGAAAAAACATAAACTGTTTTGGAGTTGAAAAATGTCTTAGTTGAAATATTCCTTTTCATTCATAAAGTCGATGAAGACATCGTCATATCTAAAATAATTACGCTGACTTTCAGAATGAAACATTAAATAATACAAACGACCTATCTGCATAAAAATATTTATGTATAGAAGCATAAAAAATATATATGTATAGAAGTCCATTATTTTTATTAATCTATTAAAATTATCAATTTTAGAGATAAATTTCGACCATATTTCTTGAGCGCTGCATTAAACTTCCGACTAGAAACAAATTCTCCTAATAAATGTAAAATGCGAAGTCGGGTGACGCGCTCTCGAGATGTTTTTGATTGAAAAGATGAAGAAGCGACCAGATAATCGATGCGTTTGAGAGGAAGAAAAAGATTGAAAAGGAAATACCAATTAAAGAAAAACGAAAGAAACGTTGAATTTTATATTCTATAGAGATGGAGGAGCTCCATCTCACAATTTCGAATCTTAGCCAAGCTTCGACCTGATGGAGGTTATTAATACTAAGACAAATTAACGTGTCGCTTCTGTTATATCACTTGTGAAAAAGAATATTTCACATGATGTTTTGATGCAATAATGAGGTTCGATTTTCTAGATACATTTGAGAGATTTCAGAATATGCTTATTATTACTATTATCACCATAACAAACAAGATATGTTTTTCTTCGTTCACATTAAAAATGTTAAAATTGAAAAAGCGTGAAGCATGAATAGCGATCTTCAATGTTTAGATTTTCCTGTTTAATTATTTGAACAATCTAGGGAAATTGTATTCACCTTTACTGCAGTTCATTTTGCAGCTGATTATTTGGAATAATTCTTGGGGAATAACAAACAGAACACTGCAATCGCTATAGAATTGAAGAACTCGCAAGGACAGCCACAGTTGCTCATAGTGAGAATTTTGGTCGCTAGTTGCGTAACTTGGGCAAATATTATCACCTACTTCACTGAAGAGGGGATGACTAAACATGTTATGGTGGATGACAGGTGTCTTATAGCAATTACAACCGCGCAGTCTGTTTTGTGTCAGATAAGTGGAAATGTACCTCAAGAATATTAGCCTCACAGAAGCATTTATCTGAAATACTGTAATTTGTTGTATAGTAATAGAATATATTGAATTGAATATATAACAAACAGTGGAAGGATATTTTTATGTTGACGTTGCAAACACTGGAAGCATTGAAATTCATCAATTAAAGATTTTGTGACGAAACAGGTAAAGTGAACAGTTTCCTAATTTCATCAACCATCTTTTATTTCCCTCATAGATTTTTTTTCTATTATTTATTATTTTGAGATCAGTCACGCTATTAAATATTATTGAGAATAAGTATGAGTTATAGGTATTATGACAGAAATTTGAACAATAATAATTTTCCAGAACTCCCAATCACCATCCAGATATTACACCGTTCATTTATAACTGACAATCATAGATGTGCAAACCTAATCTCGGTGGTAGATTAAAAAGAAAGCGACCAAATGACAGCCAGAATAATAAATAAGTGATATTGCCCTTCTATGTTCCTCACATTATGTGGTTCAGCAGAGTTCATGATGCATTTTGACTCATTTATTCTGCTGAATAAATTCAAATTCACATGGGCTTTATTTTAACAGAAAATATATCAATATACCATATATATATATATATATATA
>NNCF01126672.1:909128-941957 GCA_002313205.1 Laupala kohalensis
ATATATATATATATATATATATATATATATATATACCGGGGCTTAGGGCCCTTGCTCCTTACAGAGCTCTGTTTCTAGGTTTGAACTCTTGCTTCATATGTACACGGAGGGGAGAGAGATGGCGCTCCAGTCTCTACTTCGACGCTGTCCTCAGTTTCATGGTAGGTGGGAATACGTAGACTTCCCCAAATGTCTCTACGGCAATATTTTTGTTTTTCCAATATATTCATCTACAACTCCTTGCGGAAATTGGTGAAATATATATTGAAATGAAAATTAGATTTTGACGTCATTGTTTATGACCACGCAAGAGCGCGCGCCATTCGCAGTGACGTTTAGACGCGCGGATGGATGAAAGTAGTTCGCGTAGAGTATTAAAAGGTGCGCGTTTGATGTGATATGTGACTTTTTGCTTCCGGTTCGTGAGTGGAGTGCGTGGTATAGAGAATTCGGTTCACACCTCGTAAAATAGGACGTATGGTCGTGAGATTTGCGGAAGCCCGGATCACACCGGAGTCCCTCACAACTAATCACCTCAAGCTCACGAAGTCGACCAAATAGTAAAACACTAATGATGTCGAATAAGGCTTAAAAATATATGTGCATAGACGGTTTGAATTAAAAAGGACGCAATAAAACGTTTAAATGTAAAGTATTTTTAAGGTAATTTACATCTAAATACTGTTTTTGATTGAGAACTTGCTTAGCTCCCCTAGCTACGAAACCTCTACCAGACTGTGCGTAAATTATTTCACTAACCGATATTCCTCTTCAGTTTTCTCCAAAATGTATCAAAATGAATTTCAAATAAGAATGCGTTTATATTTAACTTTATACTGTATTAAGGTACAATTTGAATATAAATAAATGAAAGTTTGAATTAAATATTTATCTTATAATTGTTTATTTCAATAACAAACCCATCCCCTAAACCAATCATAGCACAATGCGACCACATCACATCCCTGCTTGTTTGTTTACAAGCAATGGGAACCCTCGCGCCAATCCCTCCAGGTCGTCCAGCGCGATGACGATCAATCACGTGATCTCATACACGAGGTCTTATACTGTGATCGCACGAACGCTGCGCGAAGTGGGACTTCCCCATGGCGTACCGCAAGCTGCGCTCTTTAATTAAATCCTCGCCCTCGCTCAACGCAAAAAGGTGAGGACGGGGTTTACTAGGGGGTGTGCGTTGGGGGCACAAAAGGCCTGAGTGGGAAGGGGAAAACGAGAATACTTGAATTATTTATAGATGCGTGCCTTTCGGCGCCACGTCTCTCATTCAAAATATTTCGATGAAAACGACGTAATTGTAGTTGAACGATATCATGCCGGTGATTATTTACATATTAAACAGGAATTACCGTCCCTTGATGAATTAAATAGATCGTCTTCTTTTGTATTTCGCCGCCTCAAGGTAAGGGGTGAATAGAGATCAGTTTTGTGAATATCGACATGCAAATTCGCAATGAAGTGAGAGTAGGAGATCTTTTGAGTCGTGTAGGAAATATTAGGGGTTAATTGTTATAAACGGGAGTCACTGATTTTACTATTCTCTGAAGGTCTCTCGGGGCTTTGGAGTTATTTACAGCAATAAAGGAAATGAAACGTTGATCATTCAGGAGTGGAATAGAGAAAGCTATTTGTATGAAACGAGGAAAGAATTTTATATAACGTAGCTAATTGAAGATTTTAATGGGTTTTATTCATGCTGCTTGTACGTCAAACATATTTTAGTTGGCGTTGAACAGATGGTATCATTTTTATGATTTTTAATTTCGGTTGATAATATATTTTAGAAATTTTTTAAAATCAATAGGCTAAATGTAGTACTTTTTCTTCATTTGTTCTATACGATTCGACAATGTTTTATTAAGTAAAGAGAACTCATTCGTCACCACTTTAGGAAATTTTATATTGTTGTAATTTAATCAATATTTATGTTTTCTTCCATTTTAATTATTGTACTGTGAATTGTTTTGGGAGTACTTCATGTATTTCAAACATAATGATTATGAGTACTATCATGTAAGTATATTATGATAATGATATGTTAAACAAAACTAAATTTTAATTCAAATCGTTAATGTATTTAATATTTAGTAATATGATATGCTATTGCTTCATTTTCAAATGGTATTAAAGAATGTTACATTTTGGAGATACCAAAATTGCATGAATGCCCCATTTATACATTTATCAAATATGGTTCCTTCTTTAGACATACTTAGGTACATTACTTCGAGACACTTGCCTACAAATACCTTAAGAACTTTTATATTGTTTCAGGAATTCGTCTATTTCAATATGTCCGTTACTTCATCTAGTAAGTTCTCTTTCCTCGACAGAGTATTAGAGAAAAAATGTCACGTACACTCTGTTGAATGAAAATTTTACAAAATGTTGGATTTGTTAATTTTTTATGAAATTCATAATATAGGCATCAGTTGATTCACGACAGTAAGTGATAGATACGTAAGAGGTCAGTGACAAGAAAGACGTTTGGGAAGCCAAGTGGAGATTGAAGTTCGTGTACAACGGGACTCAACGACAAGTGCAAAGTGTTGCCATGGACTAATGCATTCCACGTAGAATTAATATTTCATGCTTTTACATGAATGAAAGTAGCAGCGAGCGATTCTGTATACTCGGTTTGTCCGCACTGAAATAGGAGGTAAGGTTGCAGTCCCAAAACCAGCTTTATTATTTGGAAAGTCTGCATTGAAAGTTCAGTGACGGTTGATGTCTACTACTCGGTCAAAACTTAATTATGTTTGAGTGGCAAACAACAAAAGAAACCCAAGTACTTCAAGGCACAGGGTATTTTATCATCTCAAGTTTAAAACCAGTGACTTTTCTGAGATAACTTTCGTCGAGGCGAAAATGGCACCAGGAATGAAACTCGAGTCTCTTGCTTGATCGGAGAGGCGTTAACCTCTGTATCACCCGTACTCCTTCCTCTACTATAGGGTCTACACCATTTCCACCCGGGCCTAATCTCGGAACAGCTTGTGTAC
Organism: Laupala kohalensis; assembly: GCA_002313205.1. Lineage (NCBI taxonomy): Eukaryota > Metazoa > Arthropoda > Insecta > Orthoptera > Trigonidiidae > Laupala > Laupala kohalensis. The sequence continues at coordinate 912,149 of NNCF01126672.1, forward strand.
GGAAAGCTTACGGGTGGTGTAGTGGTTAACCTGTCTCTTANCCAGATTCGATTCCTGTCTCGTCACCATTTTTACCTCGCCGAAAGTTATCAGAAATTATCAGTGACAGTACGTAATCGCGTGAAGATTCCGCGTTCACCCGGTAGCGTTTACGTGATAATCTCGACACAATAGGAGGGTTCAAGTTCATCATGACGAATCGCTACTTCTATAGACTCTGTACTTATTTATTGTAAGAATTTCATATATATATATATATATATATATATATATATATATATATATATATATATATATATNCGTAAACTATCTAACAGTATTTTTGTCTTTCTTGTTCGACGGAGCGGTCAACTATCTTTCGAGTGAATTGAAAGTCAAGATCCACGATTATAAACTTTCTTCAAGCACGAGCGATATAAACGGTTTGTGTTCGATTCTAAGAAACTCTAAATTGAAACTAGGGCATGAAAACTATTTGAGAAATCATTTAGAAATTATTTCCTTTCCTTACGATGATTCATTGTTTATTTCATGTGCGTTATGTCGTTCTTTATTAAATTCATTTTCAATTAATATTGTCTAAATGACGATCCTTCTGGTGTCCATCGGTTTAAGGTATCGAGGATTGCACGTAAGGCGAATAAGTTAGGGGCAGATTGTTGATCCAAAATGTTTTTCCGGTGAAATTAATGTAGAATAATGCATATATTAATATGGTATCACCTTGGCGTTTTCTATCATGGCATCTCTTAGATACGTAAAATGTAACGTTTATTATGTTTGCATACTGTCCTACAAATGTAAAATTGAAAATACTCATTCAAACATGTTAATAGAATATTAAGGAATCATTAGAAGACTCTGGCAGAAAATAATTATGTATAATCCGCAATTCATTCTCGTAAAAGTAATTCAACACTACTTGGAAGTTGTTGTAATATATGAGAAGCAAAACGTCTCGTTGTAAAAACTGCAATCGTTTTTCAAATCATAAATGTAAATAATGGAGAAAAACTGTGTATATTTGAAGACAGTTTTTTTATTATTTATTTCTGCAACTCATCTAGCATAGCGTAGGGTTTTTAATTTGTGTCTTTCCAGACGTGTCGCACAATTTCACGAGGGTTGACAAAAAGATATATCCACAGATTTCGTCTCCTAGCAACCCTTGTAACTTTGGCAACGTCTGTGTTCAATAAAATGTTATTACTCCGTCTAGACATGCTTTTGATGAATTAATGAAAAACATATAAATTTCTGTTCTCGAGTGACAAGTCAAGATTTAAATTTTTTTACTTGTTGGTCTTTACCGTTTCGGACAAAATCATCAAGTTTTGACAAATATTCATCAAATGATATAGATTTGTATGCCGGACATCCATATTACTTACATCACACTTATGTGCTCAAGTTTCTGTTCCGTCGCCCTACCTCAGCCAGTCTTAAGCATCCTCGCGTATCCTCGCCCCTCCTCATTTTCACCCCCTCCCCCTTATCCACACTCGAAGTCTTCCTCTCCCCCCACTCCTGTGCCCCTTGAGTCTCACGGCTTTATCCCACCATCTCCGTCTTCGGTCTCCGGTCGCTTCGCTCGCGCGCTCTCTCGTGTCTCTACCCCCTCCACCCCCTCCACCGCCGCCATTCCACCCCCTCCACGAAGAGTCTGCCACCGCTCCGGAGCCGCGACCCGAGCAAAGTGAGTTTGCGGAGGTCCCACAGGGTTTAACACATCTCGACTGGGTGTGAGATCAGCAGTAACACGAGAACTTTGACGAAGTACAGGCGCCTCAACTTGTAGTAAGGGTCTCTTGTTGCCCTGCGTACGAAAGAAAGGGAAGAAGGCGGGGAGCGGAAGTAAAAAGAGCATTATAGGAACGACGGCGACGCCACGTTCCCCGCCTAACTTGGAGACAGCGTGGCAGACGCCCTACTGAGTTCGGAACCCATCTTCCATACGCTCACCTCCCGCTCCATCATAGGGCGTCGGTGAACAACTCTATTTTCTCTTCGTAGTTTAAGTTACCTTTAAGCCCCGGAATAGAATAAGGCTCTGCGAGATGGGATGTCGAACTTATTGTGGTGAGCTGATGATGATGATGTGTGTGTATATATCAATAAATTAAATACTAATAAATAACTAACCATCCCAGTCCAGATTTGCACGGCAGATTTCTTTTTGAGATGTGGTTTAAGCATCGTTACAATGTAGTGTTGATTTGAATTGCACTACATTGTAACAAAACCGAGGTGATATCTTAATTTGTTCGAGATAATGATTGGAAATTCGGAATAAAATCTATTTCTCTAATTCATTCTTAAAATAACATAGTTGCAAATATTTTATTCTCAATGCTAGTGTTAACAATACATTAGCAACATTCCGTCAAAACTTCAAGTTTTTATCTTTAATATTTTCTCCTTGGCCAATGCGTGAACATTTAGGGCAACGAATGAAATATATTCTTGCCGTTTCACATTTTAAAATTAAAATATCGAAAATTCCAAAACCATATTTTTTTGATATTTAATATTGCGATTAAAACTCAATTAGTTCGTGAAACATAGCGAAAATATCATACCGTTAACGCAAACGACTAATGCATTGCACTCACAGAAAATGAAATATCGAAAACCCCAAAAACTCTCTTTTAGTTATTTAATTAACAATGTTTAGCTACAAAGCAAGAAGATGATATCTCAATTATTTTGTGAGATATAGAAAAAGAACCAAAATTGATAAAGTTACATTTTACCCTATTTCTCTTCTGTAAAATCACTTTTGAAAAATCCCCAGTGAGCGTCGACAGTTTATAAGCAAAATTCTGTACAATTTGTCAATCAGTCAATGAGTCAGTCAATTATGTGTGAGTAAATGTTTTATGACAATTTAATATTTATAATAAAGAAAATGAAATGGAGAACTCACGGTTTTTAAAAGGTTTTGGCTTTCCCCTCCCCTAATCATCAGAAGAAACAGAAGATATAATTATTAATGTTCAAACATTTTGAATAAAAAAACTCATGTGATGCGGATTTATTAACAAAACGCTTTGATATTTTCATATATCGTCGTCTCTTGAACTTGCGGCTTGAACTCTCCTCAGAACGATTATGAACCTTGTCACCCGATGCGCAGTGTATGAGAAATGAGTTCATAACTTGCTAAGCTTGTCCGTATCTTAGGAGAGGTAAGAAGTTGTCCGAACCATTGCCATTTATGCTTAGCTAGAAAGGGTCCGTTTTTTATTTTCTTATTAGTTTCCGTTCTGTGCAGAGCCTCCAATCTGGGTCGAGTATCATCAAGTCCCAACTTAGTCATTTGAATAACTAATCATAATACTTTAATGACTTTATATCAAGTAAGTTGCCATGTATATTACTGTTTTACAAAGTTCTTCATGAATTTGCTTGTGTTGAGTTTACGGGTTGAGTGTTAAAGCGTTCATTAACATTTTGTTAGTTTTGAGATAAATGAACTTAATGTTTCTACGCTGTCTTCGATTTATGTTATTTAGAAGAAACGTGAAAATGATTAATAGTCTATATATATATTTAATACTTTATGATTTAATACAGTTTTCAACAGTACACGTGGTTTGAGAAGTTTTAAGTTCTAACAGTGTTGTTGGCAGCAAACATTAAAAAAAAAACTTTTTGACTACTTTTAGCATTGTTAAGAAACAATTGGGGGTATCAAATAGAACAGCCTTCATTCATGCTTCAAATTTGATTTGTGGTAAAATGCACCTCCTCTGTTTCTTCTCTCAAGCTTCCAAGTCCAAAATCATGAATTGAAATTATTTCACTGACGTATAATTGCACGAATATTTAACTCTCTGTCTTTGAATATCACCATATTTGCTACTATTAAATATAACGTTCGTTTTGGAACTATGTATATATCACTAAACAAGAAAAATAATTAATCTATCGAGACGTGTTCTTTAATTACAGACGTGATGTCAAATACAATGAAAAACACTAACCAAGTATGTCAGTGGTTTACAAAATTATATAATATACAAGGACAATTATATTCTACAAGTCAGATAGATGAATAAGACATTGACAAAATAATACTCTAGGAGTTAAAATAAAATTAATTACCGAAACGGAAAACAACCTATGATTCGGTATCAAATTCATGTTAGGACTATTTGCTTTCAATCAGACAAATTACCGGGTACTTCGTTACAGAACTCGTATTATAACATTTCGGATGTATTTTTGATATTAATAAATGATACACCTAAGACAAGTATTTGAAGGGTAGTGTTTATGGTGGACAGAAAAAAATTCTTAGTAATAGAGACGTGACGTGTATTTTTTTCAGAGCAAATGATTTTTGAGAGTTAGTTTTAACTGTGAAAGCATAAATGAGAGTTTTCCACTGAATTCGCGGAAAATTAAAAAAAATGTCAGATTATGTATTTCTCAAACTTGTTTGTAAAATGCCGTATTATTTGATATGATTAAATGTCATGATATATTATCTGTCAAAACTATTTGTAAAATGACCTTTTTAAAATATGTCTTTGGGCAAATAAACAGTCGTGTGAAAGCCGTTCAACCAGTGCATGATTGTGTGTAAATGCACAAATGTATTATAATTACTAATAAATGTGCAAAATCTTTGATTTACGGGAATGTCCGTAGTTACGGTTCCATTTTGTCAACAAATCAACTGCTAAGTTTATATGTCCGTTGTGTCACGGCGCGGCGGTTGAAGGTCACCAGATGTTGTTTCTCCTTAACACAGAGATTGGATATTTGTTTATGAAGCACACGGGACGAATTTTTTAATCTATTCTGCATATGAATCGTTTCTTAAGGTGTATCATTTAAGGTAGAACTGACATAGGAAAAATTAAATCACAAAAATATCTTAAATCGGCATATATAAATAAAGTAACACGTATTTTTAGTGATTACAACTAAAAAAAACACACCTCACCGGCCATTTAAATGAAATAATTGATTTGTAGTAAATTTTCCGAAGTATTTTTTACATCACTTTTATCTGTAGGTCACGGGATATCTGAGAATCGGTTAAATGATGTTAATTATATCGGTTCAATAATGCCTCATTCAAAGTTACCAGTTCAGATATTTTGAAGACTAGAACTAGAAATGGAAGTCATTTGGATCAATTTTTCTCGGGTAAACTATGAATTAAATATAGGCATACTCTATTTAGTATCAAACATAGATATGAGTTCAAAAATATAAGTAATTTTGTAGTGTTCCTTTCCCAGTGGACATTAGTGTGTATGTCTGCAATATTTCAAGAGATATGAATTTCTACTGTAGTCTACTCAATTCTTTTGAATTAATGACTTGGGCTAGATGAGACCAATCCGTCAAAATGTACAAAAACCATGGCTCTTCATTAATCATTCCTTTATAGAAACAGAAAAAAATAATTCTTCAAAATTCATTTGAAATTAATATTATGATGTTTCTAACATATTTTTGGAGCAATTTTTATCATCATATTTTAGATACACACTTTCAAAAAATTGTAACTAAACATTTTAATGAATCAGAAACTCTTACGCATCTGATTTCATATAAAACATGTTCTTTACACTCTCCTTTTTAACTGAAAATAATACATCTCTTGGAATCAGAAGATTTTTTATTGTATCAAATGTAAGTTAACAACATATTCCATCGAAAGAAACAAATATCATAACATGGACAAATATGAACGACAAAGTAGTTAAATTAAAAGAAACTCATTGGTTCTATCAGGTCACCTTTACAGAACAATAACAAAGAGGAAATAAAGCATTATAAACTAAAATTTGCATATTTACAGTAACATAACCACTTTAGAAATTACGTTGGTCATGGGATATTTTAGAACGAGGTAATGTAATTGTAGAGGATAGGTGATTCTGGTTAGCCTAGTTACTGTTCTACTATTTTCAAAGAGGTTAATAGTTATGTGGTCGACATGTGTTTCCAATATTCTTTGATAATTTTACCTGACATTTTGGTTCCGTGATAATTTTGACTGAATCCGAATATGAGCTCAGAAGCATTTGCGTCTCCCCAGCAGATGTCAAGCAACGAGTAATCTTAACAAGACATAATACGAGTTGACGAAACACAGGTAAGAGAATCCAAACGAGAGTCGTCTCGTGCTGAGAGTGCATCATTCGCTGGTCGCGATGAGGACTTCCTTACGAGAGCGCTTGAGAGCGTGTCGACATGATGGTAAGACGATGGTGTACTGCATCACGTGGAACCAAGAGCAGCTTTCAAGCGTGTTGACAAGAGCTCTCGAGGAGGGTATGAGATGAGGACTAAGAGCAGTGTGGAGAGAATGGGATGATGATGGCTTAGGGGACGGAAGACGATGCATGAATTAAATGAAGAGGACGAACGGAGGGGTGGGTGGAGTGAAGCATTGTCGGAGTAGACTGGGGAATGATCAAAGTCAGGGAAGATAAGGGTTTTGATGGAACACTTCGAACAAGTCGCCTAACCTGGGTTCGAACAGTTGTTCTATGTTTGATGTTAATACTCGGAAAGTTTTGGAGATGTTTTAACTTTTTATTCCTGAATGTTTTTGGGGAATGCTGATTATGTATTACAATTTCCGCCTCCAGAAGATATGAAAAAATTCCTCTATATGACGAAAATCTCACATTATTGTTTGCTTTTTACTGTTTTTTTGAAAACTATAAACATTTTATTGAAAAATATTTTTGTACAAATAAACATACATAAAATGTCCTTAAATACGTACGTTCATTTTTCTGTGATGAATTGTTAGATCGCTTTGAATTTCTAATTAAGCAATTTGGTATCTTATATCTGAAATATGAACTTTGAAGAAAAACTCAAATACGCAATAAAATCTCGTTGACCTGGAATTAGGAGTGCAAATAATCAATGTGCGTTTCCCTTTCATAATCAATGTAAATAAATGTTTTAGTCTAACTGAAAATTTGCTTCGTTGATGTCTTGAATGGAATGGAACAAGAATTTAATAAAAATGTTTAACACAATTATAATTAGTATATCATCCCTCGTAATATAATATGGTTATAGTAACACAAGTTGCAAACATAAATTTCTAGAAAGCAAAAAAAAAAGTTTCTCTACTGTAATATGTACTGTTTCGTTTAGTTTCTTATAAAAACGAGCATGTTGAAGTCCTTTCTTCTACCGTCAGGGCACAGGAAACAAGTTTGTGAAATATTGTAAGCATGATAAATTGAAAGGCGTTTCTATGTTGCTCATTGTTTTATTGGTATAAAACTTTTTCGGCTGCATAGCAGCCATCGTCAGTAACATACACTGAAAAATATAAATGTACATAAAATGACAATAATAAAAATAGAAACATAATATGAAAGTATACAATAATTGGGTGAAACAGTAGAAAACACACACACATTTAACATTGAAAAGGATTTTTATATTTTAGAAGTAGAAAATAGATTTTGGCCCCGGATCAAATTAGAAATTTTACATATCCATAATATTCTAAAAAACAACAACATTTCCCTATTAAATGAACAAATCCCTGAATTTCATTCCCCTCTCATGAAACTAGCCTTCAAATTCCTTCCCTCTCACCCCCAACTCTCCAGGACACTGCACCCCATTCCCAACAGTTAAAACCCTCGGAAATTCTTTCCGTCTTCTGCCGACAGTTCCTGGAAAACTCCGACAGCCTTTTTCCCCCCGCCCACCCCGCAACACCTCATCACTTTCCATATAATGACCTCCGTTCGGCGTACTCTGCGCACTCGCCAAAACTATTCCTCAATACTCAGGTACGTAATTTTGTCGGTTTGCTCACTCTGTATTTGTTTTCTTTTATTCATTTTTCATTGTTGTTTCCTTTCTTTATTTCAACAACAACCAAAAATACACTTCTTTCGATACTGTTTCACCCAATTATTGTATACTTTCATATTATGTTTCTATTTTTATTATTGTCATTTTATGTACATTTATATTTTTCAGTGTATGTTACTGACGATGGCTGCTATGCAGCCGAAAAAGCTTTATACCAATAAAACAATGAGCAACATAGAAACGCCTTTCAATTTATCATGCTTTGATAATGTTGCTAAAGCTCCACAATTACCAAGAAATATTGTAATTTCCCTGGATACTCAAATAATTATTTCTGACAGAACCGTACGCTCTTTCTTGATATATTTGATTTTATCTGTCACAAACTTTTTATCTGAAGATACATTAGTAACTATTTTTGAGATAGGAGTTTGCTTTTCCACTACTATCTCATCATTCCCTGGTAATGTTTCTGTTACTGAGCTCTTCTCAGCTCAAAGATAATTCAAGGTTATATTGCGTCCTTGAACTTAGGCAGTTCACGATTTATACTGAAAATTGTAGATCCCAAACACTCGCCTTTAATTTAACTTCAGTAGACCTTGACTTAAACATGCACGTATCAGCAATGTAAGCAATTAAAAGTTACGTATTCTTCGAAAACTTTCTAAAATTATCTTATCCGGAAATGAGACCACGTTTCATAGCTCTTGTATGTCGAAATACAACTTTTTTCAAGTTACATCAAAATCATTCGAACGGTTCTCAAGAAAAAATCAAGACAGAGACATACCCAATAAAATTTTGACTGCCACCAAATAAAATTCAACATATAAATTGTTTGTTCTTTATATACAGCCAGTGAGTGTCATATTGATGCAGTAGCTGTTTTATTTTGTATTCTCAACAATCGTGTCGCTGTATGGTTTCGAATGCATATATTGAGTTTTGAGGCAACCTATCCACAAAATATTCAATCAATTTCCCCTTCATAGAGGAGATCACATCATTCTGACACTTCACTCCGAAGCTGAGCCAAATCCACCCCAATCGTGACGTAAACGCAGTGGAGGTCGCGTAGCCACCAATCAGGAATCGACACCGCAACCCGCCCTGTCCGTCTCCAACGAGCGTGTGAACGTGTTTGATGACAAGCGGACGGTAACACGCCACCAAAGCGACCACTCCAGCCCTCTATGGGGGAGGATGGGTGGAGCCTCACATGCCAGGACACGCACGCAGTGGCGACGACATTTCTACTCCAGAACGACAGAAGACTGAGATGACATGAGGCGATGCTTGCTGTACGGGGGTGTGGAAAGGAGGCGGGCCGATGCTTAGTAGAGGGTGGACGTGAGAACATCGTGACGATGGCAGGAGCTACGTGATGAGGGAGGGTGGCTGAGAGAGTGGGGAGGGGGGGTTGGATGTCTGTCTGTGACGTATGTTGACGCGGAGAGGTTTGCCCGCCGTGTCGGAAGACCGCTGGCTGTGAGGGCGGCGGTGGCTGTCGCGGACGGCTGCGTGGGATGCTGGTGGAGCCTACGCGCTGTCCCCGTCACGTGTTTCACGAGCCGAGGAAATGTTGGGCAGTGGTTTACGCAGGGAAACGTTTTCCAGCTCTTTTTATGAGAAAACGCTGTATTGTTCAGGTAACAAAGGAAAGTGGTTACGGCATCTTTAGTCACGTTCTCTTTTCTTTGCGCGTTTTATACTGTGTCATGTTATAATATTAATATTTTAGGTATTTGGCGTTTTTCTTGTCGAGATCTAATTATAACTAATAATATTGGAATTAATGCTTAATTAATCATTAGTTTTTTAACACTATCAGGTTGTCTGCAACCTGAAATTCATGGACTGATTCAGATTCTACGAACAATTTCATGTAAAAAAACTATATTTACCCATTTCTTATCACGAACATATAGCTCGATACTAATATATTTATAACTGTTCCGTAGTCGTTCATAAGACACCTAAGTGAGACATGCGCGGGCTATCCCCGCATGCAACCTGCTATATCTAGTGTATCTATTGTCTAAACGTCATGCTTGTATTTGAGGGCAACGCTTTAGATTTAATTCCCAGTTGAAGTCATACGCTTGTGAAATAATTGCAGAAATATAGTTTTTATACGCAAAATTTTCAGTAAAATCTGAATTTGCCCTTAATTATTCGGTTGCAGATACCTTTTTGCAGAAAACTTTTTAAAAAATCTGCTACATGTGCTACATAGAATCTCTTAAGTTTAGGTTGAATTCATTGAACACACGAGCGAGTAATTTTAAATTCCCCCCCGTCTCTCGTTAAAGGATATTAATTATGCAATTTTCGTGAATCTTGATTTTAATACAGTTGTCTATTGAGAGTGAGCGAACTCAAGAAAGACCGATTGGTGAGAAGGCTATTTCTGTGGAGATGTCGAGAAATATTTATATTGAAAAATTTGCCATTCACTTAAATTCTATTTTTCAAACTTCGTTCACTAGTGTGAAACGACCATGAAGCATTCTAAACCCTCTTGTAACACTGGAAAAATTCATCTAGTAATTTAAAAAATGTATTTTACTCGTTTATCGATAAATACGAATATAAGAGACCATGGTGTTAGTAAATTGTGTACTTTGGACGTGTGACGGTTTTCGTGATTCTTACATTATGTAGTGAAAGAACTAATACTAATTATGCGATTGTAATCGATGGTACCCATTCAAAAATAGGAAAAGAGTGTATACTCGAGGGTTCGGCAGAGTAGACAACGGCAATCGTGCCGTTACATAAAGACCTAGGCCAAAAATGCAACTACTCTGGACTGCGGCCTAGTAGTTGTCTTTATCAGTTGTTATTTTCAGACAAACGCGTGTAGATGACCTAATTTTACATAATACCAATGTTTTCTATGTTTTCAAAAAATTTAATAAAAACATTGGAGAAGTTAAAGTATTTTTAATACTTTAAATACAAATAAACATAAGTTCAAGTTTCTAACTTGTCTAAAATACTTTCAATTTAATATAAAGAAATAATATTGTAACTACTGAACTATTTTATCAATTATTCTGAAATTACATTTTTAGTTCAGATACTTAATAGAGCTTAATCGATGTTTTAAGGTATTTTTCATCGCGGCTTGTCTTCTCAATTCGAACATTTTCTACGAGAATCAAAAATATCAAAAGTTCATTTATGTATATAAAATGTAACGCTCTCTAAAATCCTCACACATCAGAACGATATAAGAGTCAACTTAAGGGAAAAGCAGTTCTCCGTGTCTCAGAAACGAAGTGTAGCCTGGGTTAGTGACAGGGGATGGTTGTGGTGGTGGTGGGAGGACGGGGTGAGTAGGGGGTTGCTTTTTGCAGAGCTGCGTCGTCCGTCTAATGGGTGGCACATTCCACCCTCAGAGTGTGCCCGGTCTATTTGCAGTTCCGAGTAGCGCAAGAAGGGAGAACAGCCATCACGGACGTGTTAAGTGGGCGCGAGACCCCCCGGGCGCAGTATGTTCCCCCACCTGCGGGAGAGAGAGAGAAGGGTGGGGGTAAAGGGAGTTTTCGGGAGGATCCAGTGAGAGCTCTACATAGAGTCTGAGAGGCTTGTGACGTTATTCCTTCTTTATGAAGGCTCTGAAACGGATTTTCCGCGCAGGATCGTTTGCTACAGAAGATGGAAGTCTTCATGGTACATTTTTACTTCTCGTGGAAGTGGAATCTACATTTTTGAAGGAAAGACGTCTCTTTCTTCTAGAGGATTCTGATTACATCAAGTCGTATAGCAATGAAACTGAGGAATGACATGGTGAACGAAATTTAAAATAAAAATATAAAAATATATATTCGGTCTCTCACATTTACGTAAGGCCAATTTCTTGTACGTGATCTGTTTTTAAAATATACTAGTAAAATATTAAAAAAGATATGTTTTTAACTTTTCAACTTTTAAGATATTTTTTGTATCTCGGACTGTCTACAGTGATAGGTTCCTAAAAGCAAGTTACATTAGTTTTACGATATGTTTATGTTCCTATTAATTAATTACATACCAAAATTATTTTAAAGGTCAGGGTTTCGTACGATATAAATATAATTTTATCGCAAACTAACTGCATACAGAACTTGTCAGTGAAATGCTCGAATTTTTTATATTAGATAGACTTTAATGACCAAATAAAAATTTAATATCTTTATAATAAATACATTTTAAACCAAAAGGTCCACATTAATTTTTTTTTCATTTTGTTTTATTCATAGTTGAGTCTTCATTTTAAAAAAAAATTCGTTGTATATGTTAAGTTTATATTCGATGGTTTTTAATTTTTCTTTTTTGTTCTTTTTTGCAAAGCTCACTGAGTGTGCGAAGAACTAGCTGACATGACAGTACAGTCACAGCACGTAGACCAAACACTCCGATTACTGCTATAAAAAATAACAGACCCTCTTTACGAAAACATATTAGAGATATTCTCCCTTCTTTGGGCGAGGTCACAGTGACACGGCGGTGGTCTCTGAAAGAGCTACTTTCAACACCACTCTCCTCCAGTGCACACGGATCCTTACCATGGTGGAACAGCGTAACAGCTTCTTCATCACCATGTCTTCACCATCCCCTTGCATTCCACATCATATGATACTTACCCCTTCTTCACTGTTAAAACCTGTTTTTGAAACTGTTAATCTGTTATAGTAGCTGACCTTGACATAATCCATTTTTTCCTCATACGTTTTATCAAACATCTCATTCTTTAAATGCTCCCCTTCGAAATTTCATCGTCAATAAACCTAATTTCTTTTCCAGAATCTTCTATTCTTATGGTCCTCGCTGCATTCTCATGTATCCTCTGTCCTCATTTCCCATTTTCTCCTCTCCGAATATCCACTCAATTTTGTCTATTTCTCATCTTTGACTCTCCACAGTTATTTTACCTGCCTCCTTTACTCCTTCTCCATCACAATTTCTTCAGTATCTACGATCCATTCTTACCAAAAAGGTCAAACTTTATTTCCATCCCCATGTTCTCACCGCAACACTCAACCATAAGAGCTGCAGCTTTTCCCTCGCGATGCTTCTATCCACCCCTCCCCCTGAAACCTCTCGGTCAACATACCCTTGAAGCGCTCAGACAAAACATTGTAAAGACTCGCTTTACACATCCTGCAAGCTTTCACAAGATATGTCCAAATATTTGACTTATGTTCACGATTCCGCTCTTCCCCTCATTAATTTGTTTTTGAACATCGTCTATTATTTAGAAGATTCAATGAAAGAGAGATCGAAGGAAAGTTTACCCTGAATGGTGGTGAATGAAGATTTTCAAAGGAAACCATCTTGGAATGGGATATTTTTCTAAGAATAAATAAAAGTAATATAATAACTGCTTGCACATATGAAATCCGTCATAATTACTGGATAATGGTTCAGATTCATTACATTTTCGTGTTTTTATTTAATTGGGGTTTTACGGATCACCGACATCGAGGTCATTGGAGCCCTTACATTTTCGTGAAGTAAGAACTTGTGATCTTCGTTGTATTGGTATAATAATTCATTTCGGCTTAATCCATGTGTACATGTTCGTATGTGCAAAGCAGAGATTGTAGACGCACAAGTAAAATCTTTTGTTCCTCAGGTTGGGTCAGGGGTTCTGTACCCATACATATTTTACAGAAAAAGGAAGAAGTCGGTCAAAACTCGCCCCTGGTGTTAAATTTAAATTATTTGTAATATTTTTAATGAAATTGTAGTACAGTATGAGAATATGAAATTTTACTCTAACTCACAATATTTAGTTTGTTTGTGGATTATTAGTTTACTTTTCTGACACTCGTATGTAAGGAAAGAATTTTTAATTTTTTTACTTAATTTTGAATTGAAAAAGAAATACAGAAATTTCGAAATCACTGAATGAAAAGTTCCCACGGAAAATGAAATTTTTAATGTTTGTATCCCGAAAAAGATTCTTTTCTTCATACGTTTACGGAAACATTCTCAGAAAGTTTTGGAATTTTTCCATATTTTATAGTTCTTTGCAAGTGAGGAACTTTTTCGACAGAATCATGCCGCAGATAGTTTAAGGCACTTATATTTTTTAAGAAAAAAATTGTTTATATGATTTGCTTCTGAAGTTGCGCTATTTGTCTACGAGAATGATGTGGCTAAATAGTTTTACCTCCTTAGAACTCGTTGTAGACGGTCAAATTGAAGGACGTTTCCTGCACATCCCGGCGACGAGTTGAGAAGAGTGATTATAATACACTAAGGACATATAAAATCAGGGACCATATTATATAAAATCACATATAAAATAGATTAGTAACTTTTGTACATTAATAAATTAATTTAATGAAATTCTTGTAACCAAATAGAATTATTTCTTCTCTATTTGTTCAATTTATTTGTGATAATACCATATTTGCATTAGTTACGTTTCAAAAATATGGTCCCTGCCTCTTGCTCAACGTTCTAAAGTTTACATACGTAAATGCATCCCACATCTTAAGAAATATATTTACTGGAGGACCAATATTCATTTATTAAAGGAGATGTCGGGGTAGAGATATTTTTTATTACTTCGGTACGGTGACGCAATAAGATTCCTCCTTTTCAAAATAAATATTCAAGGTTATGCAGGACAAGGTTTATTATGCAGTTTGAATGTAAACAAATGATTGAACGTAAACAGATAATAAATACCAACACACCAGGGTGACAACAACAAGGTATGAAAGTTATATGAACAGCAGTGCCTTTTACTCGTGCGACTCACGACTGAATAATTTGGTCGTTGTGGTTATGAAACCCGTCGCGAGGTGGCGCTTCTGGTGCGTAGTCCTGCTGTGGCGTAGCTAGATGATAGCGTAGGAGTACGGTTCGGTCGCTTGCCGTGAGATGGCGCTTCCGTCTAAGCTTCTGCGGATATCGTGAGAGGGCGTCTCGTGACCTCTGAAGATAGTATTCTGCCGCAGATCGGGCTATTGCGCAGAGCTGGATTTCTTGGTTGGGGTTATTATCGGAGACGATGTTCACTCATCAAGAGAATCCGTCGTACTGATTTCTCAGTTGTTGCTGTTGCTATAAACTAAACTTTGACAGCTGACGACGGTAACGACGTAACACAGAGTCGAGGTTCGTCTATTGAAACTTTTTCGAAGCTTCTTAATAAACTGACCCGAGTTCTCGAAGTTTCTTAACAAATAGGCGACATACGTTTGATGGTGCATGCGACCCGTGCATCTCATGGAGTCTTCTAATGTTTACAATGTAGACTCTCTTGCGTCGTATGTAGAGACTCTCTTGCGGACGGTGTGTATTATTCTGGCTTTGGACCTTGAGTCTCTGAGTCCTTCGTCTTGACGACGGCATAAACAACATGGCGTGTAATGCCTCGGCGTAACAACATGCATCTCTTATGTGTAAATGCATGAGGGAGTTTCATCATATACGTAGTAAGGTACGTGTTTCGCCGTATATGTAGTAAGGTACGTCTACAGAGGTATCAAGTTTTATTTTCTTGAGAACCAACACATTTTTGGAGTTTAAGTTAATTCAGATATAATTTATATTTTTAAAGTTTATAAATTTTATAGATAGCTCAAAATAAAGACATCAAATCAAATTTATTGTTAATACGTCGATACTTTTTGCGAAGGAAAATCGTATTATCTGCTCATAAATAGGAGCATTCTTTGAATACAATACATACAATATTCTTATTGTGAGAAATCCGAGTTCCACTACAACCTTCTGTTCGAATTTAGAATGTTAGGTTCACAAACTAATTTTTAAATTGTTCTTGTTTGTAAAACTGAGAGTCTTACGTCAGAAGCAGGTATCAATTCATTCATCATCTATTATACTTACATTGTCACCATGTTTCTTACTCTGAATGTTTACATCTCGTAAATGTTGAGTTGAGTATTGATTGTAAAGAAACTATGATAGACATTTAAGAACAATAAAGCATGTTAGATGAACTGCGAATAATAAATTAATATTTCGGAAACAGTAAACAATAACCAAAAGCTGTAACCGATCAGTGGTATGCAAATAACAATTGTTTGTAAACAAGAAGAATAAAAATTACTCATTCCTAAATAATCATATCCCTGTATCAAAACTTCCTGTGTTTCCGACCCCGTTATCCGTAATAACTTATTAGTTTATTTGAGAATAGGTCATAAATAAATAAAACTATTGATATACTGCCAACGTTTCTGACTATGGAGCTATTTTAAGTATGGAATAGTGTATACAGCCCTGAAGAAGGAACATATTATATTCCGAAACGTTGCCAGTATATCAATAGTTTTATTTATTTATGACCTACTCTCAAATAATCCAATAAGTTAACATATTCCTGTATTATTCTCTTACCTATATTCTCTTGTTCTGTTTCTTTCTTACACTTTTCTTTACTTTTACTCTTTTCTTAGAAGCAAGAAAAAATAATTGCATGGAAGCGGAAGCTAGGCGTACTGCAAGGATACAGTGAGGGAGTCGTGTTAGAGACGCACCATCGACACCCAAGCACCCACTCGGGACTCCGCTCGCGGGAGCAACGGACGCAACCACTCACGCGTGATCACACTGCTGACCCCCAGAGCTGATATGCGACGCGCGCCTAACAGCCAAGCTGACACTTCATTATCCTCTCGGTGTTTGCGCGACCTGGCGCTAGATCGCGCGCGCGATGCGTCGACAAAAGAGGCACGACGCTGGCGCTGGAGATGGGCGGTGGGGGGCGGCTTTATCGAGCGTTGGATGCAAGCGCCGATGCAGCGGCGGTGGTGGTGGCCGAGGTAGGGGGCCACGAAAGCGGTGGAGGCAGTGCGAGCAGCGGCGGCCTCATTATGAGTCTGGATTGAGAAGAGGGAGGAAAGTGGGAAATGAGATCAGATATGGAGACCGACAGAGTAGGCGTTGATTGAAACTTAGAAGAACGAAGAGAGCAGATTTGTCCGAGGAGTGGTTACAGGAGGAGAAAAAGGAAAAGAATAATATATTTGGAAACAAAATGATGCATGAAGGAAAGAGATAAGAGTAGGAAAGCAACGGAGGAACGAAACAAAACCTTACGATTCAAATGACCGGGAAGAAATAAGAGCATCGAAGGTTAGCGACTGATAGCGCACAGCATGGAAAGACTTGGACGATTGAACAAGAAACGTGAAGAAAACTATGCGTAATTCAGTTTCGATGTCAAAGTCATTGATACTGAAACGAGATAAAGTGATAGAAATAGAAGAATGAGCCCATTGCTTTCATGATGGAAAGAAAAGTTACTTTGATTTCACTAGAATGCCGACCTCTAAATACCGACCTGTTTTCCTTTAATAGTTTTAGCTATTACTTTAATTTATGCTAGAAAACACGAAGAAATTTATGCATCTATAACGCAATTTTCATATATCCCATTATGTAGATTTATTGTTACTAGTAGGTTCTAGCACTCGTAACTCAAATAAAAATAAGATACCTTTGTAAGAGTTCTAAAAAATTGCCAAAACGCAGACTTTTATTTGCTCTTGGTGATATTATATATTATAAATAAATAAATAAATTTATTGTCAAAAAACAGTACAAACTGCGTATGACTACGTGGAGGGGGAAAAAAACTAATTTACTCTCCGGAAGCAAGCAAGGTATTTTATTATATTTTATTGTTGAAGAAAAAGGTTAAATAAAATATATCCAGGCAATATTGTAAACAATATTTCTATGAAATTTAAAGTTGATAGCAATATAGTTTAATAATGTATAGACAGACTTTTCATTTAGAAATAATATTGCGTAAGCCACGTTTTGTAAATAGTAGAATTGATAAAATAGTATCCCTTATTGATTCATTTTCTAAATAAAGTAGAATATTTTCAGTATAAAACTCATACACCAAATTAATAATCAAAGCAAGATAGAATCGACGACTTGAGGATTTGAAAATCTTTCTGATGATCTCAGTTATCGGAAAAAGGGAAATTTCTCGAGATACTATTGAATGGGAATCACCTCTTTGATGTGATTCAACTTAAGTCATTTGATCAGTGAATTTCATTTTAATATCAGATCCGATATCCTCGTATATACGTTTGATTTATCCCGCATCATTGTGTTGTATAACAGTAAAACACTTTCCAGACATTTTGAAATTTTAAGCTTAAATTTTTGAAACAAATTCTTTCATCTCTACGCAGATATTTGGTCTATATTGGAGTTAAAAATTTTATTTATAAATTTTTTGAAACTTTTCTGCTAACCCATATTTTTAGCATTCATTCAAAAGAAAACTGAGAAGTAATTGTAAAAATTTATTTTTATGATAGATATTTATTGTGCAGTTGACAAGGAATAAAATCGTATAAGTAATAGTCCATGTAAATGTTTAGAATGCGCACAATTAATTCATATGTTTCTCTTATAAATATACGCGCAAAGACAGCTATTACTTGAGAACTATGTATTTTATTTTTCTAATTTCTAATTTGTGTGAAGTATAATAGATCAGTACGTGAGTAATATTTTACTATTTATTATTGATTACAGTAAATGGATTTTCTATTCATAATTATTGGTCTCTCTTCTCTTCTAACCACATTACCGCGCTTACATTTCCTCAAGTCGTGAATTTCTCCTCGTGTAATATTTTTAGTGAGATTGAAATGAGTATAATGTTCAAATGAATCCAAATATGATGTGACGCTCACTGACAGACATTGACATTCTAGGAAGTTAATAGACAGCTCCTTGGAATTTTCTCGAAAATAATTAGAGAATCATCTTCGTAATCATTTAACAAAATCAATACATTAACTTAGAAACGATTTAGTTTAAAAAATACAAGATTTGTATAAAGTGTACAAAGTCCTGCGATATAGAGGCATATGCATGTTAACGAACTCGCTCCTTCGTGTGTTTAATATGGGTTCCAAGAAATATCGGTATTCAGAGATAAGAAAATCTCACATTTCAACCTTTCCAAATTTTCCTTTTATTGTTTCATAAACAATGTAATTATGACTATTCAGTAAACAGAAGGCAATACTAAATAAAACAGAGTATAAACTTTACTTGAAACATTTTTAAATATGTCAGGGAACATTTGCATTCGCGTTTGAAGAACCAGAATTTTTAAAATTGGTTTTGGAAATCAGTCGATATAAATCCAAAATCGCCTTAAAAAACAGAACAAATAATAATTGACTTTTTGCAAAATCTTGCATCAACTGTAGTAAGAGCAAAAATGGAGCAAACAGGAGACGTGTTGAAAAATTTTGTTCCAAACAGTATTACTTGGCAAAGAAAAGCTTGTGTTTTCGCAATCGTTAATTCACGCATTTTAGTCGTGTAGTTCTATAATAGTTTGTGTATACACACAAGCGAGTGCTTGGTGGATGCAGTTTGTGTTCTGGGACAGACAGGCGGATCGTGTCATCGCGTATTATCCCTACGGATTTAACGCTCCGCCTTGGTGAATATTGCTTCTATGGAGAGCAAGTGACAAAGCTATCTTTCACGAGTTCTATAGTTGGCGTTGATGCATTGTTAGCTTATACTACGTTGCTTAGCAAACAACAGACGTTCAGCTTATATTTTTCACTTGTGATAAATGCATGGTGACCTCGTTCTGGGGTGAATTACTGAGCTCGTGGTTCAGACATCATGTACTGCGTAAGACAAAGTCATTTATATTCAACTTCGATGTTAACCAGGAAGGTAATCGTGTTCTACATTCTTCATCCTCTGTTATATTTTCTTTATAATTCTCACGATAAAGATGACATGCAAATTAATACAAACAATATTTACTTTATTTTAAAATGATATTTTTTACATTTTTAAGCAATTTACAATATCTTTCTTCGCTAAACTTTTCTCTCTGAATTCAAATATGAAAATATTTAATAATCATTAAAACCGTGTTGATCTACACTAGTTTTAAATATCTATAACATTACGCATTGGAATTCTGATAGACATACCTCACTTGATAGTTTTGCGATATTTGAAGATATCTCATCAGTAGTGTATATTTATTTATATTAGGTGCGGTGAGGTGTTGAAAGACTTTTCATCTATCATAGAGGAAAACATAGTGTCTTTCTGAATTATTTATTACAGAAAGCTTTATGCCCGCTTACCGGCCATCTTCAGTGCTACAAAATGAGATAACGAATTCTATAAAAAACATTAAATATTTACAAATAATGGAATAAAATAAAGTGAATTGCATCTGAATGATAAAATAGAATAAAATACTGTACAGTGAAAACAATTTAAATTGTGTAAATATTGGATGAATCTATTTGAAATTTGAATGATGAAAATTGTAATAAATTTATAGTTTAAAATTAAAACAAAAATTTTTAATTTATAGAACAACATGAAAACGCTACGCGGTTTAAAAAGTTTTCTCTAAGAAAAAATTTAGAAAGAAAATCTATGTTTTCCTCTATACTAATTCAGACCATTTATTTACTTAACACTCTCGTTGAAACTGTTCAGCAATTTCTGTATGATCTGTCTCATCAACCATTACACTGAATATTGATGTGGTTATTTTTCTTAATCCCCAATGTGTGCATTGTAGAAAAAATGAATATTCTTCTTGGTTGAAACCTTGAGGGAAAGATAATATATATTGTGCATATTTAATTGTTCGGGAATTACAAAATGAATGCTACGAGTTGAGTAAAAATTGTATTTTTCTTTTAAAATCATTGTCTCAAAAGAAGATACCTCTCCTCGTAATTCTTCTTTTACATTCGTAACTAATGAAGAGAATTCAGAAACGTACTAGCAACTTCTCCAAAAGTCTTAACTCCGTTATTTCAGCTGTAACTTGAGAATGAATGATCAAAGCCTACGGTCACATTTATAGGGATGTGGAAAACAATGAAATTACGCCTAAAACCTAAAGAAAGCAATCCTATAACTCAAAGCATACTACTCCAAAGTTAAATGAAGGTATCAGCATTGGAGGGAAAAAAGTGTTTTCCTGAATTTCATGATTTCTTTTCCGAATCTTTCAAAACAAGGGTTAAATTAAATCTTCTCTTTCGGACTAACTTTCTTCAAATTCTCAGTTTATATCAACAGAAAAGTGGAAGAGAAAGAGAAACTGTGTGCCTTTTTGGTTTTATCATCTCAGAGTATCCAATGCAATGAGACTATGTTAGTTGAGCGTGATATTTTGTGAATAGTGTTTGTATGTGAAGTCAAAGGTTTAAATGTGCAATTTGATTTTTGAATTTTTATTGCATCAGCAATACCAATGACTTTAAATCGATCAGAAAATATAAATTGTGGTTGCATGTTTTCGAATATTTATGAAATTGAAATTTATGTCAGTGTTTCTCGAAACGTGCGATATGTTGATGGACTCTCGTAAGAGGTAATGACATCCAATTACATGGTAGTATAAGTAATTGCTTCCAAGATATAAATGAAACACCAAGGATGACGATAACGAATGAGAAAGTTGAGCTAAAACATCTTTTGAATAGGTATAATACGAATGATGGTTATTTATAAGCGAATACAATCTGGTATTAGTGAAAAGAATACATACATACTTACACTTAAAGAGCACTTAATGTTTTTTGTCCTATCCAAGATTATACTATAATATCATGCTGGAGAATGTTTTTGTTTTGCAAAGCAAAAGAAATATACATTTAAGAAAATATATAACACAATAAAATATGTGTAAACTACAGTTTAAAAATATATTTTACTTAAAATAATCAAACATACTTTCAATACAAATGTATATTTTAACAACTTAATTTGAGAAATATTTTAAATTATGAAGTTGTGTCTTTATCCAATAATGTTATTTCTGTGTCATCGATGCAAGACGTTTATTATTTCCATGTTCCACTGTAAAAAAAAGATATGAACCAAAATAAACGTAATGTATTGTGAAGACTATGTTCCCTTCTGCAAATTATGCTTTTATTAAAATGTTTCAATAACCTTTTCCAGTGAAAAAATGTGAATTCAAAATGCATCTCGACCTTATAACAACATTAAGATATAAAATGGTAAACGCCCTAGTATAATATGCCGTGATTCTTTCACCGATGCATTAGCAATTAACACTTTATTTTCTAATGCGAGATCCGAAAAATTTCTGTAAATGATGCTCGCATATAGTATTTGGACTCGAAAACGCATTAAGACTCGCTTGGAGGTTCTCACGACCTCTCGCTCCACTGCACGTGCGCCCTTCAAGATTTTGTGGCGCGCTCATTAATTCTGCTTGCAGTAATTAAATTCGAGCCGGGGGAGGGTCATTCGTTATTTCTGCTCGCGGCTGCCTCGCGCCATCGCCAGCGTTGCCCTTCCCTACGCAACTCTCTCCCTCATCTTCAACCCCATCGCCCATTTGCTTCCTCACGGTCTCTTTCGGTAGCCTACCACTATCAGTGAAGTTGCGTCGCCCTGGTGCGTCCACGTTTCACATCTGTACTTAGTGACCCAAATGCATTTCATGTCATCACTCCTCTGGGTGGTGTCCCCAGAAGTTCACACCATCTCTGAAGTAGAAGAACCATATTGTTTCACTTCTATCGCCTTGTTCGCATCATCCAATACGTCATGTAACACTCACGCCAATACACACATTACACGTCATAACTCGGTGAATCCTACTCATCCACCTCTTACACTCGGACTCCGTCATTACTATTTTCTCCAACTACCTCACAGCTTCAATTCACCCAACATTAAAATAACTTCATTTTTCTAGTAACTTTTCATCATTCCAAACCTCTAGACTGAGAAAAATAGTATTCGACGTGAAATTCAAATTAAGAGGAACGAAAGGATTTTTTCAGACCTTTGGATGTTCATATACTATAAAATTGAGGTACATCCAAAGCTTGGGATATAACATCTATAAGTTTGGAGAAATATTTCCCTTCCTTTACGTTTGGATGTCACATCCACAGCTGTTATAACAGTAAATCACTTATGAACTCACGACTTTCGATTACCTACTCGTGGAGGAGTGTTTGCAACGTCAACAGCCTGGTGAAAATTGAGACGAACCGGGATTCGAACCCGGGACCTCCAGCTCTCGCCGTGGCAACCCAGGTTCACCGGATCTGTCATTTCCATCATATACATATTCCACCTACATTTCTGCAATTCCTCTCAGTCCTCCATTACCCTCTTGCCATCAACATCTATCCACCTCTATCATTTCCACCATCTATTATTCACCTACGATTCTTCCACAGCCCTCTTTCCTTGAACACCACCCATCTACATCTGCCATTTCCATCATCTCCTACATATTCCACCAATGATTCCTCTCTTTCCTCCATCGTCTTTTTCCCTTCAACACCAACCATCAGCATGTCATTTCCACCATCTCCTTCGCTTTCACCTACAATTCCTCTCTTTCCTCCAGCCGCCGGCACCAACGAGATGAACGCCTCCGGATGTCGTGGTGGCAAAGAGAGCGACAAACGAGTCTCTCCGCCATGATGGATCGTCAGAGAGCTTCGACCTGCTTTTGCAGAAAAAGCACCATTCATGATAGCACTCTTGACGAGGAGACGAGTTCGCCGTACATTCGCTTTTCCCCTGGTTGAATCTGCGTGCGATGCAATGAAGTTAATGTATGGAACGGGGACAACGATATTCGATTGAAAGCGTGTAAATTGGTTGTAGGAACTTGAAGAGCGAGTGGTGAAGTTTTAGAAGAGTCTCTCTGATTCTTGATGTGACGAGTATTCAACAGAAAAGTAACTTTTTGAAAGTAAGGAAACTGTTTACTAATAGCATAAATATATTTTTCTCTACGAATTTTCTCAAAACATACTTTTTTTCCATTAAGAACTTTGGGCGTGATACTTCAAAATATTTTATATGCTCAATAATATTTATACCAATTATGTTCTTTTGTAATTTGATTTTAAATCATATCTTTTAATCATTTAATTTAATAAGATAAATACGACTATTACAATATTAATTACATATTAAGTAAAATCTGAAGTATACTCACTGATTGATCCATATGTGCCATAAATCAAAAATATTATTGCGGTAACACAAAAGAATTTATATAAAACAGATGCATTGGTTGTGAAATTTTTTAGGAATTCATTTTTTCGTCTGTTTTTCGTTGTGGTTGAAGGTGTACTGCCTTTTCTTCTGAAGATTTACAGGATTTCGTACCGTGTATAACCTATATCCCAATGGCGCTCCTCTTTTCCCTCATACTCGTGTTAGCAGTAGCTAATATTTCCTTTACTTGTAATTTGTACTACGGTATAATACATTAAAAATTAACAAATGAATTTATTCTCCATTCTTAAAGCATTACAATCCTTCCAAAAATATTTATACTCTTAGTTAAAAATTTAATTTTTTTGAGTCACGTCACTCCTGTTAAAATATTTGCTTCAAAAAGAGAATTGATAATCAATTCCAACTGACTGATTTTCTCACTCATGTTTCCAATTTTTTTTACATCAAATGACTTCGTAAGAAATTTAAGAAAAAATATGTCATGTAGACTGGTTAAGAGAAAATACACTGAACTATTCTCTATAGACAGTTAAATTTATTGTAATATTAATAGATAATGATTAATTTCCGAAAACAGGACACAGCAAACTGTAATTCTCCGTATTGTACCGTAGGGTGAAAGAAATCTGAAGATGGCAACCTCGAACCATTTAATCTCAGAATGATAAAATTATAAGTTCTTATAAGTGAAACCATCTGGATTCGACAGTGGTAAGCATATCTAATCTAATCACAATTTCGAAGAAGTCAATAATACGCTTTAATAAAAAACTAGGACAACGTATTCTGTTAGGAAGTAATTGTAATTATATAAAAAATTACCAATAATATCCTAGCAACTACTTTCAAGATAAATTTTTAAGTACCGTGTACTAGAATATTAATTAGCTATAAATTAAAATTAAATACGATATATAGCTTTAAAATGCGAAAGGAAAATGATTTTTGGCACTTGGTCCAGATTGCATCATACCTGCAATTACTTGTCCGAAGATGGAGTCATTGGTTAAGTTAACCAGTCACATTAATTGGACTAATTCTTTGTTTTAGTTGAAAGGGAAGACTTTCCACCATAGTTGTTTGAATATTTGATTAGACTACGCCTTGAAATTAGTTATTTGACTACAGAAACAAGAATTACATAATTGGTTTAATGATTTACGTTTGTCTGCTGTGAAACAGTTTAGACCACTTTAATAAAATCCTAGCATCTTGATACGAAAAATCAATATTGTTCTACGTTGGTGGGATTACTTCCTGCATCGCTGAGTTTATTGATTTCCACCCCGTAACAAAACGATATTTCTCGTATCAGAAGTATGTTTACGTACAGGGTGAATCACAGAAAGCTGAAGGCAATTTCGACAAATACGGATCAGGGGGCTAGAAAAACTCTCCCGTTGAGCTCTCCCCTACTTCAAGCGTCATATCTAAAAGCGTTGATCAAACTTTGGGGGAAGTTTCACAAGGAAACGCCATTATCTGCGCGACTTGGAGGTAGTAACTTACAATTAGACATCCCTTGGCTAATGGATGTCTCTGCTCTTTACATTGCTTCCGTAATGGCTAGACCTCGTAGTTTAAGGCAAATGTAAATCTAGTAGTTTTAGGGGCATGTGGAAAATGGTTGGATATATTTACAAATCTTGAACACTCACACATAGGAAGAATTTCATATTATTTAAAATGTCATAAAAGGTTGCTTGATCCCTACTTTATTGCGGTTTTCGAGTAATTTTTCATAACTAACTGTTCATGGTCTAGGGGTAAGAGTTTGCTCAATGTTGCTAGCTAATCATTTAGCCTCCAATAAAACTGCAATAAAGGGAAGTTGGAGACTATCATGAATGAAAATTGTATGCCTAAATGGGTGAAGTGATAAATGAAATGGTGGGAGAAAAGGTTTTCGAATATGGTGTCAAGACACATCTAAAAATGTGAGTTATTTCTGTAACATCACCTTAGGTGTGAATGCCTGTTTCAGACTTTTTTTTCAAGTAAGACACAACTAGATAAAAAATGTAAAGAAATCCTTTGTAATATATCCTTTGCTCTGATAATCAAATTGGGAAAGTTGCTTGATCGTTTTCTGACAAACAATACAGAAATATCTACAAACACATGGGAATATGAATACCCGCCAATATGGTTTTGTACCAGGGAGGAATACAAATGATGCATTAGAGGTACTGGTAAGACAGGTATCAGGGCGTACAACAAAGTATTATTTCTGTGTTTTCTTTGATATTCACGGAGCATTTGACCACGCAAAATGGTCAATCATAATAAGTACTTTGGAAAGAAAAAGCTTGTCACCATACCTAATAAATATAGTTAAAACATAGGGCAAAACATATTTTAAAGATAGGGCGATGGTCCTCACCATAGGAGGACGTAGATTAGTAAGAGAGGCAACGATCGGATGTCCACAGGGGTCGTCAAGTGGACCAAGCTATTGGAACGTAATCATGGACAACATCTTATGGGACTTACAGGAGAAAAATATAGAAGCAGTTGCCTATGCCGACGATCTGACAGTGTTAGTTTATGGAAATTCAAGAAGGTCACTGAAACAGGAAGCACAGCGTGTGATTAATGAAAGAGTAGAGGTATGTTCCCACCAAGGGTTGACATTGTTGGAGTCGAAGACACGTCTCATGTGGTTTGGAAATCCGACACAGAGCGGAAGGGAAATGATTCTTAGATTGCATGGCCGCAAGATAGTAGTAGTGAGGAGTCATAGATATTTAGTTGTGTTAGATGATCGTTTACAGTTCGCTCAGCACTTGAGTTACATGAACCGGAGGGTACAAATTATACTATACAGTTTGATGAGGATAGGGTTTCACAAATATGATATATTACGAAGAGACTTGAGAATTCTGTATGTTGACGCCCTGAGACAAGCAATAGCCTATGGCTGCGTAGTATGGTCGGATAGGTTGATAAATGTTACATACGAACGACGTTCACGATAATGATTGTTAATGAAGAGATACCGTGTTATGCAGATAAGACAGCTAGAAAAAGTTGAGAGACAACTTAATACAGGTATGGCAGACTCGCAGGAACGTAAGTCAAAAGAGCAGGGTAACCCTAGTTATATTAAGAGGGTAAGGTTCTGGAATTATAAAAGGGCCGACGAAAAATTTCTGAGTCTCGCACTCTTAGAAAAAGCACTCTTCTTGTTTGTTTATCGACTTGGAAATATAAAAAAGTCGCATTGAAAAGTGTAAAGTAATAGTGCCTCGCGAGACCATCGTCCATAAACGAACTCGAAGAAGCTAAATTGTTTTCTTTACAACGAACATCTTATAAAAATTGATTTACGTTTTAAATGAAGTTTATAAAATACCCTCCTCATTTCAATTTGTAGCAAGACATACAAAAGTGCATATAAATTTTTTCTGTAAAGAACATTGTGCTCCATAAGTATTAGAAGATAAATTAGAGATTCTATATTAATATATTTTTATTGAAAATATTTTTTTTGGTTATAAATTACACAATTTAATGCATATCAATTTTCTACTCAATATCCTTATTAAAATGGAGTTTGCTTATACATATTTCATACCTTTTGGTGAGTTCAGTAAACAGTGATCTGGTGTATAATCATATCACACGTATTTCTGGTAACTTCAATACAACAAAGTATATTGCCTAATTGTCATATAAATTAGAAACTCTAGAATGGTTTTCTTTATTTTTATCATGATTCTCTATAATTTTTTGTATATTTTTTCTTTTTAACGGAATATTTAAGAATATAGTCATAAGGTAATTTCAATTTTAAGAACTAAACATAATTTCGTCATGAAATATATTATTGTATACTGTCATTCACAAATGAACAAATTAAAAATACCGTAACTTACGACATCATATATAGAAATTATTTTATAGAAATTTTGATCTACATTATTAACGTGCACGCACACGTCGTATACTTAGGATATGTATCAACACAATGGAGATTGAACTTCGAAAGTGTTCCAATTTATCCTCCGGTTGCTAGCAATGTTGCCAGATTTGTCGTAAAGCGATGTTGACGAATTGCCAGTTGCTCAGCATATGTTTAAGATTTTCTTGTGTAATGTAGGAGCATGAATTAAGGTTTCGTTCGTTACAGCTCCCAAACATATCATTCGAGAGGATTTATAGTATAAACCAATTTAAAAAATCTGTGCGCAAATGTTATCGGGAAACGAACCAGCGACGTAGCGATAGTAGAATTACAGTGGAGCTTTTATTTCTCTTCATCGCGCCAACTTTGTTGGCATCTAAGCAGATAACAAGCTTTCGCAGTTCAGTTCCCTATCATCTGATATATTCGAACATCTTCGCACTTATTTTTGTTCAACGTGTTGAAAAAATTCGAAACATTCAATGCTAAGAAAATCGAAATTGGACAACGTTTTATAAGTTCTTTATTATTTTAATATAAACTAGCTTCCTCAAGAATTAAGTTTGTTTTATAGAATAGTCTCGCTTTACTGTACTTTGTTCACTCTTTGTAATGTGACTCTTCCAATTCCCATTTTAGAAACACTCGTATTTGATATTGTTGATTTTGCATTAGAGACATGTATTAGACGCCATGTGTGCCTTTGAATGAAACCTACAAGGACTACCAACCGTATCATTTACTAATATCAAACTAATTATAATTCAAAAAGTGTATTTTCACATTCTAACCGAAAATCAATAAGGTATATGGTTATAGTGGGATATAATATTGCGAGTGTTGAAAAATAATATTTCTAAACGAATATAACGAATGACATAGTAAATTTGTCATTGCGATCTCTTTCCATAATTATGTTTTGTCTTCTCGATCGATGCATTCTAAAGGTTAGTTCAGGTTATAGAATATGAAATCCTACTGAATTAAATGACGAAATTGACGAAATGACGCGATTTTTCTGCATTATTCATCATGCAGTTACACAGTACTATAATTTCCAATATATTCCATTTTTTGGCATGTCGTAGTGAGACCACATAATTACGAATTGATTGAATTTCAAGAAGAAATAAGTTTTTTGTCTTCATAAGTATTACTTGCTATAAAATATATCCCACTAATAATGATAAAATTCAACATTTATCTCCGTGAATTTTATTAGGAATCTCTTCGTTGTTTCTGCCCTACCATTAGACTACCAAATATAAAAGCTACTTTAATTCTACGTTCTAATTGTTAAACAAAAGTGGGGTGTCATTCGCGTCTCCGTGGTCTGTCCGTGATGAACACTTCTGAGATCTAAATTTCAATTTTAAAAAGCAGCAAAAAGTAGAACGCCATTTAAATACTCCGCATAAGTCAAGTAAATATTCCAATGAAAAACCTTATTCGTATAATTTCATATTTTCGTTCAACGTCTTCTGAAAATACGAAATTCTCTATTGTATTGATAATAAAAAATTATGTTAATTAGAGGAGATTCCTAGATTTAAAGTAAGTTCTTAATATATGACACTTAATCTGGAAAGTTGAGACCTACTAGTTACAATAACTTCATATTTAAATTTTCTGTATCCTGTTAACTGCCTCGCTGCTATTTTAATTTACTGTAAATATTATGCTAAATGTCTAATTAATACGATTATCTTTACAAATATATATATTGGTTCGTAAAAATTTATATACTCGTAAAGAATGCATCTAAATTACCATGTTCGTCCCCTGCTATTGAAATCACTGAATAATACTGAATATGGATGCTAATATTTTAAATAAAGAATGAGTTTTTATTAATTATATTATTATTATTATTATATGCGTATCAAATGAATTCTGTTATTGTAAAGAATAGAAGTGGTACTCTTTTGAAATTATGTGAATGAGTTATAATTAATTTCCCTGATTTTATATAAGTGTACAGGAAGGACAATAAGAAAGAAAGAAAGAAAGAATGGAAGAAAGATGGGAAAGAAGGAACGAAAAAAGGAA